>JAJJWW010015674.1:0-178230 GCA_023531295.1 Papaver armeniacum
AAAAAAAAAAAGTGTGTTGATGGTGGATTTTCGTTTTAAGGTTAAATTTGTAAAAGCGGGAAAAAATCATGCTACCGACATCTTGTAAAGATAAAGCCATTTTATAAGTGTTGATACTCCCTCACTTAATTCACTAAGAATGGAGCATGTAGCAACAATCCCATTCCGTGAATACATGAAATTCTCGAGGTTGGAGCATGTGGCAACAATCCCTTCTATGAATTTCATATCGGCCTTGTATTTCGATTACTCATTATCGGTGTGGCATGACGACCGAGTGTTACTCTTCACGAGCAACACGAACCTCCAAGCACTATAATGAAACCATATACGAAATACCCGTACTGGCCGATTCTCGGTGTGTTATACTAGCCCGAGCCCCTCTCGGTGTGTTATACTAGCCCGATTGAGCCCCTCTGGTGTGTTATACTTGCTTGGGTGAGCATCCTGATCAACGTGCTCCATTCAGGATAGATTCGATCACAGTCATCCAACTCCATAAGCATGATTGGATGACCCCAGGATCAATTCCATCACCCCAAGCAGGTATGGAATACCACGGCCGACCCCGCATGGTCGGTCATTGGCCTAGCCTCAAGAAACCGTTCATACCAAGCATTATGGACGGAAAACCTAAATTAGGGTTTCCAGGCATATTACATGTGTCGCAAAACGGTCTCAACCATCCATCTTCGCGGAGTATAGATGGAGGCGTGATGTGAGCTTAAGGGCCCCGAAGGCATGTCAACACGATCAGTGGACCGCCACACACTGACCAATCGATCAAGACCAACAATGTTGGTAGTGACAAAATCGTCACCCAAACAAGAGATGGCGCAGCTTTGAAATCCAAATTAGGTTTCAAGCCCATCACTACACCATCTTCTCCAAGACAAATGGAGGGTCGCATGATTAGATTAAGCAAGTAGGTCATACCAAGATGACCACCGTGGCCCCATCTACCTCCTCATGTGTTCGCCAAGGCATATCATGCTGGTCAATCCAAACGTGCGTCCAAACTAGCATACACGCCTCCCAAACCATTAAAGTGATCTCGACCGCTCAACTTCAGGATGATTTGAATGGCTTAGATCACGTTTTCATGGGATATTCGTATAGGCATGATCACCGGCTGCCCGTCTTCCCGTCAAACCCCATCGACCAAGACCGACGAAGATGTGTCGTCTTGAAACGCGTGCCCGAACTAAAGGATCTCACGCCGGTTTCCAACTCGCTGCGCAAGTTGCTGCCGCAAACCGATCTCAACCACTAACTTTACTCAAGTAAATTGAGTGGCCTAGATCACGCTCCATGGGATCGGTGAGGTGTGGCGTGGCCTGCCGCATGTCGTCTACACATGCCCGGTCGGCCCTCTCCAAAATCCCTTTCCATGCTTGGTTCGACCAAGCTAAGAGTGATGCTTGCGCACCTCTTCAAAAACCTAATATCCATTAATGCTCGAGATGAGTGTCTCAAAGATCATCTCATCCGATTTCAACTTCACCAGATTGGTTATACAACCCCGGTGAGGAGTTATTTAGTTAAGGAGGCGTCATTACCCATCACTTTACCACACCATAATCTGATACACGCAAAGTACACGATACTTCACAAGTAGTCGACTTCACGAATAACCGCGGTTATTGATTGACGTATGCTATCTTTCGTGATCCATGATCCACACATTCCAGAACATCAATCATGTCACAAACCGGGGGATACATCTTTGGGGTATTGGTCCGGCGGTTCTGACGTGCGAGGCGGTGTAACGCGCCATCACAAGAACGTGTCGGGAGTCATGGACGGTTAGAGATGAACAGAGAAGTGGGCAAGGCCGGTCGACGCCACAACCCACTACTCCATCACTCCACTTCCTCCACTTCCCACGAAAGACGTGAATGAGGCTCAATGACTTGTGTATGAATAGGTTCTCCACTCCTATTTCAAACACAAGCCACAAGTTCAGGGCGTAGACAGAAACCAAGTGTTAATACAAAAACGTATTCAAACACCCAACTTGCATCAATCACAAGCACATTCACCTTCATTGCAAGTCATAGCAAGCCAACACCTTCACAATCTCAACACCTTTCGCCCTCCCTAAGATCAACCCCATCTCCTTCACTTTAGACCGAAACAAGTCGGAACGGCCATTTCTTGGTTTAGGTAGGACTTGCACGTATTGATCTCTCGAATCTACAAGCACTCACCGTGAGGCATTTGTTTAAAGGTTTAAATTCATTCCTCATCCACACCCCAAATTACCAAATTTCGCAGGAGTAGTTTTCACCCATAAACAATTGGTGACCACAGTGGGAGGTTGATCTATCGGTTGCAAAAAATTGAATTCTCAATTTTTCGGTTTTCGGATCACGATGCATCCTCATCAGAAACCACAAGCAAGTTCGAATACCATGGGAGTGTAGCTAGAATGCTTTCGGAGGGATGTCTTGGCAAATCAGCTTGTATCACTAGAAGACAGAGCGAGACATTCCGCCTTTTGAATGATATAGCAGCACAATTACCAGAAGGGTCGGCAGGCATCTACTCAAGCAGTGCAAGAAATGCTGAATCCTAGTCGAGTCACACCTTTCGCGGGGAGAGGCAAAAAGAGCGCGCAACCGTCGGAGACTCAGAAAGACGAACAACATGGTGCAGTGACGAAGACTCGAGGCAACTCCACAGAGGAAAAGACTTGTCCGGGGTACCACAAAGTCTACCGGATAAAGAAATGGAACCTGCAGCTTACGGATCCTATTGGAAGATTTATATCTCAAGACCCTTGTCGAAGCTCTAAGACTGTTCAATCCGCATCGACCTTTCAACTAAGTGAAGAAATGCTTGAGGAAGGAGAGATCAATCAAGGAACACGTGAGTACAGAGGATGGGAGCGTTGATTCGATCACTCGCCAGTGATATTACAACACCTCCCATCACAGAGCGGAGAGCAGCCGCAAATCCGACATCTCATCAAGTGTAACACCTCTGGTAGTCACCGAGCAACAACTTCCACTCCTTCATCAGGATGAGGAGTCGGAGGACTGGAGGAGGACCATCCCCATTACCATTGCAGAGACTTGATGGAGAAGCAGGAAGTTCTTGCTAAGACTCAAACGGATATGGACGCAACTTTCGAGAAAGAGGTACTCACTTTTCTTTAAGACATTAAGCGTCGATTTCCACATGACCCGCAACAGCCCCTGGAGCCAACAAGAAATGCATTCAACGCACCGGAGAAGGTACTTCAACGGCACGGACCTACATGGACCTGATCAAAGAAGCGACATCAGATATGAGCGGTCCTGTCATGGAGACTTCTACACTGGGGACTGATCCTCACAACGATCCTCCTCCAGTCAACAGTTTCACTATGAGCCAGAGGCCGGTGGATCGGGAAGCGGTTTCTCTAGTGGAAAGTTTATGCGAAATTTCACACCTCTCGAAAAATCAGTGCGCGGAGACGTTTTGTTGAAATCAACCAGAGGAAGGTCACGACTGTGCCCTACATGTCACCGCACGCATCAAGGATTCAGAGTTCAAGACGAACATTATCTACACAAGATCGTCTTCATTACTCTCAAGATTCTCAGGACATCCAAGGTTCTCCCAGGCAAGATCGTACGGAAGCCTACCACAATGACGGACTTCGAGGGAACCAAACCAGCACATACGGGAGAAGCACCGTGGAAAGAATCAGACAAGTTCGTTGCATCCCATTCCCCATGTGGGCGTCAATTCAGGAAGAAGATCGACTTGCATCATTGAGGGCTAGTACCCACGATGCATCTTTCTTTGATGAAGCATTCTTCTCCATCCGTGAAGCCACAACCCACGTTCACATGAGGAGGGAACGAACTTTTATGGCGAGTCGTGACCAAAAGAAAAACGGTATACTCCAAGATCGCCATTATCAGGCATGGGAGATCATACCCGGTCTCTCCACCTAATGGAATGCTACAACAGCAACGAACCACAAGATCAAGTGCTAGATGCTCCACAACAGACTACAAGATGGCACCAACTCACAACTGATGAAATTGAAATCGTTGAGGAATCTCCTGAAGGCCTATCTCCATCACTCAACCTTGTGTACGGATAAACGCGCGAAGCCCGTGGAACTTCTCAAAGAGTATCCGGACATGTTCGCTTGGAGATATGAAGAAATGCCGGATTTAGATGAAAATTGGTCATCCATCATCTACATGTCATACCTGGATCCGAGTCGGTTAAAGCAGATTTGCAGAGTTCCGAACACGAAACAAAATGGATAGATCAGTCCGCATAGACTTCGAAACTTGAGCAGTCTTGCTCAAAAACAATCCTCCTCTACCTGACATCGACATGTTAGTAGATGCAAACAGCGGACACAGCATGTTCTTCTCCATGGATGGATCAGCGGCTACAACCAGATAAGAATGTACGAGCATAATGCAAGTAAGATATCTTTTCGAACTCCTCTCGGAAATTTTATTATACCATACTGCCATTTGGTTTAAGGAATACCGGTGCAACGTATCAACGCTCTATGACGGTAATCTTCACTGGAGCCGATACCTCAAGGGAGCAGCCTCAAGAAGATAACGATGTCCAACCGTCATATCGAGCAAGATCGGGCGAGTTACCCTATCATGACGGTGGTTGAACAAGATCGGGGGCATATATCTCACCAACAGGCGTCTGACCTTTCATCTGTAAGCAGTTCCTTGAAGCGCAAGAGGAAAAACCACCAAGATATAACATCCTGCGAGTCCATCAAATCCAACTCCAGTACCACATGCATAACTCCCACAATGATGAAACAACGTCCAAGATATTCCATACCTGGCTCGACAACAACCACTACGAACAAACCATGTAAACCACGCTTGGGGACTGAGGCTCAGCATGGAGTTCCTTCACCGTCAGTCAAGGACTTCTTCAACACGAGAAAGATGGTCAGTCAAGAATCATGGAATTCGCAAAGTAAATCGAATCAAGAGGAAGCCACTTCAACGCTCCCTCCACCAGTTGCCTTCAATGGTCTATTCAAGAGCCGCCTCAATGCTCTCTCCGGGACCCCTTTTCGCTTCATAATCTACTTCAACACTCTCCAGGATCCACCTCAACGTTCGCTTTGAAGCCACTTTAACATCCTCTCAAGTCGTTTCAACACCAAGCTACATCAACAATCTGCGCTCTGGTCAAGTTATCTTTGATGTACTCATTTGCTCAACCTACGTGTCATCCATCCTTCATGAGGACCCAGCGGGAGCATGAAAACCCTGAAGTCGATAGGAGGAGGGCTATCTGTGGAACAGATATTTTCATATAGTTGGAAGGGCGCGGTGAACAACTCACCATCAATGTTCGGCATATCTTGAAGTTGCCAACACTTCCCGACTTGGTACCAAAGATTATCTCGGAAGACATCTCACAGGGATTCTTTTCTTCCACAATGGAATAAAGGCGGGAGTTAGAACTTGTATGAAAGCACATGAGAGATGTAGTCACACCACGGCAAGACACAACTCACATCGGAGCACACAAAACCTGGTCCAGGCTCAAATTGATCGGATTTCAAGACTGTATTAGTTTTCAAGACCGGTGCAAGTTTCAGTCTGGTATTGATTTCAAGTCCGGTATAAGTTTCAAGTCCGGTACAAGTTTAAAGTCTGGTGTTGGTCAAGGGCACAATTTGTATTGCTCAAGTTTCAAATCCGGGTATTGATCAAGATAACGAGTCCAAGTATCACTCAAATTACAAGTCCGATATTGCTCAAGCTTCAAGTCCCAGTATTGATCAAGTGACGAGTCCGGTATCACTCAAGTTTCAAGTCTGGTATTGCTTAATATTCAAGTGCAGTATTGATCAAGTCAAGTCCGGTATTGCTCAAGATTTCAAGACCGGTGTTGGTCAAGGGCACGAGGCTGGTATAAAGTTGACATTCGGTCGAGCATACACGATATGGGACCCACGTTCAATCAAGCATATATGGCGGGACCACATTTATTTGCACAACACGGTTCTCTTATGTCATGAGAATCATGTTCACGAAATTCAAGCCCACGTTCGATCAAGCGGCGCGATGAGCCCCCACCAACCAAGCGAGCCACGGCGATCAAGTCGATTAGGCACAACCCCACGATCGGCGGAGAAAGCCGGAGCGGGCCCTCGGCCAAACGAGGCATAAAAAGGTCGATCGAAGCGTTGCAAGACCAACATCATACTAGGGAACGCGCTCTCTATATGCCTTTTAAACGTAACATACTCCAAGGACAAGGATGACCCGTCTCTCTGGTAACATCTAACTTCGCCTCATAAATTTTATCTTTAACTTGTCACCATCATACCTACCACACAATAGTGTAACCATTATGTGCTAGGCGGGGGGACTTAATGTTGATGGTGGATTTTCGTTTAAGGTTAAATTTGTAAAAACCAGGGAAAAAATCATGCGGCGACATCTTGTAAAAGATAAAGCCATTTATAAGTGTTGGATACTCCTCACTTAATTCACCAAGAATGGAGCATGAACAATCCATTGCGAATACATGAAATTCCTCCAGGTTGGAGCATGTAGCAACAATCCCTTCCTGTGAATTTCATATCGGCCTTGTATTTCCGGTACTCATTATCGGTGTGGCATGACGATTGAGTGTTACTCTTACGAATAACACGAACCTCAAGCACTATAATGAAACCAAGTACTGGAAATACAAGGCTGATTCTCGGTGTGTTATACTAGCCCGAGCCCTCTCGGTGTGTTATACTAGCCCGATTGAGCCCCTCTCGGTGTGTTATACTAGCCCAATTGAGCATCCAGGGTGGCCAAGTATCGGTCCGGATATGAATCGATCGCAGTCATCCAACTCCATAAGCATGATTGGATGACCCCAGGATCAATTCCATCACCCCCAAGCGGTATGGAATACCCGGCCGACCCCGCATGGTCGGTCATTGGCCTCCGCCAAGAAACCGTTCATACCAAGCATTATGGACGGAAAACCCTAAATTAGGGTTTGCGGCATATTACATGTGTCGCAAACAGTCTCAAACCATCCATCTTCGCAGGTATAGATGGAGGGCGTAGATGTAGACTTAAAGGGCCCAGAGCATGTCAACACGATCATCGTGGGGTAGCTTACACACTTGACCAATCGGTCAAGACCAACAATGTTTTGCCGTGACAAAATCTTCACCCAAACAAGAGATGGCGCACGGCTTTGAAAGCCAAAATTAGGGTTTCAAGCCATCACGCGCGTCCATCTTCTCAACACAAATGGAGGGTCGCAGATTAGATTAAGCAAGGGCCGGTCATACCAAAGATGACCACCGTGGGCCCATCTACCTCCTCATGTGTTCGGCCAAGGCATATCATGCCTGGTCAATCCAAAACGTGCGTCCAAACTAGCATGGCCACGCCTCCCAAACCACAACCGGTCTCACCGCTCAACTTCACCGGATGATTTGAATGGCTTAGATCACGTTTTCATGGGATATTCGGTATAGGCATGATCACTGACCTGCCATCTTCCCGTCAAACCCATCGACCAAGACCGACCAAGATGTGTCGTCTTTGAAACGCGTGCCCGAACTAAGGATCTCACGCAGGTTTCCAACTCCCCTTTGCGGCAACGGTTGCCGCAAACCGATCTCAACCACTCAACTTTACCGGTTAAATTGGTGGCCTAGATCACGCCTCCATGGGACGGTGAGGTGAGGCGTGTACACCGGCATGTCGTTACACACACATGCCCGGTCGGCCCTCTCCAAATCCCTTTCCATGCTTGGTTTCGACCAAGCTAAAGAGTGATGCTTGCGCACCTCTTCAAAAAACCCTAATATCCATTAACGGACGCAGATGAGTGTCTCAAAGATCATATCATCCGTTCAACTTCACCCGGCTTGGTTATACAACCCAGTCGGAGTTATTTGGTTAAGTGAGGCGTCATTACCCATCACTTTACCACACCATAATGCAGATACTGCGCATAAAGTACACGATACTTCACAAGTATCGACTTCCCGAATAACACGGTTATTCAATTCAAGCATTACATGCTATCTTTCGTGGATCCACGATCCACACATTCAGGACATCAATCATGTCACAAACTGGGGATACATCTTTGGGGTATTGGTCGGCGGTTTACGGCGTGCGGCGTGCAACGCGCCATCACAAGAACGTGTCGGGAAGTCATGGACGGTTAGAGATGAACGGGAGAAGTGGGCAAGACGGAGTCGACGCACAACTCCACTACTCCATCACTCCACTTCCTCCACTTCCCACGAGAGACGTGAATGAGGCTCAATGACTTGTATAAATAGGTTCTCGCCCCTATTTCAAACACAAGACAAGTTCGACGAGACAGAAAACCAAGTGTTAATACAAAAACGTATTCAAACACCCAGAACTTGCTTGCATCAATCACAAGCCTGTTCACCTTTCTGTTACAAGTCATAAGCAAGCCAACACCTTCACAATCTCAACACCTTCTTCGCTTCCCTCCTTAAGATCAACCCCATCTCCTTCACTTTGTGACCGAAACAAGTCTGGAACGGCCATTTCTTGGTTTAGGCCGGACTTGCAGCGATTGATCTCTCGAATCTACAAGCACTCACCGCAAATGAATTTGTTTAAAGGTTTAAATTCATTCCTCATCCACACCCCAAATTACCAAATTCTGCAGGAGTAGTTTTTACCCATAAACAAAGTGTTTGTCAAGTTTTTGTGAAGTTCAGAAGTTCATCATCAGCTATTGAAGACCGAAGACCGAAGATTGAAGACGTTTCTATGAATGATGAGAGAGAGTAATGTTAATTGCCGATCGGGTGAGAAGGTAAGTGAGTACTCCCATCCTTGCTAATGATTGATTTCCTTTCTTAGAGATTATCAGAAAAGATTGTTTTTGTCCACAACTCTGTGGAGTCTCCAAAAATTATTTCGGAAGGTTATCCTTCTCATCTTCAACGTGTGCAGGATTTCTCTCTTTATTCTGCTGCACACATGAGAGACTAAAAAGCGGTCTTTTGAGTGAAATTATCATAAAACCCTAATGGTGAGGCAGAAGTCGAGGCTTATGATCACAATCGAATCCGAATTCTTTCATATGGTATGGTTATTTCTCGCTCAGCACTTAAGGATGAGAATACGTTCTTTGGTAGTTCTAACTTCTTGTTACTAGCATGCAGAAACTCTATGTCCTCATAGCTCCTTGGATGCTTGAGACTCTTTTACCCTCTGAAGTTGGAGAAGGTTTTGTGGGTACACCTCGGGGTAAACCCTCACGAGACTACAACTCGTCCACTAGGGACACCTAGGGGTTTAAAGGCTTAGTGCATACGCTAAAAGCATTCGAGAGACCCGCGACAGGTGGTATAGTTAGGATTTCTAATTTCATTTCACTTGAGGACAAGTAAAATTCAGGTTTGGGGTATTTGATGAGTGCCAAATATTGCATATTTCTACATCTATTTATTGGCATTTAACTCATCTTTTTGTGCTCAGAAATCAGATATTATCCCAGATTCTGTATTTTCCTTGTTTTCAAGAATAAATATTTGTACTAATTAATTTTGTGTTTTTAGGTAATAAATAAAACTCGGAGAAATTGAGGAGCCAAAAGAGCAGAAAATTGGAGGCAAGCGCCCATGGAGCAGAAAGCCAAAGCCCGCGCACGCATCAGTTGCAACCCAACAAGTAGCAACCCATTTACAAGACATGGGCTTGAGCAGTCCAAGACCCGGCCCACGACCCGGATCCGAGCCCGTCCCTTCCGAACCGTGAGATCTCGCCTATCTGCATCCAACGCTCGCTCCACCATGCACATCATTTCTCGCTGCTCCCGCTCAACACCAAAACCGCCTATAATCCTGAGCCGTGAGATCTTCCACTACCCTAGATCCTACGGTCGCTCCAACCTTCCCATCGACCCTCGCTACATCCGCCCAATACCACATCTCCCTACACCTACACCCATCGACCAAACCTCCCATTTCTTCTTTCTCTTCTCTTTCCTTTCTCCCTAACAACTCCACAGAGAACCACCTTACCTCCTCCCTCTCCCTGACAAAACCAGAGCAATCACCACCACCTCCATCTCCTGACAGCACCAACAGCACCATTAGCGCCTGCTCCGCCATCTCTTTTTCACCTATCTCCATCAGTAGCTTCTTCCATATCTTAGAAGCTAGGGTTGAGATAGTGGAAATTAGGGTTACATCAAATCAATGAAGTCAGAGAGCAGTTAGCAGAAAAAATCGGGTTTGGGTCTTTGATTAGTTGTGAGTTTGAGCGATTGGGGAGATATAAATGGTTGTTTTGATGTGAGAGAAAAACTCGATCTGTTTTTAGGGTTTGAGTTTTGAAAATCAATTTGAAGTTTATTTTATTTCGCATGATGTTTTAAGCTACTTAACTAGGGTGTAAATGAAACCCTTTGATTCAATATGAAGCAATTAGATTATCAACTTGTTCTTAGTGTGTATATTTGCCTAGGAAATTTGTTAGCTATTGAACTGAATTTACTGTGATCACCGATGTATCGTAAGAAGACCCGGTGATACTAGGGGTAGGTAAGGAGAATTAGTTCATCAATTATCCAATTAAGGCCTTCAAGGGAAGGCATAAGAACAAAGTGAAAATTTGTATTGCCTTAATATAAGATCGGAGGGTGGATTTAATCACCCTAGTACCACTCAACCAATAGTTTTCAACAACTTGAGCTTATTCTTGCCTTATTTTAGAGTCACAACTCCAACTCAAATTAAATCGACAATCAAAATCGAGTTAACATTAGTGTTACTGACTCTGTCACTTGTCTAGAAATCGGATAGTAAACCCTTAGATCATTCACACACACTCCATTTTCTCGTGGTTCGACCTGTGCTTGCCACTGCCTCCAATAGGCACTGTGCACTTGCAGTTTAACACGTAGGAAAACTCTTTTCAAGACCTACCATTAGGCGAGCGTTCTCATCCTCTTTAAGTATGCCCATCTTTGATGATCGCATCTACTCTTTCTTAGTAGGAAGCGATGTGAAAAGTGGGAATTAAAAGAATTCGCCAATCCTCCCAATTTACTTTGAAAGGGTGCTGGCTGCGGAAGGTACGTGAGGTACGCGCTTACTTCGTTAATCAGACGCTTCTAGTGTTTCTGGGACCTAAGTATATTGTCATTCAATTAGGCGCCTTTTGGCATTTCTGAGGACTTCTTGTTTATTAGTTAATCGAGTGCCTTTAGCATAGTCGGAGCCTTTATAGGCTTATTAGTCGATCAGTAGTCCTTGGTAGGGGTAGGCTCGGGTAGGGCGCGCCTATTCCTCATCTTAGTTCGAAGGGGCATTGGGTGGAATGGATACTGGGGAAGTATGCGAGCGCTTTTGGATACTGGGGAAGTGTGCAGGCGCTTTTGCCCCCCTCTGGAGGGTCTTACGTAGGGTGAACGATAGTGAAACGCGCCTACTCTTCCTTTTTTTTTTTTTAATTTTTTTAAGGATGTTGGGTAGAGTGGGCGTTAGTGAAACACGCCTTGGGATATTTTATGAATTTCAATCGATCAGGCGCCCTTGGCATTCCTCAGATCTTTCGTGAATGTCAGTCGATCAGATGCCTTTGGCTTTCCTGATATATTTTGTGAATTTGTCAGTCAATCAGGCGCCTTTGGCTTTCCTGAGACCTTTTGTGAATTTGTCAGTCGACCGGGCGCCCTTGGCATTCCCGGGACCTTTTGTGAATTTGTTTGTCGACCATGCGCCCTTGGCATTCCCAGGACCTTTTGTGAATTTGTCAGTCAATCAGGCGTATTTGGCTGTCCCGAGAACTTTTGTCAATTTGTCAGTCGACCAGGTACCCTTGGCATTCCAGGGACCTTTTGTGAATTTGTCAGTCAATCAGGCGCCTTTGGCCATCCTAAGACCATTTGTGAATTTGTCAGTCAATCAGGCACCTTTGGCTATCCCGAGACCTTTTGTGAATTTGTCAGTCGACCAGGTGCCCTTGGCATTCCCGGGACCTTTTGTGAATTTGTTAGTCGACCAGGTGCCCTTGGCATTCCCGGGACCTTTTGTGAATTTGTCAGTCAATCAGGCGCCTTTGGCCGTCCTGAGACCTTTTGTGAATTTGTCAGTAAACCAGGCGCCCTTGGCATAACCGGGACCTTTTGTGAATTTGTTAGTCAATCAGGCGCCTTTGGATGCCCTGAGACCTTTCGATACATCTTCCCATCAATCGTGAGATAAACTGTTCTCACCAAAACGATAGTGTTTACAATTTGCGGGCTTATACTCCGCGTTCTCCCTTTCTCTCTCTTTTGGGTTAATGGCAAGGGAATGGATCATGCTCAATCGTCTGTCTTATCGTCTCGAGTTCCCAAGCTGCCCGCTTGCATTCGAATATGCTTCGAATGGGTAAGCACTCTTCCGTCAGGTGTCCCATCCTTCGGTGGTAGTAGCAATATCTGTCCGAGTTTTTATCCATTTTGTTGATATCTACTGTGGTTGGGTGTAGCTGAATTTCCCTTTTGGCGATCCATTGATTTAAAAGTTTGATCGCGCGTTCTTTACTGCAGGGGAGAGGGGGTGGTGTTTTATAATCGCGCCTACTTCCTCCGTTCCTCCCTTGGTTTCTGTCGTCATCCTGGGATTATTCTCTACCCTCGTTAATATTGGGTCTCACGTTGCGTGGGGTTCCCGACACAGCGCTAACTGTGGTGCTTTAAGCAGAGTCTATAGGCATCTCTTTTATGCAGTCGGCGATTCTCTCAGCCGCTTCTTCTAGTTCGACAAAGGTCTGGAACCTGAAATTATTTAAACCCCTTATGAAAGTTGGGACCATTCCGCGTACGCAAATTTAGACAAGCACTTCCTCGTTGATGTCTTCATGACAGTCCAGTGTCAAGCGCCGAAACCGCAAGATGTATTTTCCTACTTCTTCGCCTGTTCGCTGCCCGCTCTTGCTCAAGTTTATCGTCATTATCTTCTTTTTGGCCGAGTAAAACTTCCCAAGGAAGAGTTTGGACAAAGTCTTCCAGGAATCCACGCTTTCTTCCTTTAGGTTGTCGTAACAAGTGAACGCCGTTCCTGTGAGTGACTTTGGGAATTCCCTTAAGCACAGTTTTCCATATGTAGCTCTATCGTTCATTGCTGATAAAAATCGGCTGAGATGTTCTCGCGCATTTCCTTGTCCCTCGTAAACTTTAAACTTCGGAGATATGTAGTCTTCGGGATACGAGTATTCTCGGATGAGTGCGGGGTATGGTCTATTCACACGGCAATGATTGTCTTGTTTTACTACATGGTAGTTCTGCTCTAGGTATTCGGTGATTTCTTTTTGTGACGTCACTGTTGTCTTGCCGCCTTTGTGTTCTTCGCCTTTTGTTGCCTCTTCGGGAGTACTTTGTCCTGCTATTACTGCTTGTGCTATCCAGTCTTCAATCTCTTGTCTCCTTCGTGAGAGCTCATTCAATTCTTCTTGCATGTTTTGTAAAGTTGATGATACGGGTTTCGCTAGTCGAGCTGTCTGTTTGTTCTTTTCCTGTGGTGTTGCCACCTCTCTATTTTAGGGTCGACCATGGCTTACCGATTGCTTGATAACGCCTAGGATTAGTGTTTCTTCCTCGCTATCATCATCTTCCATTGTCACCTCGTCTAGATTAAGAGGTTGATCATCCGCTTGGTTTCCTGTCGCGCCTGAGTTAGCGCCTTCTAGGTGTGTCATGATGGGCTAGGCACGAGCCTCCGGGTGTGGTCGCCAAATGTTGAGGGGTGAATTCATGTTTAGGTTCTACCCGTCCTAGCCACACTAAATGACCTCACAATTACAAGAATGGTAAGAGAGAGAGTTGCCTTTCCATCGTATCTTGTCATTTCTTTTATAGGCTTTCCTAAAAGGCCCTCTTTTTACTACATCATGACACATGTCCTAACCCCTCTTATTTACTCTTAATGCCATTTCCTTAACATAACCTCCTTCTTCTTGATTAATTCCTTCTTCTTCCTTTCTCCATTATGGATATTGTCTATTTGGGCTTGGGCTTTGTCCCCAAGTCCCTATTATTTACCTCAAAATATCCATTATTCTTAGGGGCACCCCAAGCCCGTTAAGGGATATTTTTTCATGTATCAACAAACGGTAATCATTTCATTATTCTAAAACTCAAGGAAAATTGTCCATTGCCACATGTTTGTGGGATGACTAAAAACAAGGATATAGATCCCAATCTCTGGAAGGAATGGATGGCATTGTATGAGGAGAACCACCAATTTTGGGATGCGTTGGCCTTATCAAAGAAACCTCTCCAAGAGAAGATGCAACCTCATACGTGTGGAAGTGATGATGAGTAATTTGGATACACGTGGTTCACTAATACGCAACATTTTATTTTTTTTGGAAGTGTGAATTGTAAACGTTAAATCATATTTTGATGCCAATGCCGGCATGATTGTGTTTCAATACTACAATGCCGTAAGCTGGTGTCGGCGTAGAAATAAACTTTTAAAACGGTGTCGGAAATTCTGAAAAATATCCAGAGAAATTAGTAAATATGTCGGCATTGAAATTAAACTAAAAATAGTGCCGGTACTCTGACAAAAATATTTTGCACTAGGAAAATGCAGCCTAGCGGCATGGTATCCAAAAAAAAACTTCAATGCCAAAACTCTGTAATTTTTGTGATTTTGAAAATTCAGGGTTCCGGCATTGATTTTATGCTTTTCGACCATACCGGTACTTGAGAAAAACTCAGAAATTTATGTGATCTTGGCCCATTCAAAGTGCCAGCGTTCCAAATATATGCCGACAAAGAGGTAATTTGACACTGGCTTATCAACATAATAAATCAAACAACACTAGGTAGCTCCAAAGGCCATATATTCGATGATTTATGGCGGCTAACATGGAAGGCTTTCTTGTGGTCCTATAAAAACAACAAACTAAATTAAATCCACTTGACCACATATAAATAATATAATAACAAGATGCAAACTTCTTTCATAAGTTTGATAGATCCAACGAGCCCAAGAGTGCTTATAGTCAAATAAGAGTTGCGGGTTTCTCACTTCACCCTACTGTTTGCCGTCATCACGGTATGGAATCATGTCAGATCTTTTAGGAAGGTGGGGTGGGGGTTCCTTATCCTTTTTCTCACCAGATTCAACTTCAGTTGTAGCTTGTCCTATGCCTTGTGAAGATGAGCCACCTGTTCGGTTTTGTTCGGGAAAATTTTGCCACTCATCATCATCATCACTGCTTGTGTCCCCCGTACGCTCCGAAATACCTTAGCACGATCCAAATCAGAACCACTACGTCGAGGCCGAGAAGACTTAGGTTTTCCTTCTTTAACAGCTTTGCCCTTTCCTTTGTTCATTTGTGCTTGTTTAGACCTATGTCACAATATGTCAACTGAGTTATATACAGAAATCCGGCATAGATGTTTAACATAAAATCACTGCCGGTGACGGTGTGGGGGAATTTGATAGGTGTTGTAAAACACCTAATTTTATATCTAGTATTTATGCTTTCTTTGCGAGTTTTCTTGTAAATTATGTATCTTATATTGGTTTTGAGTTATCGGGTGTTTTGGAGTCATTTTGGAGCAAAAGAAGTGGAAATAGCTACAAAAGTGAAGTCACAAGTGGAGAAAGGCCAAAGACCAATTGGAACTCGTTCAAATGCAAGATTTCTACTTTTCATTGTGTAGAGGACGAGAAGATGAAGACAATGCCGAAAGAACGGAGTCATTCCGACATCGTATGAAGAAGTTATGGGCGAAACAAGAATGAAGCTGGAACTAAAGCATCGAGTCTTCCGGACCGGCGGTTGAATGAAGATCGCTAAGGGACACCCTCATGTTAAGGGGCGGACATTTTCAAAGGAAGTGCTAAAGGGAGTCGAGTTTTATTCACTGGGGGGCTGCCAGATTCAAATGATGTTAAGGGCACCCACTTATTATCCCCGGGCACTTCTTCTTCATTAAAATAGAAACCGTGGAAGTATGTGCTTCGAGAACTTTATTGAATGATTTTGTTTCTCGATTTCCGCCATTAGAGATACTTGATTCTCATACTATGCAGGTTTGTGAACAAGAAACCGTGGAAGTACCCGACTTCTATATTCTTTATGCACTTCCATGTGTGGACAAGAATAAGTGTGGGGGACGCTTTTATCGGTTAATAGCTTCGTTTCTGTTTTATATTACTAATATTTGTGTGAAGCTAGTGTTTGCAAAACAGGTGCTATGGGTGGATCCCCAACTTTTCCGATTATTGGTGTATGGGGAATGAATCTTACAAGAAGCTAAGTCGGGCCGTCGACTTTAAAACAAGCGCTAAGTGGGAGGCAACCCACCGTTTTTGTATCTCTTATCCTTTTGCATTTTATTTTTGTTTCGTTTATTTATTTTTTACTGTTTTCATATCATATTTGCATCCCCATGTTTAATTTCATTGAGTCCGTAATCTATCTTAGAAGAGAATTATGACGAATACCTTTAAATCAGAAAATTTCAGACTGCGCGTAGTTCAGTCCAGAGACCATAACTATCAGACCGTTTATCAAAACACTGTGAAATTTTGACACTGTGTAGAAAACACGTAGATGAACAACTTTTTGTGAAATGGAGTTTTTCCAAATTCCTTACCAATTTGTACAGTTTTTCCGTTTTATCTGCTGTTACGTCAGAATTCAGAACTTTCGGTTTTACACATTGAGGACAATGTGAAGTTTAAGTGTGGGGGAGCATTTATATGTTTGTATAGTTTATTTATGCTTTTTTTTTTAAAAAACAAAAAAAAAAATGAGAAAAATAGAAAAACCAAGAAATATTTTTTTTTTGTGCTTTTTGAACTCCGAAATCTAGAACTTGTGCCTTTAGGATGACACCATTAGTGGATGGAACCATTTTGAATGCAGGAGTTGAGGAACCAATTAACTTAAAAGGGGACGAATATAGCTCAGAAATCACAAATTAACATGATAGTTGTTACCATATCTAGGAATATCACCATATCACATTCTATTTTTATTTTTCCATATTTATCTATTGTTCTCTAAGTGCTTTGGTGGGTCACTAAAAATCGACGTGTTATTACTGCTAGGATGAAATAGAGTGATTGAGTACTAGAAAAAAAAAAAAAAAAAAAAAAATTGAACAAGAAAAAAAAAAAATGAAAAAAATATATGAAAAGAAAAAAAAAAAAAAAAAAAAAAGACCGACCAATTAGACCAAAACGGAATAAAAAGAAACTTGGGAATAGCAGTATGTGTGAAACGTAGTCCCTGGTCTCGTCGCCTAAACAAGCGTGGAATGCAGGATCCAAGGCAACTATCATGTACTTGCTGACAAGAAGCATGCGCTTGGATCCAAAAGATCTAATCATGCCGTCTAAAAAAAAAAAAGAAATTGGATCCAGTTTGATCCAATCATATAAAAAAAAGAGAAGAAATTATTATTGTGTTGAATAAAGTCACTCTTGGTTCCCTTGTATATGCCAATTGATTTGATGTAGCGTTCAGCACCAAGTAGCTCAATCCAATAGGATTAGGTTCATCTTAGCAGTGACCTTCAGACAGATATGGGAAACATCGAACACTTGTGAATATTAGCACAACATCTACATCTTTATCCATCTTCTTAATCTTTTCATTGTGATTGTGGTTTGTTAGTTTCCGAGTATTGTGGCTTGTTTGACTATCTAATTAGAGTTTATTTACTATATATGAATTGAATTTGCAAGGTACCTCCTCCTGTAGTCATTTTGGATTCATTCATTGATTTGTCACGAATAGACGTAGTTGGAAATATAGGTTTTGTGGGTATATCTCTAGTAAACCCTCACGAGACTATAACTCGTCCACTAGGGACACCTAAGGGTTTAAAGGCTTGTTATTTATGCTAAAATTAACCGTAGCCTCGACGTCACGGAGTTGTTGTATTTTAGATTTGTTTGATTTGCTCGAGGACTAGCAAAGTCTAAGTGTGGGGGAATTTGATAGGTGTCGTAAAACACCTAATTTTATATCTAGTATTTATGCTTTCTTTGCGAGTTTTCTTGTAAATTATGTATCTTATATTGGTTTTGAGTTATCAGGTGTTTTGGAGTCATTTGGAGCAAAAAGAAGTGGAAATAGCTACAAAAGTGAAGTCACAAGTGGAGAAAGGCCAAAGACCAATTGGAACTCGTTCAAATGCAAGATTTCTACTTTTCATTGTGTAGAGGATGAGAAGATGAAGACAATGCCGAAAGAAGCGAGTCATTCCGACATCGTATGAAGAAGTTATGGCGAAACAAGAATGAAGGCTGGAACTAAGCTGTCGATCTTCCGGGATTGGCGGTTGAATGAAGATCGCTAAGGACACCCTCATGTTAAGGGCGGACATTTTCAAAGGAAGTGCTAAAGGGAGTCGAGTTTTATTCACTGGGGGGGCTGCCAGATTCAAATGATGTTAAGGGCACCCACTTATTATCCCCGGGCACTTCTTCTTCATTAAAATAGAACCATGCAAGTTCGGGGATGATCTTTTGGTGTTCGTGATGATTTCGATGTTCTTTGGTAATGACTAAGATGATGATGGAGTTCAGCTCGAGATGAAAATACGAGAGCACTCGAAGAACAACGTGGAAGAAAGAACGGCCAGTTGCTGCCATTATTGGCGATTGACGATGAGAGTAATAACGAGAGAAGATAAAGATGGTGAGAATCGAGCTCGAGTTGAAACAGTGGTGTTGATGACAACTGAGAGGATGTAGAGAAATATAGAGGGCATGGCGGTGACAATGATCATCGGCGAGAGATGCGAGAGAAGGTGGAGTCTCAATGAACGCTGTTTGTGCTTCGATGAAGTGATGATGGTACTTTTCGGTAGTGGTGGTTGTTTGTTTATCGAGAGATGATGAGATCTTCTTTGTGACGATGAGCACTCGAGGAGTTGGAATGGGTTGTTGTCGGTGACGAGATTGATCGTGATGATCCTGGCAGAGAATAAGAACTTGAGTATTGGCAGCGAATGATGATGGAGTCTCGGTGATTGAGAATGGGGTTGCTGCCGACGATTGAAGTTTATGGAGTTCGAGATACAAAACAGAGAAGATGGCCAAGCAGCGGTTACTAAAGTGGAGATGGTTGGCTACGGTGATGGCGGGAGAATATGAGTTTGGAGCTGTTGTTATCGAACGGATAGAGGTTGTGTCGTTTCTGCCATGGATGATGTTTAAGAAGAAGAAGCTGAGCACTGATGAGTGATGGCAGTGATAAGGAATTTGCATTGAACGGGTTTGGCTGTAAAGAGTTAGAACTGTTGTCAGCTCTTGTCAAGCGAGAGAGAAGTTAGAGGCGGAGATGCGATTCGAGATGGTCTTGAGTTCATTCGTTGTTACAGGAGATTGCTGCTACTGATGGTGCGCTCGAGAACAAAACAGGAAAGCCATGGCTGGAAGTAATGACGAGTTTACGAGAAGATACTTGCCGAGATGGTGATTCTTTGGAGCTGCTCGTGATCGGTATGCATGGCGGTGATGGGTTTGACCTGTGGTGTTCTCGAGAGACTAAGCGATGAGACACGGATGGAGTTGTGTGATAGAAGAGGTGATGGAACTCGAGTATATTTCCGATGGTTGAACGGAAGCTAAGATTGTAGTAATGGTGGTAATGCATGATGGAGAGGAGTTGAAGCTCTTGATGATAACGTGATGATCCGAGAGAAAGAGTATCTTTGTCGGTTTCGGGATGACAAGCTAAAAGCGAGATTTACATGACTTATGAAGACTTGGGCTGGACTATTCAGTATTAGACGCAAGCCCACTTGGATGTTTATGCGACTTTTTTCCAGCCAATATTTGCGAAGTATATTTGTGATTTTGGCCAGAGTTTGGCAACCTACTTTGCACGGGGTTCGATGCACGAGACACAATTCCTAAGGAGGTGCTCTTTCCTATTTTTGCTAGGTTTCCTAGTTTCTTTAAGAGGAGGTTATAAAACTCTATTTAAAGGAAAGACTTCTACAACTTTTGGGATTATCTCTTATTATCTATTCTTTTTGCCTCTACTTTGTTTTCTAGGGTTTAGAACCATGAAGTCTTTTCTCTTTCTTCTTGTTATGAACTCCATGAATATGAGCTAGAGTTTTATTATTGGTTATGGAATAAGTTGGATTTCCAAATATGGGTTTTAATTCAATAAATTAGTTTTCTCTCATATTATCGTTTATGATTCACCATCAATATTGTTACATGATTTGAATGCTTGTTTAGTCGAGTCGCGAGTCGATTGAGTTTGCTTTCATCTCTATTGCTAGATTAGGGTTATTATACGCAAAAGTGATAATTCCGGATTGCAAATAGCATAAATATGATTATAGTTTGTAGTGATATATTCTTATGATCATATGTGAGTCATAACCTTTGTTAAATCGGATTAGTGCGCTTTCCACGTTCGATTGCTTTGATTCACGATTTCATAGAACTTAATGCATCTAGGAATTAAACTTGATTAGTGCTTTTACACGTTAGGTTGTTCCTTTAGATAGAATTCATATTCGCATCTTTTAATGTGTTTGTTGATGACATGCGGAGATTTGCGGGATATTCTTGCGATCAAGGTATTCTAGGGCCTTTGATAAAAGTTGAGATTAAAATATCAATTCTAGTTATTGTGTTGAAAACATGTTTGTGAATGAAAACGAAATCCATGACCAATATCTTCTTATCCTTGATTTGCGTGTGTACTTTTATTTGTTTTGCTTTTATTTATTTCCGTTTAAATCAGAAAATCCTCGGTATTTTATTTAGGAAACCATAACAATTTGACAACCTAGACCTATCTGTGGGATCGATCCTTTCTTGCCCTTGCTATATTTATATTTTGAGTAGTAAGAAAGTGTAATTTATTTTTGACGCTTACGACCGCGATCAATACTAGATAAGTAAAAAACAATGTTGGTATTTTGAGATTTTTATACAGAGACTTAACAAAAGAAGGTAACCAAAATCGGCATGGATGGTAAACAAAACGACACTGTCGGCATCAGATTCTCGAACAGGGATCCAATGACTTCAAAAGAGTTGAACGAGGTGTCGTATGAGGTGAAAATCTCATGTACGGTTCTGTAGAGTGACAGTAAGGGTGACTTATCTGTCAACTTTTCCACTATCACCCCAAAAAAACCAAACTTTGCCTTACGTAAAGTTGCCAGAGTACGATTAACCTCTGGATTTGAAATCACTGCTTATATACCTAGTATTGTCCATAATTCACAAGAACATTCTGTAGTCTTAGTAAGAGGAGGAAGGGTTAAAGATTTACCCGGTGTGAAATATAAACTATGCCAATAATATGGGTAATTTGTACAGAGATTTAACAAAAGTAGGAAATCCAAAAACGACATGGATGGTAAACAAAACAACACTGCTGGCACCTGTGCTGGCGTGGATATTTACATATAAACTATGCCGGTATTATGGGTAATTTGTATTGAGATTTAAAAAAGTAGGAAATCAAAAACGGCATGGAATTTATTAAATATACAAAGCCGACACCCTGTTACGGCATAGTATTCAATTCGATTTTTATGCCGGTATTTCCATGCAATAAAAGGGGGATACAAGACATATAATCAGGCATGGTATTCAAATTGAATTCTATGGGGAACCAAAACTGTAACTTAAGGTTCAATTGACTATACTGCAATTTCAAATTTTACTTTTAGTGAAGTAGTGAGACTGAACATGAAACTATCGATTTTTGTTTTCTAGCATGGTATAAACCTTAAAAAAGCTTCAATTCAACATAGAAATCACTTACCGCATCAAATTTTTTATTTCCTCATCTTCATCTCGTTCAAAAGATGCTTGATTTATCCTTCCTTCGTGCACTTATTGCGCTTTTGATTTCGATTTACCACCATCATCAATAGATTCTTCATGATTGGGTTTGGGTTTTCAGGAGGTTTGCGACGACCCATTGTCTTTGGTATAGAAGATGAAACAAAAAGGGAGTTTAGTGGTTTTGGAAATTCTTTTGCAAGAGCCGAGAAGTAAAAACAAAGAGAGATGGAATACTTTCCTTTCTATAACCGTCACTTAAATAGAATCAAGGAGTTTGTAACCGACGCATAAATGGTATTAAGGAATTTGTAACCGTCACATAAGTGGGATAAAGAAGTTTGTAACCGTCACATAAGTGGAATTATGGAGTTTGTAACCGCCACATAACTTGAGTTTGTAACCGTCAGAATTCCGGCATGAAAAGATGGTACAATTCAATGTCGTAATTCTGACAGTAAGGTTAAATTGAGTCCAGGATACAGGCATTGTATGTTCATCACCATCAACGCCGGCAGTTCCCTATGCCGGAATTATCCTTGGTTATTATTTAATGCCGGCATTCTGACACTAAGATTAAATTGAGTCCAGGATACCGGCGACGAATGATGATCACAATTTCATGCCGACATTTGTACCGGTATAGTATTTGGTTATTTTTCAATACCGGCTAACGCACCACCAAAAGAAGTATCCACCAAAGGTTTAAGCAAGCAAACTGACCCAAACTGGCCTTTATATTAATCTTAAGGAAATAACTTAAAAATATTAACCACATAAACAACGTTACACATAAAATGAAAGATCTCAAGCTAATTGCAACTAACATCATTTCTTGGAACGAGATTCAATAAGAAAAACAGCTTCGAAATGCCTAAAAGGCTCTTTTCTCCACTTTGTATATGCGTCCTGAGCTTGATACATATTCCCTCTGTATCTTGCGAGAAACTCATTTTATTTGTGACATAATTTTATGAGGAAGTTGTTCGATTCGCTACAAACTCATCCTTGTAATCCATTTTGCGTTTCTTGTACTTACGGTTCTCAAACTTTGGCAAATAAGGACCACCACTAACAAGACCCCAAAAAAGATCCAAAGTGCGGTGATCTTCCGGGAAATCTGATACTATATAGAAAATTTTAATCCATTCGGTTTCTTCCTCAACATCCGCTTCAATCTTCGCTTGTTTTACACGTTTGTATATCTCTTTAGTTTCTTTGCGATATTGTTCATTGATGGCTGCCTCTTCTTATTATTTTTTCCTTTTAAGGACCGCTTCTTCCATTGCGACAATTGACTTGGTGGTTTGTTCATTCCTTCTAAGTTTTTCTTGTATAATGGCAATTGAGTTGGTGGTGGATGATGATTGATTTCCTATTGGAGTGGATAGTTTGTTCTTCTTAAGTTTTTCTTTTTCCATGGAAATGATGAAATCGTTAGTTGATGATGTATTTTCCATTGGATATATGTGTTGGAGCAAACTTTTTTTTTTTTTTTTTTTTTTGACGTATCAAGTGCAATGGGTGTATCCATTTCTTTAAATAGATGAGGACACAACGGCTCTTTTTCCACTTTATTATACCGGCATTGTCAGTAACCTAAAATCCATGCCGGCAGTTCCCTTTACTGGTTTATGGTTTGAAAAAATAACAGTTGGGTATTGAATGTTAAATCCCGGCACTGAACTATGGTTAACGATGTTTCCGGCATGGAGTCGTATTACAAGTCAATGCCGGAATAAGGTTTATTGTACACAGAAATCATAACATTTTGACACTCTATCCCGGCATAGAGTTATATATAAGATCTACGGCACGGAAAAGACATTGAATTATGTTAATATTGTATTCCATAACTATAATTTATTTCAAATGTAATCCTTGTCTCAATAACACGGGTGCACTTAGCACGTGCATCAAGCCTTTGAACCACTTGATGACCCAAGTGGACGAGTTATAGTCTCGTGAGGGTTTACATAGAGATCTACCAAAAAACCTTACCTAAAACTACCCTAAAAACATAACCATAAACCACTCCTATCAATCTTCTTACGAAGAATCCGTCTCTGATTCACCCTGCTGGTGGTACTCCGTGACTTTGGTTACCATGTGGTTCACATTTTCATCAAACATGAATGCTTCCCCCTTTTCCTGTAATTAACGAGCTTTCACGGCTTCATGCTACAAAAACAACACCCAAAATTAGTTTGTTACATAAAAATTGAAAAGAGTGGATTGTGTCGAATTAATCATAAAGATACTTACGACTATTGTGGGTAGCGTGCTCGATCCGGTGTTTGATTTTTAAATACTCAACCACCGCATCTAGGATGATGTCGTGACGTTGCTCGATTTGTTGAGTAGTTCTTCCTTTCGAATTCCCATAATCGCGAGTAAATTTTTTAAAAATCTTCAACTACATGGAATCCACCGAACTGTTATCTATAGTTGAAGGACGAGTTTTGGCGTACCATGCTTTGGTGATTGCTAAATCTTCCTCGGAGTCAAACGATGCCGTTTGTTGCATGTGGGAGTATGTTCGATACGAAGCTATTTATAGATGACTATTCTAGGGTTTAGGGTTTCATAAGTTAAGAGTCTCAAGGATATATATATATAAGAACACACGAGTTTTGGGCAATTGGGTCAAAGTATTAGCTTTCTTTATATAGAGAAAAAACTCAACGACTAGTTTTTTTTTTAAATCACATGTGTCGGCTTTGAAGGTAATATGCACTGAGACGCCGGCACCAGGTTCCGATATAGATTATCGTTAAACGTCCATGCCGGTACATGATTTTTTTTTACAGAGATTGGGCCAAATCTACAGTTAATACCGGCATTGTTTTAACAACAGAGTACAACGGCGACACTCTCTACCGGTTGTGATTATATTTATGCGACCATGCCCGTACTTGTGAATTTCAAAAAAAAAACGGCTAGTTTTTTGAAAAATAAGACCATTGGAGCTTCATTCTATATAATACCCCCCATAGGGGTGATCATGGGCCGGTATGAAACGGTTTTCGCCTCATCCACATCCAATCCATTGCACTGCGGATTTCAAATTTGGAATCCGCATCCAATCCAGATCCAATGGATGGACGGATGGACGGATTGGATGCAGATAATCCAATGGAATGGATTTGTTTAGTTAAAATTTATAGTAAAGAAAATAAAGCTAACACAAATGACTCCTTATAAAACCTACATATCCTACATATGTATACAAATATAAAAATGCCATGTATAACACCCCAAGCAAACATCTTAAAAATTCCTAAATGATCCATAGTATTTTCTTGAACTATATAAATGTCCTTAATTTTACGGATACGGATGTCCAACGGATTTTTCACGGTTGCATCCGGGCCCGATCCGTTGGATTTCAAAAATTTCATCTGTATCCAACCCATCAACGAATGGTCTGGGCATCCATCCGCCAAAGAACGGTTGGTCTCGGTTAAATTCGCGGATTACGGGCCAAATGCTCACCCCTACCCCCCCCCCCCCCCCCAATTCGTTTGGAAAAATTTCACAAAGCACCCACTAAATAAAAAAAAAATCCTTCTCTCAAGAAAGCAAGCTTTAAAAATTAGATCAAGCAAGCACGGTTCAAGCTTCACAAGCTATGGGAGATTCATCAACAAGCTCTATTTTCAAACCACCATCAAGCTCTACCTGCAAAGTAAGTATATTCAACATTACTAACAATATATGGACAGTTAAAATCTTCTCTACTATGACTTATCACTAATATAATCTTCTCTTACAGAGTCATCATTGCATCTGTCAAATTTGCAAGTCACCTTGTCATCTAGCCATGGACTGTCCTTTTATTTATTCGAAGTGTAGAAACTGTGATGGGACACGCCGGTTTTGGATTGCAAAAAACGATGATGCTGAAAATGGAAGAATGTTTCTAAGGTGTTTGAATTACCCAAAGTGCGATGAGTTTCACTGGTTTGAAAAAGCTGTTGCACTAGCAAAATCAAGAGAAAACCACAAGGGCCAATGCAAGCCTATTGATGGGTGTGATGGGTTTTATATGAAGGGAAAGGAATATGTTGAAAGAGAAGATGAACCAATGAAGATGGTCCTTGACACCGAGATTCCAAACGATGTTTTCGAAGATTTTCGCGAAAGGCTCAAAGGTTCCGCAATTGTTGAAAAGGGATGGAAATAGATTATGAGATCATCTTTACCAAAATTACTCCATTCCATGTTTTTTAGTATGTTTTAAGTTAAAGTTTCAAATCTAATCTAATAGATTACTTAGGAATGAAATAAAATAGCATTCGGAACGGATTTATAATCAATACCGGCATTGTAGTTTAATCCAAAACAATGTCGGTTTTCCGGAAAAACTATCCAAGTGTAAGAAAATCAGAGTTCCGGCATCGATTCATTAAATATTTCAATGTCGGTACTGTCCAAATTCTATATAGGAACTTGGACCCTTTCATCCCCTTTTCCGGTATGGTTTTAGAAAAAACATTCAATGCTGGTACAAGTGGCAGCATAGAATTATAATTACTTTTACATGCCGGAAACAGTACCCGCGCTGTTGAACTTAAACGTTTCAATGCCAGCACCTCTGGTGTAAAGAAAACCTAGAAATAAAATATTTCACTAGAAATCTAAAAATGTTCAACATAAACCAAACAACTGGATTGTGCTTAAATGTTCTTAATACAAGTATCATAAACCAAAAGTAAACCAAACAATTAAAGAGTTAATCCAAAAACAAGTTCGAAATTGTCTAAAACGTAAGAACCACCATCCAAATTAAGATACACAACTAAAGAGTTCATCACTTGGTCTTTTGCTTCTTGTGGACGCCCACCTTCCTCATTTCCCCGATCAAAGCTTTTGCACTTGGCTCTTCCATTTTATCAAGCTTTTCCTCGACTTCCTTCATTTCTTCAAGGGATAGCACATCTTCTTCCTTGTACTTGCAACCAAACATCTTCTTCAACTTGCCAAGCCGACGCTGCTATTTTCATACATCCAACACAGTAGAAAATATCCAATTAGTAAATGCACATATTACCATTTTTATTTTCTAATGATATGCATTTAATTGCTGGAAATTAAAAGCATATAAAACTAAAAACCTTAATTAAAAGATTCTCAATTTATTTCGATCCGGGATTCTCCTTTAGTTATTAAGTAATATCTTTGAACAATAATAGATAAGAATTACTGCACATGTTCAAAGTATATCGACATCTTTACTTTGTAAATCCCTTTTCATATTTACAATCTTGTAACCGATTTTCCACACTTCCAAACGAGTTTAGATTTGGTTCATCATATTTCCAAGAACTATGTGATTGATCAAAAACATTCAATCACCATTAATGGGTTTAACGGTTCTACCAAACACAAGTTCGGTTTTACCTCCAAGTGGCTACTAGGATCGGTCACACTAGTTTCCATAAAATGGCTAACTAAGTACCAGGATTGGTTACCACTTATTTATGGTACTTACTTGTGATCGGTTGCACAAGTTATACGATCGGTTTCACCAATTACTAAAACTTGTTAACCTACTACAAGGATTGATTACACATCTTGTGATTAGTCCCACCAAGTTCTAGGATCGGTTACCCAATGACTAGGAATGGTCACACCAATTACAAATATCGATCATACCATCTCAGGCGATTACTTAAGATTGGTTTCACTAATAAAGGTCATACTGATACATAAGTCAGGCATTGTGAATAGTTTTACCAAGATACATAAACAAGTTATGAGCGGTTATACTAAACACACATATTGGTAATCCAAAGATTTGCAATGACTAAAACTACCAATAAGCCTAGCGATTTCCCTTTCGATTCACAATACAAGTTTATGAATGTACTTCCTTTAAACGAATGCAAAACATTATTTCCTAGGACGAAATCTTCACCCATACCCATACACATAATCACAATAACATTCATACGATTATGTCGATGTCTTATATACGAAGTTCAAAAGATAGGCGTTATACTTCGTATTATAATTCCTTAATACTACGTCTAACTAGAGTATAATCATTCACAGCTTCGCAGTTATGTTTTCAATGTAGCACGACTTGAAAGATACGTTAGGAATGAAACAGTTCAAGTCAAAATATTACTAACCTCAAGAGGAAGGATGATGTCGTCGTTGTAGCTCTTTACTTCTTCACATTCTTCAAGTCTTCGAGTAATACTTGTATGTATCATATCCTAATAACTTTCTAGCTAACCTATACGAAGTTGACTCTAGTAAATAATCAAGCGACTCTTTAAATGAGTTTTGGTTCAATAAAATATGACAACCAAACTTGACATACCAACGCTTGGTGGGCTCAACCGAGCTATGCTCTAACACATACCCTAGTTATCTTTTTCAAAAACATAAGAATAAATTCTCATAAGAAGTTTACTAGACAAAAATTAAAAGAACAACTAAAAAACTTAGAAACGATCAGCAACCAAAGAACGGACAAGGGAGAGTTCATCGGACGCTTTTTTTTAGTTCGTTTTTTAGAAATGCAAAGTTCTTTGAGGCAATTTCAAGTTGTTCACAAACGACCTCAAAATCTTGAAGAAGATTTCCATACAATTGAAGAGACAATTACACTGGAAGATCCTTTTCATGATCAATTGCTTTAAAGCAAATAATGGAGATGGGTTCATCGTGAAGTTCAAAAACTTTGGCGTCATCAAACTCGTATTCCTCATTGTATCCTTCCATTGTGCACACAAAAAATCCAAGGGAAGTCTTGACGTACCGAGCAAGTATATATATCAAAAGAAATCCTTGATATATATATTAAGATATTTTCACAAGGAAACCCTACGGTTACTATTAACCGTTTGGTAACAGGTTGGGTGCACAAGATTCATAGTTATGACCCAAAATTCAAAAACCAACGAACCAGTGGAGCTAACGATGGGAACATGTTTTGACAGAATACATTCTGAACACATGATAGGAAACTTTGACTAACAACGAGTGTAACACAAAGTTGGAAATCAACTATCATTGAGGAAGAAGAAACTAAAGTTCTAACGTAACCAGATGGACAAAGAACGAAAATTGTCCAGATCAAGACTCAGAAAGGAAAAACAATGATCAAAACAAAAAGTACAACACATACCATTTGTCAAGAAAGAAGGATCTTCTTGAGAGTTATGTGTATCATCTCATGGTCTTATAGAGGATACACACAAGGAAATGGTCAAGTTGTGATATGATGAAATATTGATCTTTTCATTTTCACTTCCTTCACATGCAACAAAAGCCTTATGTGAAACTTTAAAAGAATTAACAAGAGAAGGATAGAAGTTACCTGAGCCGACAGCTGCTTTTCTCGCCTTCTTGATCTTGCGCTTGAGACTGTTGATACTGGTCTTGAGTTCCGAAACACGATTATTGATGTGAATATAATCAGGAACACTTATTTTAGGAGCAAGATCATCTTTGAAGAAAGGGGAGGAATTTGAAGTTTCCTTCTTCCTTCGAAACTTTTTGTCTTTAAAGACTTTTCAGAGTTATCATTCATCCACATAACATTATTCTTTTTACAGTTGTAAGTAGAAGTTGTGTTATATTTATAATCAGGAATTGGCCCATTACAACACTTTTCATGATTATGAGATGAACTTCTAACGGTACACTCAAAAGCAGGTTTGATTACTTCTTTAGACATCCAGACAAGAATGTTATGAAGTTTTACATTCTGTAAACGAAGGTGACATCTTCTTTCAGTGTGACCTTTCTTCCCCCAATAGTAGCAGTTGACAGGAATTATTTTAATAGTTCTAGACTGAGCAGTCTTAGAGGGATGACATTTTTGGTTTCTAGAGACATCTGCTTCTGAAGAGAGTTTTTCATCTTTTCTGTTGGTGAGATTTTCAGCTTGAGGAGGAATATTATGAAGAACAAAATTGATTTTACCAGTACTTGGAGCGTCTATACCTTTATAGCCCAGACCACGTATATCACGATGATCTTTACATGCTCCTAGCATAGAAGACAATTTTGTAGAGCTGGAATTGAATTTTTTCAAATTCTCTTCCAAGGATTTAACCTTCTCAAGAGCAACACTAAGATCAGTCTCCAATTGTTTTTCTCTGTCATTTAAACAATTTTGTTAAGGGTCATACCTTGTATTGGTTTCTGCAAGTCTTTCCTTCAACACAAAGAGATTTTGACGGAGTTCATCACATTCAGAATTTTTTGAACATAGATCTTCCTCACGATATTTAAGAATAAATTGTAGCAAACTATAACCACAGTCATATCCCTTAAAGAGTTTTCTTATTTTTCTGTTTTTAAGATAGAGAGGAGTCAGAAATTCAGCCAAGCAAGAAGTTGACTTTTCTTTCTTTAGGAGATGATCGAAAAGCTTGATGTACTGTGAGACTTCCTCATCAACATCTTGTCCTTCTTATGTGTCACTTACATCAGAAAGTTCATCTAATTGTTCATCTAGGCGTGCTTCCAAGTTATATACAGTTTTAGATGATGGAGAACACATGAGATATTTCTCAGGAAAAATAAGACTTTGGACCAGGTTAGAATGTTTCTGAACTAGTGATGTGTTGTCAGAGATATTGTCTTCCATAGTCAGATCACTACAAACATAGACTTACGAGGTCTTAACGTGTTTTCCTGCTCTGATACCAATTGAAAAAGCGGGGGTCTAAAAACCACGACCAATATTTCTTTCGGCAATCTGAATAGAAAAACTCCAATACACTTTCAAGAGGATCAACTGGACAGTCAGACTCAATCTAGAGAAAAGTATATCAAAGAGCTTATATCTCAATTGCTCAATTCAATCTGAAATCAGCAAATAGGAATTTGTGAGCCCGATTGAATAGGAGAAATAACTTGAACGGTACCAAAGACCAATGTTCAAGTGCCAATCAATTTATATCAACAACCAAAGGTTGGATTATCTAATTGATTGATCTTAACGCACAACCTGTGATATTTCTATTATATAACAAAATATAATTGGGAAAAGAAATAACACATACACTAGAATTTTGTTAACGAGGAAAAACGCAAATGTAGAAAAAACCCCGGGACCTACTCCAGCTTTGAAAACCACACTGTATTAAGCCGCTACAGACACTAGCCTACTACCAATGAACTTCGGACTGGAATGTAGTTGAACCCTAATCAATCTCACACTGATCAAGGTACAATTGCGCTCCTTACGTCTCTGAACCCCAGCAGGATTCTATGCACTTGATTCCCTTAGATGATCTCACCCACAACCAAGAGTTGCTACGACCCAAAGTCGAAGACTTGATAAACAAATCTGTCTCACACAGAAAAGTCTATTGGAATAGATAAATCTGTCTTCCATAGAAATACCTACGAGTTTTGTTCCGTCTTTTGATAAATCAAGGTACACATGAACCAATTGATAAACTGGACTTATATTCCCGAAGAACAGCCTGGTATTATCAATCACCTCACAATAATATTAATCGTATGGTAATGAAACAATATATTGTGGAATCACAAACGATGAGACGAAGATGTTTGTGACTACTTTTAATCTTACCTATCGGAGATAAATCTCAAGCAAATCTTAACAAAGATAATACTCAATTACAATAGTAAAAGTAAGATCAGAACACGCAACTACAGAGAAAATAGTTGGGTCTGGCTTCACAATCCCAATGAAGTCTTCGAGTCGTTAACCTACAGGGTTTCATGAAAAACCTAAGGTTAAAGGAGAATCGACTCTAGTCGCAACTAGTATCACACAGAAGGTGTGGGGATTAGGTTACCCAGTTGCTAGAGTTCTCCTTTATATAGTTTTCAAATCAGGGTTTATAATCTAAGTTACCTTGGTAACAAAGCTGTTGATGGTGGTTTTTAGTTCAGGGCTAAAATTGTAAAACCATGTATTTAATGTGCCATTGTTCTGCAAAGAAACTGAGCCACTTAAGAGTAATGAGCGCCTAGGCCTCTTTATTGACGCATGTATTGAGCAATTCAATATACTTACATGAAATTCATCCAGAATGGTGCATGTAGCAATAATCCCAAATATTTTATGAATTTTATTTTCCACCAGCATTATTCACTAATGCATGGCATGCCTAGTATTTTCCTATGCTATGTTCCCTAGATGAACTATTAATGTTGGCATGACATGACAATTAATGTTCATTCGCAGCTGAGTAGCATGAATTTCCAGAAGTTTCAATATTGAGATCTGCATAAAAACACTCAGGCTACACCACTCTCTGATAAAGAGGTTTTCGTGTCGATGCGCTTTTAGTTAAAAGTGCATGGTCGATACGCTTAAATTCCTTAACAAATAAGCCTAGACTGTCCATGTCAGTCTTAAAACAATCACGACCACGCAATTTGGCCAGCCAATTCAACAAGCTTAGCCTCTTCCTTGAGGAACTAGGCAAACTCCATGCTATCCTCCGGTGGGCCCACTATCATCCCAGCCGATCGGAATCCTATTAGTTCACCCACAACATCCCTGGTCGCTAGCCAGAACCAGGATGGTTGCGCTGTCGAAAGAGAAGCTCAAATGAGCTAAGACCGACCATAACGGTCTCAAAACCATCGCATCCACCCAACTTAGCTAGCCTAGCTGGACGGTTTAGATGTTCTTTCGAACGATCAAAGAGGTACAGTTATGATCACCGGTGACTCACCTTCATCCCCGGCCGGTCAAACTACACACAACAATCCAGGAGCGCGTCAAACCGCTTGCCCAAAGTAGGGTGATCACGCATTTTTTAAGCTTTAAATTGATTCAGCGACATTACACAACTTCCACAAATCGATCACGATCGTCCATCTTCGCCAGCCTAGACGGAGGACCTAGATTTAATTTCCGGTGGTCAATGAGATGATGGCATGCTCGCCGGCAACTTATATTTATGTATACATAATCGACTTGTCCAAATCAACGACAAATACCCCAAATTGTTTGGCAAAGGTAGGTTGGCCACACGGCTTTAAACTCTAAAATTCAATCAACTGCAGTGTACAACTGCCTCAAATAATCTCATCCACTCAACTTGGCTAGCCAGTTTAACCGGTTCAGATCTAATCTGGGCCGACCGATGAGATGCTAGAATAGTCACATTAAAATTATAAGATGGAAAGTGGTATATAAAATTAGAAGAAAAAATGATGACCACCACTCTCTCATAGGGACCGGCCGGCCAACCCCTGAGATGCGCGCGTAGCTCCTACCAACTTCCTGAAAAAGGCCGGTCACACTCCTTTTAAGACATTAAGCTTCGCGACTAAATTAGACGAGCTCTAAAACAACGATGCTTCATGAACATCGATTATTTTGAGCCGCCTGTTTAAAAGCGATACTTTATATCCATCGATTATAAACGGTGTTTTATAAATATTGATTCCACGAACACTATTATTATTATTTGACCTAAAAGCACTATTTTAAGCGGCAAGTCTCATGACTTGGCCCACTGGAAAGCTTGTTGTATGAATTCGAGATATCAAAAAATTTCACAAACTGGGGATGCTCACTAGGGTATTGGTCTAGTGGTTTACAGCATGCGGGGTGCAACGCACCCATTACGAGAAAGTGTCAGGAAAGGCGAACGGTTAATAGAAGTAAAGGAGTAGTGGGAGTAAGGTTGACCGGTCCTCCCCCATGATGGAGACGCGATTGTCGCCACTTTTACACAATCCCCACTTCTCCACTACTTAACTGCCTCCACTTCTTACGAGATCAGGGTGCACTCAATCATGACTTGTATAAATAGGTTTTAACCTATTTCGACAAGAAAAAGGGTGATCAACACAAGTATCCATAAACACCAAGAACTGATAGCTTACGTTCTGCAAGATAGTTCCACATTCTGATGCAAGTCATAAAACAGCCGCACCTTCATAATTCAACATTCTGATCTCAAACACCTTCTTCGCTTCCCTCCCTAAGATCAACCCTTCTCCTTCATTTTGTCACCGAGTGAATACCAATATTCTGCGGAGCACGTGTCACGATCTTAGTGGTCACATACAGGATAACTGTGTAGCCCTTGTTATACAGAAAAACCTAAGTGGCAAAGGATACCTTCGCATATATACTTTATCTCATCCCAAGAAGGGATACCTCGACGGCCAACATGAAAGAAGTAAAATCTTAATCTAGGGGAAGGAAGCTGGCGAAGGGACAGAGGTAGATGACATATCTAATCAGCATTAAATGCATAAATCTCTTATCTACACGCATAATCAAAGCACATGGAGAGAGATGATGTGGCGGAACCTGACTGGAAGAAGCTGGCGGTGAACGAAGGTACAATCGGTACTGAGTTTGGGAAGTTCCCAAAGGAACGTGGGTCAGCTGAGGTGGCAGAGTTTGACTGGAGAAAGCATGCGACGAACGAAGGTACCATTTGTACGAAAGGTATATCAGGAAGCGATGGATCAAAAGATACCAAAGATATACCTGGAGCAGAAAGGGATAAAAATACCAAGCCTCACCAACAAACCAAGGGCATTCAATATCTAGGAGAGAAGATCTAGTCTTAAGCTTATACCTCTTTAATGTTTAGAACTTAAGTATTTACTTCAACTTGAGTTCTCTTTATTACTTCGGGAAACATTTAAGATCTTTCTAACCACCATAACTTAATACAAAACAATCACTCATTACCCGTGGACGTAGACAAAAGTGGAACCACGTAATCTCTTGTGTCTCATGATAACTTAGTAGCTTTTAAATTATATTTGTGTTCTTAGTTATTATTGTGATCTTGAGTATCTTATACTACTTAGCATTATCAGTTCAACAGAGGCAACAATACTACTTAGTATCCGATTCTCTGAGATGTATACATTACGTAGACTATGGGAAAATTAGTAGTCACAGTTTGGCGCTAGAAGGTTTTGCTCACCAGCTTGAGTTTTTATATTCCTTTATTTTTAACTTACGTATCTTCTTTAACGAAGATATCTGTTCTCTACAACGATGAATCTCACTTTCTAGTGATTTTTTCATCCGTTATTTACGTATGTTCTTTGATTTCATAGCATCTAAAGACTTACCACATCACAAATCTACAAAGTTTTTCGCAAAAACGTGCTCACAAAACGTTAAAGCTACTGTTTCATACTAAAACAGCCTTTTCTAACAAGGCATCCTTTAGATCTGAGTACATCTGACTACAGAGGAATCTCAGTGAGAATTTAAGGAAAAAAGATCTTCCAAAGCATTTAATAACCTTGTTTTTTGGGAAATCTGACACCCTTTTTTAATTGGCTTTCAAAATTAAAGGTTGTTTTTTCCAAGGGTGTCATATGAAATTTAATACTTGTCTTTCAAAACGTCATTTCAGTCCTTTTTCTGAAAAAGTTGCTTAGCCATCTTCTGTGTTAAAGCATTAATTGCTACTTTTGACGAAGGCATCCAAGTAACATATTCTGTCATTCTTTCTGTGACTGCAGGATAACAAAAAACGAAGGCATGTAGAAACCAAGTGATGTACCGACAAGCTCACGACCAGCAGTCACGAGAGGAAGATATCAAAAGCCGTCTCAAGTAAATCAAAGAACTGAAGCAGATGACGGACAAAGCGAAATAGCAAGAAGAACAGCTGCTACCAAGCCGCTTATTCCTGCCGAAGGGATGGGGCAAACATCGGGAGCACAACCACTTTCCGGCATGCCATTACCGGAGCATCCAAATGTCACGCAGCCACCTGCGGCCAACGCAGGGTTACCCGGAACCTTAGTTCCTACGGGGCTAGGGTTGGGAAACCTAACTCCGATCCAGATAGATCCAGACGTACCGGTCATAGAAGAAGGAGTGGATGACTCTGAGGATCCGGCCGACAGCACTCATCAGGGTGGTGGAACCACAACGAAGAACAACTGGCAGCACAAGTAGCAGCTTTGTTACTATGAAACAAGGAACACGAGGATGACATGCACGTGATGGCCCAGGAGAACCATAACCTAAAAGATACGCTGGATGTGCAGATCGAAGGTTCCCAAACTCACCCTCCGTTAAAGAGGCGTGAGAACGGAGCTATCTCAGGAAGACGAAGGGTGGATCTTAACCCACCAAAGACTAACCCACCTAAGGGATCCAGGATAACGCAACACGATCCAGACGAGACGGATCCAACCTACAAGCCTTCTCAATCCTACTATGATGAGGCATTTTCCAGAGATGCTCACAATGTGAACATGGTCATGGAGCAAATGGAGAAAATACGGAAAGAGATACAAGGATTGAAAACCGGCCACGCAGGCGCAAAACTAGAAGAATTACTCCATGAAGCGACAACATCTCCGTTGTCTTTTCGCATTTTGAGGGAGCCTATCCCTGTGAAATGCCCGGTACCTACATTCCAAGCATACAATGGTACCTCAGATCTTGCATCCCACCTACGATACTACACTCGTGTCCTTTCCCATTGGGAAAGAGATGAGGTAGTACTTTGTAGGTACTTTCCTGCAAGCTCGGCAGGATCAGCATTGGCATGATATGACAATTTACCAGCAAACTCAATTCAATCATTTGAGCAATTGTATACGGTGTTCTTGGAGACATACATGTACAACAAGTCAACAAAGGCAGGGTTAGATAGGCTATTTTCTTTAGCTATCGGGCCCCGGGAAACATTGATGCAATACACAAACAGGTGGCAGAAGACATGCCAAGCAATCGGGAAAAGTCAATCCAGAAATTAGCATTAATTGCTATAAATACGGACTTGATAGAACCTCAGCTATCTTCGTGGATCTTTGTTTATGGGTGAAAACTATTTCTGCCGGTTTTGGTAATTTGGGGTGTGTGGATGAGAAATGAGTCTAAACCTTAAACAAATGCACTGCGCGGTGAGTGCTTGTAGATTCGAGAGATCAATCTGTGCAAGTCCGGCCTAAACCAAGAAATGGCCGTTCCAGACTTGTTTCGGTCACAAAGTGAAGGAGATGGGGTTAATCTTAGAGAGGGAAGCGAAGAAGGTGTTGAGATTGTGAAGGTGTTGGCTTGCTTATGACTTGTAACAGAAAGATGAGCAGGCTTACGATTGATGCAAGAAGGCTCGGGTGTTTGAATACGTTTTGTATTAACACTTGGTTTTGTCTAAATCCGGACTTGTGTTGTTTTTCTCCTGTGTTGAAAATAGGGAGGAGAACCTATTTATACAAATCATTTGAGCCTTATTCACGTCTCTCGTGGGAAGTGGAGTGATGGAGTAGTGGAGGTGTGTGTTGGTGTTACACGACTAGTCTTGCCCACTTCTCCTGTCATCTCTAACCGTCCATGACTTCCGACACGTTCTTGTGATGGCGCGTTGCACGCCGTGAACCGCCTGGACCAATACCCCGTATGTATCCCCGGTTTGTGACATGATTGATATTCGGAATATGTGGATCGTGGATCCACAAAAGGTAGCATGTAATGCTAAATTGAATAACTGCGTTATTCGGGGAAGTTGATACTTGTGAAGTATCATGTGTATTTTATGTGTCTCGCATCATGGTGTGGTAGAGTGACGGGTGGTGATCGCATGATGACGTCTCACCGACCGATTAACTCCCGACTGTGGTTGTATAACCAAAGCCGGTGAAGTTGGACGGACGAGATGATCTTTGAGACACTCATCTGCGACCGTTGATGGAATTAGGGTTTTTGAAGAGGTGCGCAAGCATCACTCTTCAGCTTGGTCGAAACCAAGCATGGGATATAATTTTGATAAGGCCGACCATGCATGTGTGTAGACAACATGACGGTGTAGGCGACTATACCCATTACCTCACGAAAGTATGATCTGGGCCACTCAATTCGTCCGGTGAGGTTGAATGGTCGAGATCAATTTGTGACAGAAAACCAGTGCCGCAATAGCCGCGCGTCATGCCCACTTCGGGCGCACGTTCCAAGGTGACTAATCTTGGTTGGTCTTGGCCGATCGGTCTGATGTGAAGGTGGTAGGCTGGTGTTCACGCCTATACCTGAATATCCCATGAAAACGTGATCTGGGCCACTCAAATCGTCCGGCGAAGTTGAGCGGTTGAGATCAGTTTGCAGTTTGGGAGATGTGACCACGCTAATTTGGGCGCGCGTCTTGGAATAACCAGGCATGATATGCCTTGGCCGATCGGGTGAGGGGATAGATGGGTCCACGGTGGTCATGGTGGTATGACCGGACCTGCTTAATCTAATCTTGGACCCTCCATTCGTGCCGGAGAAGATGGACGCTCGTGATGCTCAAAACCCTAATTTTGGGTTTCAAGGTCGTGCGACCATGATTTATTCGGCATACAAATTGGGATAACCAACCATGGTTGGTCCTGACCGATTGGTCAGGTATGTAGGCGGGCCCACGGTGATTGTGTTGATATGCTCTGGGCCCTTTGAATCTACATCTACACCCTCCATCTATACCTGCGAAGATGGATGGTTGAGACTGTTTTGCGACACATGTAATATGCCGCAAACCCTAATTTAGGGTTTTCCGCCCATATTGCTATGGTTTGGACGTTTTGGCAAGTTAGGCCAATTCTGGAGGGAGGCCGACCATGCGGGATCCGCGTTGGTTCGGCAAAGTGGATATTCCATACCGCTTGGGGGTGATGGAATTGATCCGGGGTCATCCAATCATGCTTGTGGAGTTGGATGACTGTGATCATATCCGGATGATAAGGTCAGTTCGGATGCTCAATCGGGCTAGTATAACACACCGAGAGGGCTCAATCGGGCTAGTATAACACACCGAGAGTCATCCCGTATGGGTATTTCGTACATGGTTTCATTATAATGCTTGGAGGTTCGTGTTGCTCTGTAAGAGCAGCACTCGACTCGTCATGCCGCACCGATAATGAGTACTGTGAAATACAAGGATGATTGCGCATTAATTAATAATGCTAGAAATTCACAGTGGTATATGGGATTGTTGCTACATGCTCCAACCTGGATGAATTTCATGTATTCACAGATGGGATTGTTGCCACATGCTCCATTCTAGGTGAATTAAGTGAGGGAGTATCCAACACTTATTGATGGCCTTATCTTTTACAAGATGTCAGCGCATAATTTTCTGGATTTTACAATTTTAACCTTAAATGAAAATCCACCATCAACAATCTCCACAACAGATCCCTTGATTCTGAAGGAGAGATCAGGGTTGTCCAAGACCGCTACATCAGACTTGAAGAAATCCAGAAGGACAACCCCAGGGCGCAAGCAAAGACAACAACAGCTCCGCAACAAAACAATTCTCTGGAACCAATTCCGGAGATACCTAAGAGGAAAAACGATGCCGGGGGCAGAACCAGCTCTCGAGACAAAAGGTCAAAATACGGAGATGGCAAAGGCAGAGGAAAAGGAAGAGAAGAGTTCGTAGATAAAATCTACACAAAGCTAAACACAACATTCTCCCATATTTTAAGTAAGGAAGGAGCGAAACCAGGCTTTCCCTACCCTAACACTAGGAGTAAGCAACTAGATAAAACAAAGGAGACTAAGGAGTATTGCGAGTACCATCAGTACTATGGGCATACAACTGATACATGCTATCACCTAAGGAACATAATTCAAAGATTCATAGACGAAGGCTAATTTATGGAGTACGTGCAGATACAACTAGCTGATACTGAGGCAACCCCCAAGAAAAGGGTAGAACTGCCTCAGGACGGCAAATACATCAACATGATCACCTTTTCCAGCGGAGACCATGAGGAGCTACTCGAATACATCCTCGAGTTAGATCGAAACAGAAGAAAGCTAGAAGCCTATGAGATGTTTAAGCTGAGCGGACCACCTACTAGCACTTGGGAAGAACGAATGGCCATTCCATTAACATTCTCAACAAAAGATGTCAATCAGGAAGTAGAGATGCACAACGATCCACTTGTGATCACTATTTTAATATATGGATGGAACGTTACGAAGGTACTCGTTGACGGGGGAAGCTCGTTAAATGTATTATTTTACGAACCCTACCTGTGTATGGGTTTGACAGTTGAGCAAATGGATTCTTCCACTTTCACAATATACGGTTTCAATGGAGCAGTCTCTAGACCAAAAGGAGAAATTGTATTGCAGGTACGTGCAGGACCCTTAATAACCAATACAAGGTTCTGTGTGGTGGAAGCACCTTCGCCCTACAATGTAATCATGGGCAGACTATGGATCCATAGATTACGAGGAACAACTTCGACATATCATCAGTACCTTCGATTTCCTACACCCATGGGTGAAATGGAAATCAAAGGTAGCAAGACGCAAGGCCATGCAATCTAGCAGAGGTCAGACTCAACGAAGAAAGAGTTGCTGCCCAACATCACGAAAGAAAAAGATGAAATGCGAACACCAACGAAGTAAAAAACGGAGGCTTCAAGGTTCCTGAATCCCTCTCAGTTCAAGAATCAAGCACCTCCGCCACTCCGGTAGCAGACATCTCTTCCAAATGACAATTATAGAAATGTGCTCCTCTACGACCTTAGAAGCAAACGTTCTCGCCGGTGGAACCAACAAAGAAAATTAACATCGGAACGGAGGCAGAGCCAAAGATGATCAACATCAGAACTTTACTCGAAGAGAAAGAGGAGATGCAACTACAAAGGCTACTAAGGGATTACGCAGATGTCTTTGCATGGTCAATGGAACTATGGAAGACATGCTAGGAATTGACCCGAGTTTGGTCTCCCACCACCTTCGTCTCAAACCAGAAATACCACCATTCAAGCAACGCATCCTCAAGGTGGGCGACATCTACCAAGAAGCGGTAGAAAATGAGTTGCAAAAGTTACTAACCGCAGGGTTCATACAAGAAGTCAAGTATCCCACGTGGATATCCAACATGGTGATTGTACCAAAGAAGAACGGAGGCGTACGCATTTGCATCGACTTTAGCAATCTCAACAAAGCGTGCCCCAAGGACAGCTACCCACTGCCAAACATTGACCAACTAGTCAATGCAACCGAAGGTCACCAGAGACTATCCTTTATGGATGGATACTCGGGTTATAACCAAATCGCCATTGCATAAGAAGACCAGGAGCATACTGCGTTCTTTACCCCACGAGTCTTGTATTGTTATACAAGGATGCCTTTTGGACTAAAGAATGTAGGGGCAACATACCAGCGATTGGTAGACAAAATATTTAAGCCGTGGATAGGCAAGATACTGGAGGTCTACGTAGATGATATGCTTGTCGAGAGCAAAGAGGCGAAAAACCACCTGTCAGACCTAAGGGAAATATTCGAAGCCATGAGAAGCTTTCACATGAAGGTGAACCCGGAGAAATGCACGTTCGGAGTAACCTCAAGAAAATTCCTAGGATACTTGGAGACTAAGCGAGGAATATAAGTGGACCCCGAAAGGGTCAGAGCAATAATGGAAATGCCATCTCCACAAACACTAAAAGGAGTATAAAAGTGTTGATGGTGGATTTTAGTTCAGGGCCAAAATTGTAAAACCAGTATTTATGCGATGTCACCCTGCAAAGGGAAAGGCCGTTTAAGAAGTGATGAGTGCAGAAAACCTCTTCGCTTTATTTGAAGCCAACGGCATGCCAAACCGCTTGGTCAAAGTCGCGTGGACGTGGCCATTTCAAAACCCTAATTAGGACTTACGGCAACATGCATATGTCGTAAATTGATCACGACCATCCATCTTCACTAGCCTAAACAGATGGTGTAGATATAGATTCAAGTGGTCCCAAAGGTGTTAACATGTCCACCATTGGCCCACCTTTACATGCAAACCCTAATTTACCGGCCGATCGTGACCACTCATCTTTGCAAACCTTTGAGGGAAAGATGCCTCGAAATGCACGCCTAAAAGGTGATAGGTCACACAGCCTTCAAACCCTAATTTATGCCTTGCTAATGATGCAATGTATAATACTGACTTTACTCAAAACAATTTTCGAACTCAATCTCATGCTTTGGAAGATATAACACAAATCGCCTAATCGTGACCACTCATCTTTGCCAATTTTTGAGTAAATATGGTCAAATTGAGTGGCCTAGATCTAATCTTTGAGGGACCGAGAGGTGTAAGCATGCACGCCAGCGGACCGTCTTCACGCATGACTGATCGATCCATTCAAGTTAGCGCCTAGTGCCTGGATTCGATCGGCCAAAGGGGATGTCCGCACGGTTCCTAAACCCTAAGTTTCATCAACGACAATGCACAACTGCCGTAAATCATCTTGTCCACCCAACTTCGCATGCATAGTTGGATGATGTAGATTTATTTAACCAATTGAGAAACTGCAAAGCCAAAGGGGAGCATGATAACCACCAGCCGCCTCTCTTCCACATAGAGTGATCGACCAAGTGATGGCTTAATTACATAGCCTTCAAACGATCACCCAAAGGCAGTCTGGCATGCTGCCATTTTAAGACGCTCAATCCGCGACTTATCCAATCAAGCTTTAAAACAACAATGCTTCATGCATATCGATTGTTTTGAGCTACTTTCTTAAAAGCGATGCATTACATACATCGAGCACGCACGATATTTTATGAATATCAATTCCATAAATAACTTAGTTATTTAACCTAATAGCACCGTATGCTATTTTGTGCGGCAGGTCCCATGACTTGACCCACTCATTCGAGACATCCAGCATGTCATAAACTGGGGGATACTTACTGGGTATTGGTTTGGCGGTTTACAGTGTGCGGCGTGCAACACACCTATTACTAGAACGTGTCAGGAAAAGATGACGGTTAACGGTGATGAGGGAAGTGGGCAAAGACGTGATCGTGTGGAAATCACCATCCCTACACGACCCCACTACTCCATCACTTAACTTCTTTCACTTCCTACGAGATGAGGATTGCGCTCAAGTGACTTGTATAAATAGATTCTTCGACCTATTTTCAAACAACACGAGAAACCAAGTTGTTGTTAACACTGTATCCAGAAACACCCAGAACTGATAGATTACATTATGCAAGCTAGTTCAACATTCTGATACAAGTCATAAATATCCAACACCTTCACAATCTCAACACCTTCTTCGCTTCCCTCACTAAGATCAACCCCATCTCCTTCACTTTGTGACCGAAGCAAGTCTGGAACGGCCATTTCTTGGTTTAGGACAGAATTGTACAGATTGATCTCTCGAATCTAAAGTACTCCCGTGAAGTGCATTTGTTTAGGGTTTATATTCATTTCTCATCCGCACACACCCAAATTTACCAAAACCAGCAGAAATATTTTTTACCCTCAAATAATTGGCGACCACAGTGGGAGATTGATCTCTCGGTTGCAAAATCAATATTTCAATACTCATTCCAGTTTTCTCAATTTCAAAAGGGTAGATCTTAGATCTAATTCAATCATTAAATTCAATTTAGGTTCAACAACCAATTTCAATCTCGGTGTTCCATTCGCTAAGAAGCTTCACAAAAATGCTTTTTTTTTCAAGCAATGCTACAGGAATGCCTTGGATAGCTGAGCACCAGTAAATATCCCATATGAAAGGACCAGAAAGCCACGTGAAGACACAAGGAGACGTGGTTACTACCTAAAAGAGCACAACGGTATCTCTGGAAGGTCCGGATGAAGAAACCGCTTTCTATGTAACACCACGAGTGTTGTATGAAGCAAACTAGAAATTCCTGAAAGGGTCCACACCCAGAAAGACAAAGTGAAGATTCGCGTAGCTGTTGTTCCAGTATGGAGATAGTCCACAACAAATCTCAACACCATTGGAATCCCAGGAAGATACCTGTAGAGATCACAAAAGAAAAGGTCTATCTCTATTCCACCACTGCTACCAATTTAAAGTCAGGAGTATCCGCTATCACTTCATCAACAAAACGTGTAGATCCAGAACATGGCGTAATTCCGAGAATACGTACATATATAATAACAAAGGAGGCTTGATCCATCTTCAAATCATCATAAAGGATTCGCCTATTATGTCAACCCGGATAACAGTGAGACACTCCCTTAGGCGTGACACCTCCAATCACCGGAGCCAGAGCCGCCGCCGCCACCAATATTTATTCGAGCATAACACCCCCGGTCGTTACTAGAGCTACTGCCACTTCCGCATCAGGACGAGAGACCGGAGGAGCTAGAGGAGGCCAACCCCCTATCACCATTGTTGATTTGATGGAAAGACGAGAAGTTCTCACTAAGGTTCAGACGGACATGGCTACAACTTAGAAAGAGGTACTCACTTTCCTCAAGACGCTAATGGAGTGACTACCACAAGAGCCGCGTCAGTCCATAGAAGCAATGAAGAGCACTTCCAACACTTTTGGCACAAGCACTTTAACGGGCGTGCATATATAGATGAAGAAGTTCGTGTTGCACCTGAGCACTCAAGGGAAAGAATCAGCCGTCCAATTTCATCACGCGGTGAGGATCTTGAATGACTTCTCCAACATCGAGGCAAGGAAAACCTAGTAGACCTGCAACAGCATCATCCTCCTTATCCTCCTGATGTGCAAAGAGTTCCTCTTTCGAGTGGATACTCCTCTCCTCAAATTTTCCTTTTATGACGGAACCGACAATGCTCGTGAGCACATCTCTCATTTTCCGGAGTCATTAGGAGAGCACGAATACAATCATGTCCTCCGCCTGAAAGAGTTCTCAAAGTCACTTACTGGGAGAGCGTACACCTAGTACAACAACATCGCACCAAACAGCGTATCCAACTAGTGTGAGATGGTAACCGCTTTCTACAAGAAATATTTCTTCGTATCCGAGCAAATCACCTTTTCAGATTTGGGGAGAATGTTCCAACGAAACAATGAGCATCCAAATGATTATGTCAAGAGGTTCAAAATCCAGGCACTGGATTGTCACGATCCAAATATGATTGAACAGCGATTAGTGGAATTATGCATTAATAGGATGGTACCCATCTATCGTGCTATGCTGGAGAATCCGCAATTTCAGACATCCTCTGAACTTCGTGAAGCGGTTAAACGCTCGGCTACAACAACACCTACCCTGATAGAAAGAACCAGGCCTGCAAGGAATGAAAAGCCTCATGATATGCGTGGAAGCATACATCTCACCAACAGGCAATACAACCTTCATCCTTCTGTAAGTAGCTTCACGGAAGCAGCGAGATGAAAACCACCGAGATAAAACATCCCGCGACCAAAACCACCAACTCCAACCACAGTACCACATGCACAACTATCACAGTGATAAAACAACGTCGGGATAAACCATATCTGGCTTTAAGGCAACAAATCGGTGAGAGAAGCTTTCAGAATTTCGTGTCCCGTAGAAGAAGTAGTTGCATTACCGAAGGAGGTCGCACCCGGACCTAAGAGGTACATACGAACTCTCCATGTCAAGAGCTTCTTCATATTTGCACAACATGTTAGTTAAGTCATTCGCATGAGGGAATTTCCCTACTCCTCAAAGTCACGATCCAAAGATGATAAAGACAAAGGAGTGTAACTGGGGACTGCTCGGCACTATCCATCTCGAAGATGCTGAATTTAGAGAGACGCAAGCACGCTATCATTATGATTCTAGGATGTCCAAAGATGAGGAATACTCGAGAGAGCAGACGTATAGTCAAAAACCAACGATATGCCTGGACTTCCATGAAACGCAACGTAGACGCAAAGACGGCCTCATGACCATCAACTCGTACGGTCCTCATCAACATTGGGTTAAACTCCAACTCTCTCCCAAATTATTTCTTCAAAGACCCAGCGTGACAATATCTATCAAGTTGAAAGCTCAATAGATACTCGTGGGAAGGGGACTGTCTCCCTCTTCTCCATTACATGAGGAAACATCAAGGAAGCTATGGTTTCTTCTCCTTCTAATAACGAGACGATCTCCACCATTATATGAAGACTGCCAAGTTCGTGCAAGTAACTACCATGCCTCTCCTTACCAGTCTCTTCTGATCATAGTTGCTGCCAAGAATCGTTGTTGCCCGCCAGAGCTTCACCATAGCAACAACCACTACGAACAGAGGTAATCCGAACTTATGCATATTTCGCTTTCCCATGGAGAAGTAATAGAGTCACCAGTACGGAGGAGAGATGGTGATATATTTGTTATGGTAAACCCACCGACCATACAAGATAGAGCCATGTAACTCACGCTTGGGGACTGAGGCTCGGCATGAAATTCCTTCGCCGTTAGTCAAGGACTTCTTCAACTCAAGAGAGACGGTCGATCAAGAAGCATGTAATTTGCAAGGGAAAATCAAATTGAAGGTTGGTCTAATCCTTAACCATTATTGTTATCTCCCTAATTTCGAATTACCGGAAGAGAGTGTTGCATGCGGAGAAAACACGACTTGCCGGCCAGCATAGTTTGTGTGTCGTCTTCCCATCTGCCATATCATATCGCCTCAGAATAATGCGAATAACTCATTTTTCGAAATCAAGGGTTAAGGGCGCCCTCACTGGAGTTAGCTCCAGAAGCCGCTTCAACGCACGCTCTCTCCTGAAGGCGCTTCAACGCTCTCTAACGCATGCTCCGGAAGCCTTCAACACACGCTCTCCCTGAGGACGCTTCAACGCTCTCTCCAGAAGAAGTCGCTTCAATGCCCTCTCTCCCGAATCTGCTTCAGCTTTCTCTCCCGAAGCCGCTTCAGCTTTCTCTCCGCGGCGGCCAAGCACTCTCTCCGGCCGCAGCGCTCTCTTCAGGGGTCAAAGCCGCTTCAACACCTTACCAGCAAATACAATGGAAGTACGTCTTTCAAGAGAAAATAAACTCGGGATAATTACACCTGGGGACTGCCAGCACAGGATTCCTTCACGTCCCTCAATCGGTTTATTTCTAATATCAGCATCATCACTGTTGAAGATTTACGAGCCGCAGAAAATTCTCAACATGAAGACGTACATGTGCATTAAAGACTCCAAAAGTACAAATCGGGGATGTTTTCACGTATCCAGTCACGCCATCGAATCTGAAGTGTAACTGGGGACTGCTCATCGTATCCCATTCCATGCAACCATCCAAGATTTAGAAGACGGTTCAAAAGATGTCTCTTGGAACGAAGTCCTTGAAGATATCCCAAAAACCAGTCTGCTTCAACATTGAGACAGTGACGCAATACTTAGTGACAAAAGCAACATGAATGAGGGATTATTATTATTCAATCAAGCCTTGGCTCCAGCCGCATGAAATAAAAACTATTGAACATAAAAGAAGTGTCATCAACACCAGGTTAAAGGGCGCCTTCATTAGAGTCCTTTCCAGAATCTGCTTCAACATCCTCTCTGGAAGCCGCTTCAACATCCTCTCAAGCCGCTTCAGCACGCTTTCGGGAAGCTACATCAACGTTCTCTTTGGGAGATGCTTCAACATCTTTTCCAGAAATTGATTCAGCAACCTTTTTAAAGGTATTCCTCATGATAGGGCTCTGCCACATCAGAGTCGAAGATTATGACGTCGTCATGAAAAGGGTATTCATGTTTATCCAGGAGTTCATGTTATGCTCCACTCTCCTTTACTTTAGCCGGGCAACAAAACTTTCAGCCCTAGCACGTGTTAGCTGAGATGCTTCACAACGCCTCCACTTTTCCTCCATGCTAACCGAAGCCAGGAAATCTCGGACACGCTCTCGAACGATGCTCAGATATGCAAGGGACTTGGAATGCAATTTGATATCCCAACCAACAGTATGCCTACTCTACCTTGGCCAACCGACATCATGCTATGGGAACGCTTATCTGGACGCCTCTTGAACGTGACATGTTCCAAAGGCAGGCCGACCCATCTCTCCTGGTAACATCTAACTTTGTCTCATAAGTTTTACCTTTATTTGTCACCATCTAGTGCTTACCCCGCAATATTGTAACTATTACGTGCTAAGCAAGGGACTTAATGTTGATGGTGGATTTTAGTTTAGGGCTAAAATTATAAAACCAGTATTTAATGGGTTGTCACCCTGCAAAGGGAAAGGCCGTTTTAGAAGTGATGAGTGCAGAAAACCTCTTCTCTTTATTTGAAGCAATTCAATATATATACATGAAATCCGCTCAGAATGGTGCGTGCAACAACAATCCCAAATATTCTGTGAATTCTGTTAGCATTATTAATTAATGCATGTTTTGCCTAGTAATTTCCGTGCTATTTTCTCAGCCAAACCCTCATCATTGACATGACATGACGATTAAGTGTTCACTCTCAGCAGAGTAGCATGAATCTCCCAAAGAGCCAATATTGAGATCTGCATGAAATACCCACATAGGCTACATCACTCTCTAACAAAGGGAATCTTGCATCGACACACTTTTGATTAAGGTTAGCTCGATCAAACATGTTTAATTTCCTTAAGGAAAATCTAGACTATTCAAGTCAGTCTCAGAAACGATCACGGCCACACGAATTGGCCGTGCAATTTAACAAGCCTAGCCAAACCCTGGCAGGAATAGGCAAATCGTTGTGATGACCACTGGCGGGCCCACTAATGCCCTAACCAACCGAACATCACCCATATGTCTCCCAGCGCTGTCAAACGCCAACCCTAAGTAGGGTGGTCGCGTTGCTTGGGAGAAGTTCAATCAAGCATGGACTGTCCAAGACAATCTTAAAATCATCGAAACCGTCCAACTTCGCCGGTTTGGTTGGACGGATTAGATCATCCCATGAATGATTAGGGAAGCGCTAACACGCACACTAGTGGCTCCACTTTCCCCTCACTCGAATGGTTTGCTCACAGTGGGCCCTAGAGTAATGAAACGCTTTCCCAAATCATAGCAGGAGTGACGCTTCTAAACCCTAATTTGGGTCGCGGAAGTACACCAGTGTTTTAAATCGATCACGACCATCCAACTTAGCCAGCCTATTTGGATGACTTAGATCGTATTTTGGACCATCAGGAAGGTGCACATAAGTTCACCGTCATCCCAACATTGACCCCACGTGATCGATTTCCTCAAGGGAAGCCAACGGAATGCCAAACCACTTGGTCAAAGTCGCGTGGACGTGGACGTTTCAAAACCCTAATTAGGGTTTACGGCAACATGCATCTGTCGTAAATTGATCATGACCATCCATCTTCACTAGCCTAAACAGATGGTGTAGATATAGATTCAAGTGGTCCCAAAGGTGTTAACATGTCCACCATTGGCCCACCTTTACATGCGACCGGCCGACCTGTGCAAACCCGGGAAAGATGCCTCGAAATGCACGCCTAAAAGGTGATAGGTCACACGGCCTTCAAACCCTAATTTATGCTTTGCAGCAATGTATTTATGTCGCAAATTGAGTGGTCTAGATCTAATCTTTGAGGGACCGAGAGGTGTAAGAATGTACGTCAGCGGACCGTATTAACGCATGGCTGATCGATCCATTCAAGTTAGCGCCCAGTGCCTGGATTCGATCGGCAAAAGGGGATTTCCGCACGGTCCCTAAACCCTAAGTTTCATCAACGGCGATGCACAACTGCCGTAAATCATCTTGTCCACCCAACTTCACACGCATAGTTGGATGATGTAGATTTATTTCCAGCAAACCTGCAAAGCAGCATGACAACCACCAGCCGCCTCTCTTCCACATAGAGTGATCGACCAAGTGATGGCTTGATTACACAGCCTTCAAACGATCACCCAAAGGCAGTTTGGCATGCTGCCATTTTAAGATGCTCAATCCGCGACTTATCCAATCAAGCTTTAAAACAACAATGCTTCATGCATATCGATTGTTTTGAGCTTTTTGCTTAAAAGCGATGCATTACATACATCGAGCACGCACGATATTTTATGAATATCAATTCCATAAATAACTTAGTTATTTAACCTAATAGCACCGTATGCTATTTTGTGTGGTAGGTCCCACGACTTGACCCACTCATTCGAGACATCAAGCATGTCACAAACAGGGGGATACTTACTGGGGTATTGGTCTGGCAGTTTACAGCGTGCGGAGTGCAACGCGCCCATTACGAGAACGTTTTAGGAAAAGATAGACGGTTAACGGTGATGAGGTAAGTGGGAAAAGACGTGATTGTGTGGCAATCACCATCCCTACACGACCCCAATACTCCATCACTTAAGTTCTTCCACTTCCTACGAGATGAGGATTGCGCTCAAATGACTTGTATAAATAGGTTCTTCGACCTATTTTCAAACAAAACGAGAAACCAAGTTGTTGTTAACACCGTATCCAGAAACACCCAGAACCGATAGCTTACATTATGCAAGCCATTTTAACATTCTGATACAAGTCATAAACAGCCAACACCTTCACAATCTCAACACCTTATTCGCTTCCCTCCCTAAGATCAACCCCATCTCCTTCACTTTGTGACCAAAGCAAGTCTGGAATGGCCATTTCTTGGTTTAGGCCAGAATTGTACATATTGATCTCTCGAATCTAAAGTACTCTCGTGTAGTGCATTTGTTTAGGGTTTAGATTCGTTTCTCATCCGCAGACACCCAAATTTACCAAAACCAGCAGAAACAGTTTTACCCTCAAACAAAAAGTTAAATGGAATCTTAGCTTCCATGGGAAGATTCATAGCAAGATCATCGGATAAATGCAAAGTATTTTTCGATACACTAAGGAAAGGAAGCAGATTCATATGGACCACGGAATGCGAGCAAGATTCCAGAAAATCAAGGAATATTTGGCATCAGTACCCGTCCTACAGAAGTCGGAGCCAGGTTAAATACTCACCTTGTACTTGGAAGCAACAAGCTATGCTGTGAGCGCAGTACTAGTACGAGACCAAGGGAAAGGGCAAGGAGAAAAGACCATCTACTACATCACCAAAACACTCAGTTCAGCGGAGCGTAACTACACCAAGGTGGAACAACTTATATATGCCTTAGTAGTGGCAACACAAAATCTAAGGATATATTTTGACGCGCACACCATCCGAGTTTTCACGAAGGCACAGATAGGTCAAATCCTCGATAGCACGGAGAACATTGGAAGAGTGGCAAAATGAAATTCCATGATCAAAAAGTTGCACATAATCTTTGAAACTAGGAAGGCTGAGAAATCACAAATCTTAGCAGACTTCCTGCCGGATCTACCCCTCAGCGACGAAGCAAAGATAGATGATATCCCAGGAATGGAGGAGGACAAGCAAGAACCAAAAGATCTTCTGGAACCTCAGAACTCACGAAGATGGGAGATATTTGTAGATGGCTCCTCCAATGGAGAGGGCGCAAGCATAGGGATTGTGATAACAACCCCTACCGGAGATCGACTCATCTATGCATTCAGGTTAGAATTCGAACAATATACTAATAACATCACAGAGTACGAGGCAATCATACATGGTCTACGCTTGGCACAGGAGCTAGTCCTATCGGATGTTCGTTTGACCAGTGACTCACAGTTGGCCATTATACAAATCGAGCTCAAATACCAAACTTTGGATCTAGTGCTATCTTCGTATCTAAATTTAGCGTAGGAGCATGTGTCAAAGATCAACAATGTAACATTCAGACATGTCTGTCGAAAAGATAATAGACACGCATATGCCTTAGCATTCATATCATCAATGCTAAGGGACATAAGTACCACCTCCGTGCAAATTGGAAGGATATAAGAACCTTCGATAGAAGGACCAATCTCAGGTGCAAAGGAGGCTTTGGATGTACAAACTCGAGCTATGAGAGAATATGAGAAGGAAAAATAAGACGAAGAAGCACGAGAACCATATGGAGAAGTAGAAGAGTCTGACAAAGACCAATCCATGTCAGACGAAGACAATGAAGATGAAGCAGAGGATGATTGTAGGATTTCAATTCACCAATACCTCGACAAAGGTACCTTACCAGCAGATGTCAAAGAGGCTCGGAAACTTGAATCAAAAGCAGCGATGTACAACCTTCGTGATGGAATATTGTATAGAAGGTCATTTCTTGGACCTTTAATGCGGTGCCTCTCACGAATTGAAGGAAGAAAAATAATACTCCATAGTATACACAGCGGAGATGCCGACAACAATAGCGGAAGAAGGTCCTTGGCATTCAAAGCCAAAATGCAAGGATACTACTGGCTAAGCATGGACAAAGATTCAAAGAACGTGGCTAAGCGCTGTGAAAGATGCCAATGCTTTGTCAGGAAGATTAAAGCACCAACAACGGAGCTTAACTCAGTCATCCTCCCTTGGCCATTTGTCAAGTGGGGGGTTGATACTGTCGGACCCTTGATAGAGGGAACCTCGAAGAGAAAATACCTTATTGTGGCTACGGATTACTTCACCAAGTTGGTGGAAGAAAAGGCTTTGGAAAGAATTAGGAACATAGATGTCTTTAAGTTCTTGTTTGATAAAATCATATGCAAGTTCGGAATACCATCCTCCATAGTCTCTGAAAATGGCAAGCAACTGCAAGGAAAGAATATTGACATGTTGTTCGATACTTTCAACATTCAGAAAAACAAGTCCACTCCTATATACCCTAAGAGCAATGGACAAGTGGAGGCAACCAACAAAACAATAGCGACGAACTTGAAGAAAAAGCTAGGAGCATACAAGAAAAGATGGTGCGAACAACTGCACAATGTCCTATGGGCCTGTTTATGGGTGAAAACTACTCCTGCAGAATTTGGTAATTTGGGGTGTGGATGAGGAATGAATTTAAACCTTAAACAAATGCCTTTGCGGGTGAGTGCTTGTAGATTCGAGAGATCAATCGCGTGCAAGTCTGGCCTAAACCAAGAAATGGTCGTTCCAGACTTGTTTCGGTCACAAAGTGAAGAAGATGGGGTTGATCTTAGGGAGGGAAGCGAAGAAGGTGTTGAGAACGTGAAGGTGTAGACTTGCTTATGACTTGCAACAGGAAAGTGAACAAGCTTACGATTGGTGTAAGCAGGCTCTGATGTTTTCTTGTTGTTTTTCTCTGTTGTTTGGAAATAGGGCAGAGAACCTATTTATACAAGTCATTGAGTCTTATTCACGTCTCTCGTGGGAAGTGGAGGAAGTGGAGTGATGGAGTAGTGGAGTTGTGCGTTGGTGATACACGACCAGCCTTGCCCACTTCTCCCTGTTCATCTCTAACCGTCCATGACTTCCTAACACGTTCTTGTGATGGCGCGTTGCACGCCGCACGCTGTAAACCGCAGCACCAATACCCCCAAAGTATGTATCCCCGGTTTGTGACGTGATTGATGTTCTGGAATGTGTGGATCGTGGATCCACGAAAGATAGCATGTAATGCTGAATTGAATAACTGCGTTATTGAAGTCGATACTTGTGAAGTATCGTGTGTATTTTATGCAGTGCGCATCATGGTGTGGTAAAGTGATGGGTAATGACACCTTACTAACCAATTAACTCCCGACCGGGCTGTATAACCAAGTTTGGTGAAGTTGGACGGATGAGATGATCTTTGAGACACCCATCTCGCGACCGTTGATGAAGTTAGGGTTTTGAAGAGGTGCGTAGGCATCACTCTTGCCTTGGTCGAAACCAAGCATGGGATACAACTTTGGCCTAACCGACCATACATGCGTGTAGATGGCATGATGGTGTAGGCGCCTATACCCCATTACCTCATGAAAGCATGATCTGGGTCACTCAATTCATCCGGTGAAATCGAGTGGTCGAGATCGATTTGCGACCAAAAACTAGTGCCGCAAGGGCCGCACGTCACGCCCTCTTCAGCGCACGTTCCAAGACGACCAATCTTGGTCGGTCTTGGCCGATTGGCCTGGTGTGAAGGTGGTAGGCTGATGTTCACGCCTATACCTGAATATCCCATGAAAACGTGATCTGAGCCATCCAAATCGTCCGGCGAAGTTGAGTGGTCGAGATCAGTTTGCGGTTTGGGAGGTGTGACCACGCTAGTTTGAGCGTGCGTTTTGGATTAGCCAGGCATGATATGCCTTGGCCGATTGGGTTAGGGAATATATGGGTCCACGGTGGTCATGCTGGTATGACCGGACCCGCTTAATCTAATCTTGGACCCTCCATTCATGCCGGAGAAGATGGACGCTCGTGATGCTCAAAACCCTAATTTTGGGTTTCAAAGCCGTGCGTCTTCTCTTGTTTGGGCGATGATTTTGTCACGACCAAACATGGTTGGTCTTGACCGATTGGTCAAGTGTGTAGGCGGGCCCACGGTGATCGTGTTGACATGCTCTGGGCTCTTTGAATCTACATCTACACCCTCCATCTATACCTGCGAAGATGGATGGTTGAGGCTGTTTTGCGACACATGTAATATGCCGCAAACCCTAATTTAGGGTTTTCCGTCCATAATTCTTGGTATGAACGTTTTTTTGGCAAGCTAGGCCAATGGCCGACCGTGCGGGTTCCGCATTGGTTCGGCAGAGGATATTCCATACCTGCTTGGGGGTGATGGAATTGATCTGGGTCATCCAATCATGCTTATGGAGTTGGATGATCGCTGCGATCATATCCCGATCGATACGGTCAATCCGGATGCTCAATCGGATGCTAGTATAACACACCGAGGGAGATGGGCTCAATCGGGCTAGTATAACACACCGAGAGTCGTGATAAAAGAAGTAATGCCATAATGGTACTGATGCAAGGTATTTCTTTTGTGTACATGGTTTCATTATAGTGCTTGGAGGTTCGTGTTACTACAAATATGACATGAAAGAGTAACACTAAAGGGTGGAGGTCGTCATGCCACACCGATAATGAGTACCGCCTAGGAAATACAAGGCTGATTAGAAATTCACAGATGGGATTGTTGCCACATGCTCCAACCTCGGAGGAATTTCATGTATTCATGTATGATGAAAGGAATGGGATTGTTGCCACATGCTCCATTCTTGGTGAATTAAGTGAGGAGTATCCAACACTTATTAATGGCTTTATCTTTTACAAGATGTCGTTATCGAACTCAACGCGTATAATTTTTTTCCGGTTTTTACAAATTTAACCTTAACGAAAATCCACCATCAACATTAAGTCCCCTGCCTAGCACATAATGGTTACACGAAAATCCACCACCGTCACTGGAGCTTTCCTTTTCTCTCCTCCGCCACTACACTCACAGAAGGATCAGTGTTGTATTGCTTGTTTATGAGGCGCCTGCTCCCTCGACTTTCACGTGAATCTTCACTTCGAACGACTCTGGTTCTTTCTAGCAATGCTGGTGCAGTTGTTGTTGAACGCTTGGCGATTCATGGAGTTAGAGAACGTTTGAAAGCCCAGATTCTCTAACAGAGCGTGGTATATGGGTATCATCCCGTTGATGCACAACTCCACCAATTGTCGTTCGGTGACGTTCGGGTCGTGACAATCCAGCGCTTGAGTTCTGAACCTTTTGACGAAGTCGTTAGGATGCTCGTTGTTTCGCTGAAGAATTCTTCCTAGATCTGAGAAGGTGATTTGTTGAGACACGAAGAAATACTTTCGAGAAAGCACCGACCATCTCGCTCTAGTTGGATATCTTTGTTAGGCGCGATGTTGTTGTACCAGTGTACGCCCTCCCGTAAGTGATTTTGAGAATTCTTTCGGGCGAAGAACATGATTGTATTCATGTTCCCCCAAGGATTCCAAGAATCGAGAGACATGTTCACGAGCATTACCAGTACCATCGTAGAGGGAGAACTGGGGAGAGGTGTAACCTCTTGGAAGAGGGATTCGTTGCATATCTTAAGGGTATGGAGGTTGGTATTGTTGTGCATCCGTCAGATTTCCTTTGCCTCGGCTTTGAAGGAGTCGTTCTAGATCCTCACGAGTGATGAAGTTGGGTGTCTGGTCCCTTTCTCTTGAACATTCAGGAGCAACACGAGCTTCTTCACTCATGTGGGTCCGAGTGGAAACGCCTGCTCCGGGTGAATTGAAGGCATTTCTTGTTGGCTCCAAAGATTGACGTGAATCTTGCGGCAATCGTTCAGTCAAGGTCTTGAGGAAAGTGAGTACCTCCTTCTGAGTTGCGGCCATATCTGTTTGAGTCTTAGCAAGAACTTCCTGTTTCTCCATCAAGTCTGCAATGGTAATAGACGGTGGTCCTCCTCTTGTGCCTCCGGCTCCTCGTCCTGATGAGGGAGTGAAAGTTGTTACTCTGGTGACCACTGGAGGCGTTACACTTGAGGAGATGTCGGGATTTGCGGCTGCTCTGGCTCTGGTGATGGGAGGCGTTACACCTACGGGGATGTCTCCTGCTCCGCTAGTGTTGGTGATAGAGGTAACGGCTCCTCGAGATGTGTTGGCTACGGTAGCTCCACTGACAGGTATATCAACACCGGGAGTGTTATCCGCACTAGCTCCATCCGAATTGATTGCTGATCCAGACCTGAGTTCCACCATCTTGAAATGAATTGTTGATTGGTCCTAAGATCTACCCTTTTTGAAACTGATGAAATTGAATCGGATTTCGGAGAAATTGACTTTACAACCGAGAGATTAACCTCCCAATGTGGTCGCCAATTGTTTATGGGTGAAAACTACTCCTGAGAATTTGGTATTTGGGGTGTGGATGAGGAATGAATTTAAACCTTAAACAAATGCACTGCGCGGTGAGTGCTTGTAGATTCGAGAGATCAATCTGTGCAAGTCCGGCCTAAACCAAGAAATGGCCGTTCCAGACTTGTTTCGGTCACAAAGTGAAGGAGATGGGGTTGATCTTAGGGAGGGAAGCGAAGAAGGTGTTGAGAATGTGAAGGTGTAGACTTGCTTATAACTTGCAACAGAAAGTGAACAAGCTTACGATTGGTGTAAGCGAGTGCTCGATGTTTTCTTGTTGTTTTTTTCTCTCGTTGTTTGGAAATAGGGCGGAGAACCTATTTATACAAGTCATTGAGTCTTATTCACGTCTCTCGTGGGAAGTGGAGGAAGTGGAGTGATGGAGTAGTGGAGTTGTGCGTTGGTGATACACGACCAGCCTTGCCCACTTCTCCTATTCATCTCTAACCGTCCATGACTTCCTAACACGTTCTTGTGATGGCGCGTTGCACGCTACACGCTGTAAACCGCCAGACCAATACCCCAGTATGTATCCCCCAGTTTGTGACATGATTGATGTCTGGAATGTGTGGATCGTGGATCCACGAAAGATAGCATGTAATCTTGAATTGAATAACCGCATTATTCAGAAGTCGATACTTGTGAAGTATCGTGTGTATTTTATGCAGTGCTCGCATCATGGTGTGGTAAAGTGATGGGTAATGACACCTTACCAACCAATTAACTCCGACCGGGCTGTATAACCAACTTTGGTGAAGTTGGACGGATGAGATGATCTTTGAGACACCCATCGCGACCGTTGATGAAGTTAGGGTTTTGAAGAGGTGCGCAGCATCACTCTTGACTTGGTTGAAACCAAGCATGGGATACAACTTTGGCCTAACCGACCATACATGCGTGTAGATGGCATGATGGTGTATGCGCCTATACCCCATTACCTCATGAAAGCATGATCCGGGTCACTCAATTCATCCCGGTGAAATCGAGTGGTCGAGATCGATTTGCGACCAAAAACTAGTGCCACAAGGGCCGCACGTCACGCCCTCTTCGGCGCGTGTTCCAAGATGACCAATCTTGGTCGGTCTTAGCCGATTGGCCTGGCGTGAAGGTGGTAGGCTGATGTTCACGCCTATACTCGAATATCCCATGAAAACGTGATCCGAGCCATCCAAATCGTCCGCGGAAGTTGAGTGGTCGAGATCGGTTTGCGGTTTGGGAGGTGTGACCACGCTAGTTTGAGCGTGCGTTTTGGATTAGCCAGGCATGATATGCCTCGGCCGATTGGGTTAGGGAATAGATGGGTCCACGGTGGTCATCTTTGGTATGACCGGACTGCTTAATCTAATCTTGGACCCTCCATTCATGTCGGAGAAGATGGACGCTCGTGATGCTCAAAACCCTAATTTTGGGTTTCAAAGCCGTGCGTCTTCTCTTGTTTGGGCGACGATTTTGTCACGACCAAACATGGTTGGTCTTGACCGATTGGTCAAGTGTGTAGGCGGGCCCACGGTAATCGTGTTGACATGCTCTGGACTTTTGAATCTACATCTACACCCTCCATCTATACTGCGAAGATGGATGGTTGAGGCTGTTTTGCGACACATGTAAAATGCCGCAAACCCTAATTTAGGGTTTTCCGTCCATAATGCTTGGTATGAACGTGTTTTTGGCAAGCTAGGCCAATGGCCAACCGTGCGGGTTCCGCATTGGTTAGGCGAGAGGATATTCCATACACGCTTGGGGGTGATGGAATTGATCCGGGTCATCCAATCATGCTTATGGAGTTGGATGATGTGATCATATCCGGACTGATACGGTCAATCCAGATGCTCAATCGGGCTAGTATAACACACCGAGAGGGGCTCAATCGGGCTAGTATAACACACCGAGAGTCAGCCTGTACGGGTATTTCGTACATGGTTTCATTATAGTGCTTGGAGGTTCGTGTTACTCTGTAAGAGTAACACTCAGTCGTCATGCCACACTGATAATGAGTACTGGAAATACAAGGCTGATTAGAAATTCACAGGATTGGATTGTTGCCACATGCTCCAACCTGGAGGAATTTCATGTATTCACAGAATGGGATTGTTGCCACATGCTCCATTCTTGGTGAATTAAGTGAGGTAGTATCCAACACTTATTAATGGCTTTATCTTTTACAAGATGTCAGCGCATAATTTTTTCTGGTTTTTACAAATTTAACCTTAAACGAAAATCCACCATCAACAGGGCCTACCGAACTACAAGAAGGGCGGCCATGGGAGAAACTCCATTCTTGCTAACCTACGAAGCCGAAGCGTTCATCCCAACGGAGATAATACTTCCAACGACAAAAACGAATGCATGGGAGAAGAATCTAACAACGGACCTAATGTTGGAAAAGCTCGATGATCTTGAATAAAGGCGGGAAGTGGTTTTTCGAAAGATGGTAAACTATCAACGAAGGCTAGCTCGCGAATACAACAAATGGGTCATCCCTAGAAACTTTGTGGTCGAAGAATACATGTTACATCATATACCACCATATCAAAGAATGGAGGAGTGGGGCATTCTAGCTCTGACATGGGACGGGCCCTACATCATACATGAAATCGCTGGAAAAGGGTCATACTACCTAAGGACCCTCAAAGGTGAATTATTGCAACACCCTTGGAATGCAATGTACCTAAAAAAGTACTACCCGTAAGAGAATAGCGATTACTCAGGAGAAGAAGGGAACGGGAAATAGCCTACCATGTTCTATCCCTTATCAGAGGTATTATAAACCTTACTAATCAATGAAAGAAACTTTTTGCTAAAATAAAGTTCAATTTTGATTAGATATAAATTGGGTTAGAATAGACACCCTCTGTCAGGATTGACGATGAGGCAAGGAAAGACATAACTGCGCATATGTCAATACTTGGATCCTCAGGGCAATAGCTCCTTTCATGAGGCAATAAGAAAAAGTAAGATATCCCCTATAGAGATACCTTGTCGAAGTAAAGCAGTCTTCGCGCTGAACACGTAGGGTTGCAGGAAAACTATTGCCCACGTAGGGACCTTCGCCACCACGGTACCTTCTGGCCAAAGGACACTTAGGTAGGACGATGAATGTTCCACCCAAGGTTAAACATACCTTAGCACCTTGTGATGACTTGAATGTGCGATCAACTAGACACAATAAGTCTACAAACAAAATATTCATGCAATAACTGATAGACACATTTTTGTGTTTGAATTGTCCTCAATTTTCTGTATTGGTAGAAATCTATTTTGTGCTAATTTTGGATTTACTATATTTTTGTAGGTAAATAAATAAAACGGGCTCTGGCGGATAAAACGGCTAATACGGGCATTTCGCGCAAAGAACGTGAAATTTGGAGAAAAAGGGTCGCGGCTAACGGAGATGGTTGTCGTCTGGCTAAAGATATTTTAGTCCAACCGCAAACAGACATGTCACATGCGGCTTCTTAGTACGACAATTCGGTGGCTAAAAATGAAATTAAGTGGACCTTGGAATGAAATATATCATGATTGGCTTGGACGGGTGGCAACCGGATGTCATGCAAGATATGGTATAAGTCCAATTATATAAAGGTGTACTTTAAGCACGAGGTGGCATAAGGACTTAATATGGAATGTGCCGTGGACTCAACAGAGTATTGAAGAAGATCTTCCATTACATGCCACATATTTTTAAATATGGCATGTGCATGTCACGTAGTGGAGCCAATAAGAAGAAAGAATTCTGACATATGGCACGCCATTATTGGGTGGTGATGTGTTGAATGAAATTAAAAAGGGAAGTAGGATATTCCGAAAAGTATATATATCGTTGCATAATCAAGGGGAAAAGGGTCCGGGGGAGAGAGCCGAAACCAATAGTTTTGGATTTTATACTTCTTTTCTCTTTCATTTTTATTTGTAATAATGGAGAGCTAGAACCCATCACTGGGACAACGGAGGAAGCAAATTTTCTTGATTGTGGTAAATGAATTAATTCTTTATATGACTTTTTGCATAAATTTAATTCTTTATGATTTCTATTAATTATTTGTTATTTTGTCTGATGTCGCATGCTTAGTTTTAATTACTTTTGATGCGTCATGCTCACAACTTACAACTAATGTTTTATGAAATCTATTTTTGGCAAAGAATTAGAGTCACGACTTCTTTTGTTTGAGCTATATTGTTTAGAATTAATGACTGAACCACAAGAATATGAAAAGTAGTGAAATCCTGCGTCCAAGTGTCTCTTCATCCTGTGACCTTATTTCGTATATTTTTCTTTATTTTTATTATTTTAGTATATTAGTTCTTAAAATAAATCTCATCAAGTCCGAGTGAACGACAACTTTTTTACTACAACAACTTTGAAATCACATCAAATTTTGGCGCCGCCGACGCGGACTTTTTTATATATTTTTTTTTTAGGTTTTTATTTTTCTTTTTTATTATTTTTGTTCTCTTTTACGCCTTTGGTATTTTTTTGATTCTTTTTAGATTTGGAGCGAGGCTACAAGGAAAGAAAAAGTGCTATAAAAGGAAAGCATCGCCAAAGAAGGAAAGAAAAGAGGAGTCCAAGGCGTGAAGAAGATTTTGTACATATTTATTTTATTTAGACTTCATATTTTAAAAATTATTTTATTTCATTTACTTTTTATTATTTTTATATAATAAATTAGGTAATACAATAACTCATGCAGAGCTTTTGGTTGGTAACCTAGCAACAAGCTGGGCTCCAACTCCTCTTTGAATTGCGACACCTAATCTATAAAAAATAAAACTACCTAAGCCGCTACTGGCATCATTGCTCACCAAACAATTCCGTAGACGCTTGAAAAAAACAAGAGTATCTTCTCCAAGCTCCCCTAAAGTAGAGAAGGCCAGAACACCCAAGCCGTAACCATGTGCAGCACACTTATTCAAATACTTGGCACGTTTACGAGAAACGACACCAGAAATAGCCTTTCCAGGGGCAAAGGAACGGACACCCTCACCAGTGAATGGAGAGACACCTGTGACATCCATACAAACATCTTTCCCATTTTCCCAGTTAAGGACAAGAATATCAGCTGGCTTTAGATCTCTACCATCATCCGAATGAAGACCGAGAGAAACCTCCTTGCCCGCAGGTACATTGGCTTTGTAACAAATATCGATGACAACATCACGAACAACATCATGGCGAAACTTATACCCAATATCCTTAGAACAATGAAGCGCATGATCACCAAAGATGTCCATAGGTTTTCTACAACATGGACATGAACTATTCTCAACGAACATAGGAATACCAAGGCGATAAATGAGCACGGCTCTAAATTGTCTAGGCCCGAGGCATTGATTAAGCCCACTAATAGGTACCGCCAAAAGGTAATCTTGTGCGTGCTTGACACGGTTACATTGCCATAAGATGGAATCTCTTTCAGACATAAGAAATTGGTCTGGGATTTGCTTCTTAACTGCATCAAAATAAACTACTACCAAGGAATGCATAGAAGGGGGGGCAGAATCATCGACACAGTAAGTAGACGGTAATCCACATACCTGGGTGAAGGTCTGAAGAGCCAAATGGTAAGCCGGACCTGTGTCTGTTGAGAATAAATTACCAAGGATCACTTTCTGCATTGAAGTAGTCTGGCTCTGAGAAGCAAGATAACAATAAGCCCGAGTGTCAGCTATGGTATAAATGCCAAGTCCACCATCTTTAATTGGTGAGGTAGCTAATCTCTTATGTAAAGGACCGAAACCCGCACCATCTCCAGTAATTAAAAGTCTCAGATACTGAAATAACTGGTCATCAAAGAGATCGGTGGCAGGTTGAAGAGCAGCAGGATTGGTAGTCCGCATTGAAAAGTAAAGTCTGGACACTCCAGTGCAATTGCGAAGTAAAAGCATCTCACTTTGAGGATCCCTGAGTTTTTTGATCGCATCCATTATTTGAACAGCTTTGTGCACCCTGTTCAACAACATATCGCTAATGAAGTCCATATCTAAACTCACTGGATTGCCCAAAAGTTTGACACCTTTAGACTTTATTTCTTTTTATTTTTAGAAACTGTAAATAGGGTTCATTGTTGTAATTTTTCTTTTTATTTTTGGACTTGGACATTATTTATGAAACCCTAAGGAAGGGTTAAAAATAAATATAAACTGTCTGCAGGGAAGGACGACGATTCACGATCTCTGTCTCGGCCCTCGGGTTCGTATATCGACATCGGAGTCGGTGGCCTGAGTCGACTTCAACGGTTCATCGCCCGTGCGGTACGGAGGTAAGACTCTATCCACCCACGAATCCCCTCGTCGGTGGGTTTTATTTAGTGTGACAACTCACACCCCTGTAATAGAATGTCGAACTGGTATTACAATAGCCAATACAACGAATATCCGACTGAGTTTCAAAATGGACGTTACTAGTTTGACCATAATGTGAATAGTGGTTGGGAACATCAGCCTTTTGAAGGTTATGGTCCATACCATGGTGAGCCCAATTACTATCCATACGCCCACCGGTCATACGAGCAAAATTCCTCTCTACTAGAGTCCGCACGTAAGTTAGCTGAGTCGACACAAAAGTTACTTGAGTCGACACGTAGTTCAGCTGAGATGAATAACTTAGTTATGGACGAAAGCAATGAACCGTGTGAACCTTCTTTCCTAGATAAAATCAGGAAGTCATGTGAGTCGACTCATAAAATATTGTTAGAGGCCCAGGAAAGAACTGCTCAATATAGTCATAATTTCCAATATAGTGTTTCCAATAGTACCCTTGAAAATGAGGATAGTTATTTGCATAATCAAGATGACGAGGTTAGAATTGGTAACACTACTTGTTTAGATGAGGTTCAACCATTTTCATGTTATTATAATGATGATTATGATGAGGATAGTGTTGATGAAGAATTTGAAATAAATATGCATAGTGATCAGGAATTTGCTACTCCAAATGAGCTTTATAATGATAAAGTTATTTCTGGTTCACATCCTAATAGTTTTATCAATTATTCACCTATTCAAAAAGACGAGGATTTGACTAAAGATACTGTTTTATACGATGTAGAATTTCTTTTTTACGAAGCTGATGATAGTTTTGAGGAACGAGTTTATTCTGAGAATATTGTTTTAGAGTCTAACAATTTAGAAACATTAGTCTTAGACAACGAAGATGAACTCGTAGAGCTTTCAAATATGATGAGTGAGGATGCACCTTCCGATTATAACTTAGAAGAATCAATTGACCATTTTCAGGAATCTGATGACCTAGAAATTAGGGAGGTTGTGACTAGTCTATCTAGAGACACTAAAAACTCTAAGTTTGGGGGTGATTATCATTCTCCATGTGCCTTACCTTTAGCTCTTACAGAGATCCCTCACTTGGGACTTAACATATGTTCCTCAACCATTTTACATGATTATCTTCATACACGTTTTCCTGAACCTAGTGATGTCCATAAGGAAGTCCAGTTGTTAGAAACCCATCCTCTGGTTGATGTGGTTTACCCAGGATGTGATACCCATATTGATTTTATTTTCCCACCAAATATTTTTCAACCAATTGTGGGAACGTATAAGTTTCAAATGTGTCAGTTATTAAGTTCTGAGACTAAACCTAATTATTTTAGGAGAAACGACACATTTGCTTAAGAATGACCACCACTCTCATTGTGGTAAACTGTGTGAGTCAAAACTGATTGACTTAGAGGATCCTCAATTATTCGAGTTATTATTATGTGCTTCTAAGTTCTTATTTGAGTTTTGAGATTTTACAACTGAACCGAGATCTTAGCTTTGAGGAATTCCGCACATGAAAATATTTTATCTCGACCCCAGTTATAGAGCACGAAACCGAACCACATCTAGATACGGTTGTCTTAAACAATAAACTAGACAAGGGTGTGCTTTATTTGTTAATTTTCTTGGCATGTTGTTGATGGTGGATTTTCATTTAAGGGATGAAATTGTAAAAGCCAAAATTATGCGCTAACATCTTGCAAAAGATAAAGCCATTAATAAGTGATGAATACTTCTTCACCTTACTAATTCACCTAGAATAGAGCATGTGGCAACAATCCCAGCATTATGTGAATTAAATACACAAAATTCATCCAGGTTGGAGCATGTAGCAACAATCCCATATACCTGTGAATTTACAACATTATTAATTAATGCATGACCATCCTCGTATTTCCTGTACTCATTACCGGTGCGGCATGACGACTGAGTGTTGTTCTCAGCAGAGCAACACGAATCTCCAAGCATTAATAATAAAACATGTACGAAATACCCATACATGCTACAACTCTCGTTGTGTTATACTAGCCCGATTGAGCATGTTTGAACCTGAATCACGACCATCCAACCTCACCAGCATGATTGGATGGCTTAAATTAAATCCATGACCCTAAGCACGTATTGGAATATTCACCACCTTAATGACCACCAGCGGGCCCGTTTATGCCCTGGTCGGTTGAATACATACCATGCCTCCCAAATAACCACCAAACACCAGCCTAAAGTAAGATGGTTTGACTGGTGTGGAGCAGCTTGGAAAAGCTTGTGCGCACAAGACCGCCAACGGCAGTCTCAAAACGGCCACGTTCGTCCAACTTCACCGGCATAATTGGACGGCGTAGATTACCCCATGACCGGTCGGACAAGCTTGTCCTGCACACCGGCGGGGCCCCTTTCTACCTGCATAGCCGATCATCTCATGACCTAACCAGGGAGGAGTGAACGTTCACCCATAACCTAGGTCGGCGTGATGCTTTAAGGGTCGCTAAGGGTCTTAAATCGATCATGACCATCCAACTTCGCCGGAGTATCTCGGATGGCCTAGATTAAGCCCATGACCGTCGATCAGGTATCACCATGATCACCACGGTCCCATATGGGTCCCACATGGTCGGGATCCCAAATGGGGAGCTTAGCCTACCAAATCGTCAGGTTGAAGTTGTGTACGCACGACCAATCCAAAACCCTAATTAGGGTTTGCAAAGCATATTACCTGTGTCGCTAATCGATCACGAGCGTCCGTTTCCACCAGCTTGGATGAAGGGTCCAGGAATAGATTAAGCAGGTCCGGAGAGTATCAACATGATCAATGTGGGCCCATCTATCTCCATGTCCGACCGACCAAGACAAACCATGGCTAGATGTTTTGGTTCGTGCGCCCTGAAGGTGGCATGCCACTCCCCTTTAGGAATCCTTTGTAGCATGGGATTTTTGTTGCAAATCGATCTCAACCGCTCTTCTTTACCAGTAAACTTGAGTGGCCTAGATCGCATCTTCGTAGGATAGTGAAGTATAAACATGGACACCAGCATGTCGTCTACACACATGCATGATCGGTCCTCTATAAAACACTTCCCATGCTTGGATTCGACCAAGATGAAAGAAGGAACTTGCGTACCTCTTAAACCCCAATCCGACGGTCGCAGATGAGGGTTGCAAGTCATCTCGTCCCGTCCAACTTTACCGGCTTGGATGGACAACCTAAGACATGAGTTAGGCTATCAATGAGGCGTCACCACAATCACCGTCCACCACTCTTCCACATGGAGTGATCGGTCAAGTCAGGGCTTACCTGTATAGCCTCCAAACGATCACTCGAAGATGGCTGGACATGATGCTATTTTAATACGCTTAAATTCGTGACTTACTCCGGTAAGCCCTAAAAACAGCGATGCTTCATACATGCTGAATATACTTGATGCGATACTGCAGTAGAATACACACGATACTTCACAAGTATCGACTTCCTAAATAATTTAGTTATTTAGTCTAGCATTAAATGCTTCTTTCTCAGGTCCCACGATCCACACACTCGAGACATCAATCATGTCACAAACCTGGGGGATACATACGGGGTATTGGTCCGGCGGTTTACGGGCGTGCGGCGTGCAACGCGCCATCACAAGAACGTGTCGGGGAAGTCATGGACGGTTAGAGATGACAGGAGAAGTGGGCAAGACTGGTCGTGTAACATCAACACACAACTCCACTACTCCATCACTCCACTTCCTCCACTTCCCACGAGAGATGTGAATAAGGATCAAATGACTTGTATAAATAGGTTATCCTCCCTATTTCCAACAACAAGAACAAGTCCAGACAACAGAGGCAAGTTTTGATACTATCGTATTCAAACACCAGAACTGATAGCTTACATCCTGCAAGCCAGTTCATCTTTCTGATACAAGTCATACATAGCCAACACCTTCACAATCTCAACACCTTCTTCGCTTCCCTCCCTAAGATCAACCCCATCTCCTTCACTTTGTGACCGAAACAAGTCTGAAACGGCCATTTCTCGGTTTATGCCGGATTTGCACAGATTGATTTCTCGAATATACAAGCACTCCCATGTAGTGCATTTGTTTAAGGTTTAGACTCATTTATCATCCACACACCCCAAATTACCAAAACCGGCAGAAATAGTTTTCACCCATAAACACATGTTGCAGATTCCTTTTACTTGTGATAGATCTATTTGGTTTTGATGACCCACAGTTATTTCGGCTATTACTTTATGATTTTATAAGGTGACTAATCCTTTATTAGTCTGTCTGAAGACTTTAAACTTAGCACTTCTTGGGAGGTAACCCATGCTCATGCAACACGGTAATATCTTTCCTTAACTCTTTTGCTTCAAATGGTAACAGTTTCTCCTTGTTCATGTTTTTAATTTCATCTTTAGAACATTGAGGACAATGTTAGATTTAAGTTTGGGGGTATGGGAGAAACTTTTTAGTTGCATTAATAAAGTCCAGAGCCTAGAAATTTATGCTTATTAAGGATGGCACTAACCAATCTAAGTGGATGGAAGCATCTTGGTTGTAGGAGTTGAGGAACCAATCGATTAGATGGAAACATCTAAAGAGTCTATTCATAAAATCACAGAGCTCAGGTGTTAGAATTAAAGAAAAAACATGGTAGTTTTGCCATATCTCGTTGAATCCTTTTCACTTCTATTTTTATTTTGTTTTCTTTAAAATATGTTTCTCTAAGTGATTAGGTGGGGCTCACGATTCAAGTTGTTACCATTGCTAGGGTGAAATAGAGTGATTGATATACCAAAAAAAAAAGTTGAAAAAAAAAAAGGAAATTGAGACCAGACCATCAGACCAACCGGAATAAATTCAATAAAGTCGACCACTGGAACCCTTGTATATGCCAGTTGTGTTGACCTAGAGTTAGGATTATCGACCACTGGTACCCTTGTATATGCCAGTATATTGATATTAGTCCAGACCAGTATCTTAGTCCATTAGGATATGTTCGTTTTGGCAGTGGCCTTCAGACAGATATGGGAAACACCGTTCACCTTAGTCAACATCAAAACCATCTACGTTTTTCTCTACATCCATTTTCTTAATCTATCCATGTGATTGGTTGACTCCGGTTATGATGTCCAGAAACTATCTGAGTAGAGCTCTGTCACTTATATATGAATTTTAGTATGCTTGAGTGCAAACTCGTGTACAACAATTAGAATTTCGCATCAGGGTACTTCATCATGTAATCAATGAGAGTATGCCAACCAAGGAGATTCTTTAGTGCCTTCTAAGTTTCTGCGTAGATAGTTAGGGTCTGGAGTAAAGGTTTTGTGGGTACACCTCTTGTAAACCCTCCCGAGACTATAACTCGGCCAACTAGGCCACCTAGGGGTTCAAAGGCTTGTTGCATACGCTAAATGCAATCGCGATGCCTGTGACAGTGAGTTAGGATTTTCTATTTTCATTAGTTTTGCCCGAGGACTGGCAATTAATAAGTTTGCGGGTATCTGATAGACATATTTTTGTGTCTGAATTAGGGCTGCACATGGGCAGGTATGGGCGGGTATAAGCTAAAACCAACCTCGCACCCACAGACTGCGGGGTTTTTTTTTTCATAACCAACCCCGCACCCACAAACAGCGGGCGGTTTTTTTTACCCGCCCGCTACGAGTTGGGCGGGTATGGGTTTAAACCCGCTTTATATTATATTCTATAATAAAGAAAAGGGGGAGTTTTCGACCGGAGCATTTTCCTTACATGGACCCTGAAATGACTTGAATGTCCCCGTCATAGATTTTAGTTTATGAGAAACATTCCGGTCCTTTACGACATTTGTTCTATTCCAATCTAACTGTAATGCCGAATAAATTGGGTTCATCTCCATTTTCGATTTCTTCAAATATTTACTTAAACCTAATACTCAAATTAATCTCAAAGTTGCTTCATCAATCGTCGATGATTGAATTGTTTATTGATCACAATAAACTATTTTTAAGATGATTTGTGATAATCCATTAGCTTCAATTTAAATTTCTAATAAATTCGGTGAGAGGCGACATGATCTTCGTATACCTAATTGAATAACTCCGTTGTTGTTTAAGAAAGGTAATCTGAAAGAAAAAGAAAATTGATTTCAAAATCTCGATGGTTGCAGTGTTAGCATAAAGTAAGTCTTCAAATTTGATTATCAAAACCTCCATTAATAGCAAACGAGAAGCAGATTTGGAACCATGACCAGCTGCTTGAATCACGTCCAGCAAAAGGGAACCATGTTTTAACGAAGAAAAAGATGATCTTACGGATGGATTTTATTGTCCTTAGTTTTTTTTTAGATTGGCTTTGAGATTGGGGACATGAACCAAGCTTAGGGGGAAAATGTACCGGCTGTGCACACTATTTCACTGCAGCTTCATAAGAGCAACTCATGGAAGTGTAGAATACAAACGCAGGTGTGTCGCACTTGCATATTTGCTAGTATTAGGGTTATCAGTTATCATATCTACTAGTATTAGGGTTTCATAATGAACGGCTAAGATTAGTTTTATCTAATGGTATATAATCTGCGGGTTTTTTGGGCGGGTATGGGAGGGTATTAGCTTAAACCAACCTCGCACCCACAGACATCGGTTTTTTTTTTCTTTCTCATAACCAACCCCGCACCCACAACGGGCGGGTATGGACTAAAAACCCATGGGTTTAGCGGGTACGGACGGGTTTGGGTATGGTGTGCGGGTCTTGTGCATCCCTAGTCTGAATTGTCCTCAATTTTCTGTATTGGTAGAACTCTATTTTGTGCTAACTTTGGATTTAATATATTTTTGTAGGTAAATAAATAAAACGGGCTATGGCGGATAAAACGGCTAATACGGGCATTTCGCGCAAAGAACGTGAAATTTGGAGAAAAATGGTCGCGGCTAATGGAGATGGTTGTTGACTGGCTAAAGATATTTCCGTCCAACCGCAAACGGACATGTCACATGCGGCTTCTTAGTATGACAATTCGGTGGCTAAAAATGGAATTAAGTGGACTTTGGAATGAAATATATCATGATTGGCTTGGACGGATGGCAACCATATGTCATACACGATATGGTATAAGGCCAATTATATAAAGGTGTACATTAAGCACGAGGTGGCATAAGAACTTAATATGGCATGTGCCGTGGACTCAACAGAGTATTGAAGAAGATCTTCCATTACATGCCGCATATTTTTAAATGCGGCATGTGCATGTCACGTAGTGGAGCCAATAAGAAGAAAGAATTCTGCCATATGGCACGCCATCATTGGGTGGTGATGTGTTGAATGAGATTAAAAAGGGAAGTAGGATATTCCGAAAAGTATATATATCGTTGCATAATCAAGGGGAAAGGGGTCTGGGGGAGAGAGCCGAAACCAATAGTTTTGGATTTTATACTTCTTTTCTCTTTCGTTTTTATTTGTAATAATGGAGAGCTAGAACCCATCACTGGGACAACGGAGGAAGCAACTTTTCTTGATTGTGGTAAATGAATTAATTCTTTATATGACTTTTTGCATAGATTTAATTGCTTTATGATTTCTATTAATTATTTGTTATTTTGTCTCATGTCTCATGCTTAGTTTTAATTACTTTTGATGCATCATGCTCACAACTTACAACTAATGTTTTATGAAATATATTTTTGGCAAATAATTAGAGTCACGATTTCTTTTGTTTGAGCTATATTGTTTAGAATTAATGACTGAACCACAAGAATATGAAAAGTAGTGAAATCCTGTGTCCTAGTGTCTCTTCATCTTGTGACCTTATTTCGCATATTTTTCTTTATTTTTGTTATTTTAGTATATTACTTCTTAAAACATAGGTAAAGTCCGAGTGAACGGACAACCTTTTTACTACAATAACTTTGAAATCACATCAATAACATAGGTAAAGTAATAATATTACCAAGATATGACTGACATGTCTTAACGATAGGATCAAGGGTAAGGAAGACGAGGAAAGAAAACTCCTTCAGCTTGGAGCTCAGCTTCCGCAAAGGCAGCATTGATGTAATCAATGGCAGAACGCTCAAATTGCACCTTCATCTGGGAGGACTTAGCCTCCAGACCCGAAACCGATTTCTGACGAAGCTCCATCACCTGAGCACTAAGCTGATCATTAGCTTTCTGGAGAGCCTCATCCTTAAACTTAGCAGCAGCATCAAACTGACGAGATATCTCTAGCGAGGATATATGGCCTTCAAGACGGTTGATCTTGGCATTTTCACCCACCATCTGCTCCTGGAAACCTGCGAATACGAAGGGTATGAGCAATAAGAAGAAGCAGCAAAAGATATAAAGAATGTTGCTCGAATACAAGGACCTAAGCTACCTCCTGCATGGCTAAGGGATTCTTCTAAACTATGATAAGCCTCAGCAAGATCCACCTCACCGGCCTCGAGGTCCTCTATAAGAGAATCTCCTTCAGTCCGGAGGTCATCAACATCAAACTGGAGTGAAGCATTCTCAGAGGATAAAACTTGGTAAACATTCTTTAACTCTTCCAACCTCTTAACCAAGGACGCATGAGACATGGAAGATGATGCGGAGCCAGCCTCGACAAGTCTATTCTTAAGAGAACAACCCTCAGAAGACAAAATGTTACGCTCTGCAGTAACCTTAGCCAGTGAAGCACAAGCATCTTCGAAATCTGCATGATACTTTTTGCGGATGACTTCTTGGGCTAAGAGGCGTCTCTCAGCCAAAGCAATATCCTCATTTTGCTTTAAAATGAGACCCTCTTTCCACTTAAGGGCTTCTTCACATTATTTACGGAGCAAAGCCATCTGCTTCACAAGATCCGCATTGTGAACAGATTCGAGAGAAAGCTGGGCCTCGTTATGAACAGTCACGTTCATTAACCTGTCAGATTTCTTCTGATAATACCAAACATCGGACGTCAACTTTTCTATTTGCTCCCGAAGATGTCTAAGCTCACTAGAGCTACCAGCTGGCAGGCGTAGGTTGTCTTAGGACTATGTAACCAAGCAACAATGAAAACAAATCTAAAGGAAAGAAGAAACGAACATATTGCTTTGGAGGACTCAGCAGCCAAGGAAGAATATCAGCAACTTTGCGCCCATCCTCAGCAACTTTAACGGCATTGTTAGCTCTCTCAAGAGCCAACAGACAAGCCTCTAAGGATTTCTAAGTCTTTCTCTAATCATCCTCCAACGAAGATATCTTAGAAGCATAAGCAGCATCACTGGACGAAGGTTGTTATGTGCTAACAAGGGCATATTCTTGACGAGCACGCTCCAGCAGAGCACTCAAGTGAGTACACTTAGCACTATAGAACTTGAATAAGGTGCAGCCAACATCTATTTGTTTGCAAAGATGCAAACAAATGAGCATAAGAGCGGGAGAAGATCCAAAACAAAGAATGAAACAATAAGGTAAGAATCACTTACTGTGAACAGCGAAAGACGAGTAAGGAAATCAGCGTAGGTGTTCATGAAAGCCTCCATCTCTTGGATGTTACCCCGGCGGATTTCACCGAAGATTTGGCTAGAACGAAGGCAGTGCGGGTCGAAGAAAAGATCCTTAGCCACACGATACTGAGCAGACAAGACATCCAGCTGCGAAGCTAACTCAAAAGAACCAGCCAAATGGTGACGATCGACCTCAACGGAAAAGGGACCCTTTGAATACCGAAGAATGGCTTCGAGAATAGCATCGTCAGAACTCCCAAGGCTCAAGTTCTCAAGCATCTTATCCTTATTAAACTCAACAACAACTCCATCAATCTCTTGAGAGCGAACATGGGGCACAACGACTGAGCCCTCACCACGACGAAGAGACAGCATAGTGGATGAGCTGTGAACTGAAGAAAAAGCTTGAGCACCACCAAAGTCCATATCACCAGCAGAAGGGAGATTGCCCAGTACGGTCCAATCTGGTGACGAAGGTGGAGGTACAATAACATTACTAACAGGAGCAGTAGAAACATACTTAGCGCCCCTAAATGAGGTGGGCGTAGCATTGAAGGAGAAGCTGGCCAGTGAAATCACAACCTTCTTCTTCGGTTGAGAGTCTGAGCTACTAACCCTCACTACTGGGGTAACAACCTTAGCAAACGAACCACTTGATTGAAGCGAAGTAGCATGAGACGAATGAAGACTCTTAGAAGCTACAACTACTGCTTCGGTAGTAGCCGAAACAGCAGGCAACGCTCCGCCAGGAGCAGAAAACGAAGGAACCTTCGACAGCGAAGTAGGAGTTGGATCTTGAAAACTAACAGGGCTCACCAATGAGGCATCACCACCAACTAGGAGGTTCTCACCCTCCACAGAACCAGCACGGATGGGATGGGGTTGTCCTTAGAAAAATGGAAAAATAGCCAAAATGCCCCAATTTGGAAGGCATGTTTGGAAAAATGCCCCGAAATTTGAAACAAAGTTAAAATGACCTGAAATGTTATATATAACAGAACGAGCAGTTAAGTGGTCAAAGACTCAAATTTTGACCAGTCAATGGTCAGACAAATTGATTGGAATACCCTTTCTGCTATTTTTAAAGATACGACACGTGTTTAGATCTTAGACCACAAATGGGAGGTAAGATCGGACGGCTAGAGATAGCTGCATTTGGGTCACATGGAGACTGGATATAGTGACACGTGTCATGTGAAAATACCATTTTCACCCTTAATTTTGATGTTACAACGTCGACACGTGACCCAATTAAAATACGACACGTGGCTTCCAGGGAGACGTGGCCGACAGCAAAGCAATGGACTTCTTCGTTATTGTTTATGGGTGAAAACTATTTCTATCGGTTTTGGTAATTTGAGGTGTGTGGATGAGAAATGAGTCTAAACCTTAAACAAATGCACTACACGGGAGTGCTTGTAGATTCGAAAAATCAATCTGTGCAAATCCGGCCTAAACCAAGAAATGGCCGTTCCAGACTTGTTTCGGTCACAAAGTGAAGGAGATGGGGTTGATCTTAGGGAGGGAAGCAAAGAAAGTGTTGAGATTGTGAAGGTGTTGGCTATGTATAACTTGTATCAGAAACGGGCGGCTTGCGGATGTAAGCTATCAGTTCCGGTGTTTGAATACATTGGTATCAACACTTGCCTCTGTTGTCTGGACTTGTTATGTTGTTGGAAATAGGGCGGAGAACCTATTTATACAAGTCATTTGAGCCTTATTCACGTCTCTCGTGGGAAGTGGAGGAAGTGGAGTGATGGAGTAGTGGAGTTGTGTTAGTGTTACACGACCAGTCTCGCCCACTTCTCCTGTCATCTCTAACCGTCCATGACTTCCTGATACGTTCTTGTGATGGCACGTTGCACGCTGCACGATGTAAACCGCCAGACCAATACCCCAGTATGTATCCCCCAGTTTGTGACATGATTGACTCTAGTGTGTGGATCGTGGGACCCACAGAAAGTAGCATGTAATGCTAGACTAAATAACTAAGTTATTTAGGAAGTCGATACTTGTGAAGTATCGTGTGTATTCTATGCAGGTACTGCATCGAGTATATTCGGCATGTATGAAGCATCGCTGTTTTAAGGCTTAACGGAGTAAGTCACGAATTTAAGCGTCTTAAAATAGCATCATGTCCAACCATCTTCGAGTGATCGTTTGGAGGCTATACAGGCAAGCCCTGGTTTGGCTGATCACCTCATGTGGAAGAGTTGTGGACGGTGATCGTGGTGATGCTTTGCTGGTCTCTTAACTCCTAACCTGGGCTGCTTGACCAAGATGGTAGAGTTGGACGGACGAGATGATCTATGACGCTCATCTGCGACCGTTGATGGAGTTTTAGGGTTTTGAAGAGGTGCGCAAGCATCACTCTTCAGCATGGGAGGTGTTTTGGAAAGGACCGACCGGGCATGCGTGTAGACGGCATGCCGGTGTACACGTCCGTACCTCACTGTCCCATAAAGGTGCGATATAGGCCACTCAATTTGACCGGCAAAGAGGAGCGGTTGAGATCGATTTGCAACAGAAATCCCATGCTGCAAAGGAGTTGGAAACCGCATACCATACCTATTTTGGGCGCGCGTTTCGAGACATCCGGCCATGGTTGACCTTGGTCGATTGGTCATGTGTGTAGGTGGGCCCACGATGATCATGTTGACATGCTCAGGACCTTTTAAGTCTACATCTACACCCTCCGTCCAAGCTTGCGAGGATGGACGCTCGTGATCAATTAGCGAGACATGTAACATGCCGCAAACCCTAATTAGGGTTTTGGATCGGTCGTGTGTACACGAATTCAACCTAACGGTTTGGAAAGCTATGCTCCTCATTTGGGGAGGCCTACCATGTGGGGCCCACATTGGGCCGGTGGTGATCACGCCAATACCTGTCTGATGGCTAGGGGTCTGATCTAAGCCATCCAAACATGTCGGTGAAGTTGGATGGTCGGGATCGTTTTAAGACCCTTAGTGGAATTTCTTACGACCCTTAAAGCATCACGCCGGCCAAACTTTAGCGTTTGCTCTTTCCTGGCTAGGTCATGAGATGGTCAGCTATGCAGGTAGAAAGGGGGCCCGTCGGTGTTCATAACGGAGCTTGTCCGATCGGGAATGGGGCGATCCGCGCCGGCGAAGATGAACGGACGTGATGGATTTGAGACTGCCGTAGGCAGCCTTTGTTCTAACAAGCTCCTCCAAGCCGCTCCATACCAGCTTGAACATCCAACTCCAGGCTGGTGTTTGGTGGTTGTTTGGAGGGCGTGACTTGTACTTGACCGTCCATGGCATTAAGGGGCCCACTGGTGGTCATTGTTGTGGCCGCTCGCTCTCGCTAGGGTTCGTCTCATTTGGTTAAATCGTACGGCCAACTTGCGTGGTCATGATTGTTTCTGAGACTGATATGGATAGTCTATATTCAAAAATATGCTCAATCGGGCTAGTATAATACACCGAGGGTTGCAGCCCATAAGATTCTTCTTCTCTCGGGATTCCCGGAATGGGTGCTTACACACTGCTGGTTAAATCGCTCGTATCCATATGCTCTTCCGATTCTTGATTAGGGTTCAAAAGAAAGCCTGACTTGGTCGGTGTTGAATCCCCATATATTGGGCAGGCTCCGCCGTAATCGTTTTAGTCTTCCTTTAGGGTTTCCTCAGCATATATGCATGTGTAGAGATTTTGAACCACTTTTAATATTTTACAACAGGGCTTTCTCGCAGAAACTTTGTTTCCTCATCATGTCGAACAATAGTGGATCGTCTTCTTCATACCATCCAGGATCTTCCGTTAAACGTGCACGACCTGCGTCTGAGCTTCATGATGAATCCCCTGCTCGTGTTCTCCGAGTCAAGAAGATCATAACGGTTCGTCTCCTTTTCCTTTTCTGAACAATTACTTTTTCTTCATAATGATCAGGTGAATAATCCTCTCCTTCTTGCAGAGATACCCTACCAGAACATGTGTGACAGTTATCGATGATGACGACTTAACCAGTCCTCTTCTTTCAAACTCAAACACGCCTACCCCTGTGGACCTCGAAGATGCTAATCTGGGTATCTCATCTTATGAATACCCCAATGCAGGTCTTTCATTCGATGTTCGTATGAAATGTTTATCCTCCTCGGCTACCGAGATGTCGGTGGATTCTTAGTGCGGAAGGAGTTTGTGCCTTTGTACACAAAGTTATGGAGAAAGTACGGCCATATCGTAACCGGGGAATGTGGTTAAGCCTTTGTTCATCTCGCTTTGGTCACCACGTTAAACTGCCTTCTTCCCATGATTGCTGAGATGGAGAATACTTCTATCCGCAACGTTGCCGAATCAAGCCTCGAAAAGTGGGAGAATATGGTATCTACCTGCGAGTCCATGGAGTTCAACGTGGGCTGGTTGCGACAGCGTCTTGATATCATCAAGGTTGATCGAGCTGGTATCCTAGTAAATGTCATTCCTGCTGCGAAAGCTATCTTGGAAGAGGAGAAGGCTCTGGTTGCGGAATCAAAGAAGGTAGAGTAGGCAGTACAGGACTTGAAGAAAAGGACAGAGAGATATCAAGCTAGACTGGAGATGATGCTCTCAAGGAACTATAATCTACTATATGGCCTCCTCTAAGTCGCATTCAGCTGTATTCCCTCATTTTTAATGACGTTTATGCCAAAAGTTTTCTTTTGAACATCTTTGCGGAATAAATTGCATTGGTTTTTTGATTGGTGAAACGGTTTTTTTTTTTTTTTTTTTTTTTATGCATCTCTGAATATAATTGATGATTCAAACATGTAATGAAAATAAATGCATGTATTGTAGACAGAGCAGATAATGGTCAAGCATGATATGCCTTGAGCCACTTTCCATTGATGACCGCTTCCAGCCTGCCTCCGTCCACCTTGATGATTTTGTAGTAGCCAGTATTGTAAGCCTTGGTGACTTTGTAAGGACCTTCCCATTTCGGTGAGAATTTTGGTGCAGACATGTCTTGTTGGATGTGCTAGGCCGTTTTCAAGACCAAATCTCCCACTTTGAAAACACGTGATTTCACAGTTTTGTTGTATGCCCTGAAAATTCTATTCTTGTACACCTGAGTGCGTTCTTCTACTTTGTTTCTCCTGAAATCCAGAGTGTCTAACTCCTCTACTCTAGAGTTAGAGGCTTCAGCTTCGTTCCAGTGGATCCCGGTTGCGGCTGCAATCCTAGCTGATGGGATTTTGATCTCTGCTGGGAGAATTGCGTCCGCTCCGTAAACAATTGAGTATGGGGAAGCTCCAATGGAGCTTCTGGGTGATGTCCGGTATGCCCATAGTGCCATTGGTAATTGGTCGTGCCATTCCCTAGGATTTTCGTGTACTGTTCGACTGATGATCCAGATCAATGTCTTGTTGGTACTTTCAGCTTGTCTGTTCCCTTACTCTTCAAGTAACTCTCGTACCTGTTTATTGGCGAAGGGAGTGCCATTATCAGTGATGATATGCTTAGTCACACCAAAATGACAAATGATATGTTCTTTAATGAAAGTCGCAATTGTTGCTCCTGTAGTCCCTCGCATGGGAATGGCTTCTACCCATTTGGTGAAGTATTCTGTCCCAGTTCTGATGTACTCGTGCTGCTTCGATGATGGAGGATTGATTTTGCCGATAATTTCCAGTCCCCAGCTGTAAAATGGCCATGGACTGCTTACCGAGTGCAAAGGGGTGGAAGGTGCGTGAACAAGGTTCCCATGACTTTGGCATTTGTGACAGCTTTGAACAAAAGCGGTTGCGTCATCTTCCATGGTCGGACAATAGTATTTCTCGTGTATATGGAGAAACAGTTTCCTCTTCCCTTGATGTTCCCCTTCATGTGTTTCCTTCAGCATGACTGGGATTTCTACCCCAGCCAGGCATCGTAATAGATCACCTCCGAAGCTCTTGCGATATAGTATCCCTTCGTGGAATACGAACTGCTTGGCCTTTTGCTTTATCTTGATGTAATTCTTTTGATTGGCAGGAGCTGCTCCGTCACGGAGATAACTAATGTATGGCTCTCTCCAGTCCCCAGTGTGGTTCACATTAAAAACTTCCAATTGATGTGGCGGTGCTTGGCAATTCGAGCAGGACTTCAAGTAGTCCGGATTGAGTCTCCATCTCGGCGCACAGCCTGAGCGTTGAAGTCGTCGGTAAAGCGTTACCACCAATGATTGTCCACAAATTTCATTGTGAACACGACTTAGCTGTTGTTGTGCTTCTTCATCCCCAAGACATCTTGACGAGGGAACCATCCGGGTTTGATAATACTGACATACCATGAAGCATGAAGAAATTCTCATGAGGTTTTGAGATCGACCTTTCCTTGGGAGAGCTGTTGAGCTCTTGAATGATCGGAGTTCGCCAATCATTGTTTGTGTATTTGTATTGTGATAGCCATGTCGATTCTATGGTTCTCCTCTTTACTGTCAGGGTTTCTTCCAAACCTTCGAACTTCAATTTGGAATCTAGTGTTGCCAGACAATCGGCGTGTTTGTTGTTGCTGCGACCGACATGGGTTATGGTTGCATCGGCAAAATAATTTAGTAACCTTTGTGCTTCTGATCGGTATGGAGCTAGCGTTACTTCCTTCAGTGCGTATACTCCATTCATCTGATTCACCAGTAACTTGGAGTCACCTCTTATCTCCAGACGCGTGACTCGCTTGCTTAGCTATTGTGACCCTATGAGGAAGGATTCATACTCTGTTGAGTTGTTGGTGCATTCGAAGTCCAGCTTGAAGGAGTGTGAGAATACTTCCCCAGTTGGAGATACTAATACCACGCCCGCTCCTCCAGTATTACTACTAGGGGTAGTAGAGCCATCAAAATACAAGAGCCACACTTCTTTTTCCAAAACAGAGATGTCTGGAAATTCTCCAAGAAGATCCTCGTGGAGCCCTGTAGTGCCTTCTCCAGGGAATACTGCTAGTAAGTCTACGACTGCTTGACCTTTGATAGCTCTAGGTGGCGTACATGTTATGTCCAACTCTGACATTTGGAGAAGCCACTTGCCTGTCCTTCCCGTCAAGACCGGTCTTGAAAGTAAAAACTTTGCAGGATCATATTTAGACACGAGTATCACCTTGTTGGATAATAGGTAATGTCTAAATTTCTGAATGGAATGGATCAAAGCTAAACATGCTTTCTCCGCTTTGGGATATCTGAGTTTAGCATCTCTTAATATTCGGATGAAATAGTAAATGGGTCGTTCGATTCCCTCGTCGTCTTCCTGAGCGAGTAGAGCCCCTACGGCGGTGTCACTGAAGGCAGTGTAGAGACACAGCGGCTTCCCTTGTACATGATACTTCATGATGGCTGGAGATGATAGTATTCGTTGAATCTTTCGAAAAGCTTTCTGCTGGGTTGCAGTCGAAACGAAGCTGGCTCCTTTCTTCAGCAAGGGGGTGAATGAGGCGGTAAGTTGGGATAGACCAGGTATAAAACGTCAAATGTAGTTCAACTTGCCCATGAAACTCTGGAGCTCCTTCACAATTCGTGGAGGCGGCATTGTGAGGATAGCCTGAGTCTTGGACGGGTCTACCTTTATTCCTTCTGCAGTCACTTGGAATCCCAGAAATATACCTGAAGAGACACCTAAAGTGCATTTCAAAGGATTCATCTTCAACTTGTATTCTCGACACCTCTCAAACACTTGCTGTAAGACGTTGGTGTGATCTGCTCGAGCCTTTGACTTGACCACGATATCATCTACATAGTCTTCTACTTATTTATGCATCATGTCGTGGAAGATTGCCGTCATAGCACGTTGATACGTTGCGTCGGCGTTCTTTAAACCGAATGGCATAACAGTATAGTAAAAATTCCAAGAGAGGTTCGGAAGGCTGTCTTACTTGCATCGTGCTCATACATCCTTATCTAATTGTAGCCGCTGTAACCATCCATGAAGGAGAACATGACGTGTCCGCTGGTGGCGTCTACTAACATGTCGATGTTAGGCAGAGGAAATTCTTCCTTGGGGTAGCACTTGTTCAAATCTCTGAAATCCACGCAATACCTCCTCTTGTGTTTCGTCGTTCTTGCAGCATTCAATTGGGCGGAGAGACTGGGTGCCAGTCTCTCCTTCTAATTGCTAACAGCGAGGCCGGTATATTGTCTTCCCCTTATGATCACGGTTTGCCTCGAAAGTGCGTTCCCTTTTGGTGTGAGCATGGGTTGAAGCTTCACCGGATAAAGATGGACGCCTCGTCGGAAAAGGTGTGTCGTGGTTCTTAGCCCCCAGAGATGCAAGTCGGTCTTCTTCCTGGATTGAAGCCCACATGGGTAGTGGGGTGCACAGGACTTTTTCTGACCTTCCCTGCGGAGTTTCTTTTGGCTCGAACAGTTCTACTCCGCATATTGGTGCGTACGGAGACAATGATGCAGGAATACGGATGACTTTCTCATTTAGCATGGTCTTCAGTCACTGGTGATATGTTGAAGGGATGACCTTATTGTCATGAAGCCACGGTCTCCCTAGTATCATATGGTAGTCCGGCTCCTTTTCTATGACTTCAAATTTCACTTTTGACTGAACGGGTCCTACTGATAAATTCAGAATGACATGTGCTGGTCTAGTTTCCTTCGAAGTTCGTCATTATGGTGGGCTGCCGTACAATCTTGCATGGGCTAACCTTGTCTTGAGAGTCTTGAGAGTAATCACATTCGAATATGCTCATGTGTCGATGAGGGCCCTCATGAACTCTGAATCCTTTATGCGTGCGGTAACATGTAGGGACCGGTTATGACCTTCCTCTGTCATCATGTCGCCTTATGTAAATGTAACATTATTTACAGATATTTATGATGCAGTTAGGACTTCTGGACGTGAAGGACTCAGGTGTACGTCCAGAACTATTTTATTAATTGCAGCAAACGTCTCTGCCCGTTGACTCTTCGAGAGATGCAAGAGTTCGCATAAGCTTTCCACCATAGATGCCGCTTCCTGATCCACTGGTCTCTGGTTCGTAGTAAAGCTGTTGATCTGAGGGGAACTAGTCCCCAGTATGGAGGTCTCCGGAACGCTCATCTCTGACGTCATCTTGATGAGGAGATCAAGTATGTCGTTTACCGCTTCTTTGATTAGCTCCATGTTCCTCGTGTGAATCTCCTGTACCCGTGCTAGTTCACTTAATGTTGGAAATCTCCTAATCATGCCGTCAGATACGCCGTTAGGAGGAGGGGTATCTCCGTTGGAGGAACCATCAGGATTTAAGACTGTCGAGGCGGTCCTAAGACCAACCATCTTTAAATTGATTGAATGGTATTAAAGAAATTGACTTTACAACTAGGGATGGAAATGGGGCGGGTATGGGGCGGGGACCTTGAATCCCATCCCCTACCCCGTTCAAAAAATCAAAACCCATCCCCTACCCGTTCCCCATAAGAATGGGGCGGGGACGGGTATGGAGAATCCCCGTAGGGGATGGGTTTCCCATGGGCTACCATAACATTACAATAAATATTTAAAATTTTGTAAATAATAATAATTTAAAAATAATTATAATGGTTCAAACAATGATACTGGCCTAAGCAGTGCATTTTGAAATTTTAAGTTTATAATAACCAACTAAAACTGAAAAATAAATGAAACAATTGATCCAAAATTAAGTACTATGGTTCCTTTTACTTCTTAGTTCCTAATTATTAACCATATTCCTCCATGTTAATCATCTCATCATAATCATCCCATCCCCACCTCATCCCCGCATCAATACTTTCGGGGATTCCTCGTACCCGCCCCGTTCCCCGTTTATATGGGTAAAATCATAACCCATAGGGGCGGATCCCCACGGGGATGGGTTTGGGTGGGGAAAATTGCCATCCATATTTACAACCGAGAGATTAACCTCTCGTTGTGGTCGCCAATTGTTTATGGGTGAAAACTATTTCTGCCGGTTTTGGTAATTTGAGGTGTGTGGATGAGAAATGAGTCTAAACCTTAAATAAATTCACTACACGGGAGTGCTTTTAGATTCGAGAAATCAATCTGTGCAAATCCGTCCTAAACCAAGAAATGGCCGTTCCAGACTTGTTTCGGTCACAAAGTGAAGGAGATGGGGTTGATTTTAGGGAGGGAAGCGAAGAAAGTGTTGAGATTGTGAAGGTGTTGGCTATGTATGACTTGTATCAGAAAGCTGAACTGGCTTGCAGGATGTAAGATATCAGTTCCGGTGTTTGAATACAATGGTATCAACACTTGCCTCTGTTGTCTGGACTTGTTCTGTTGTTGGAAATAGGGCGTAGAACCTATTTATACAAGTCATTTGAGCCTTATTCACGTCTCTCGTGGGAAGTGGAGTGATGGAGTAGTGGATTTGTGTTAGTGTTACACGACAAGTCTCGCCCACTTGTCCTTTCATCTCTAACCGTCCATGATTTCTTGACACGTTCTTGTGATGGCGCGTTACACGCTGCACGCTGTAAACCGCCAGACCAATACCCCAGTATGTATCCCCCAGTTTGTGACATGATTGATGTCTCGAGTGTGTGGATCGTGGGACCCACAGAAAGTAGCATGTAATGCTAGACTAAATAATTAAGTTATTTAGAAAGTCGATACTTGTGAAGTATTGTGTGTATTCTATGCAGGTACCGCATCGAGTATATTTAGCATGTATGAAGCATCGTTGTTTTAAGGCTTAACAGAGTAAGTCACGAATTTAAGCGTCTTAAAATAGCGTCATGTCCAGCCATCTTCGAGTGATCGTTTGGAGGCTATACAGGCAAGCCCTGGTTTGGCCGATGACCTCATGTGGAAGAGTGGTGGACGGTGATCGTGGTGATGCTTTACTGGTCTCTTAAATCCTAACCAGGTCTGCTTGACCAAGATGGTAGAGTTGGACGGACGAGATGATCTGTGACGCTCATCTGCGACTGTTGATGGAGTTTTAAGGTTTTGAAGAGGTGCGCAAGCATCACTCTTCAGCTTGGTCGAAACCAAGCATGGGAGGTGTTTTGGAAAGGACCGACCGGGCATGCGTGTAGATGGCATTCTGGTGTACACGTCCGTACCTCACTGTCCCATGAAGGTGCGATCTAGGCCACTCAATTTGACCGGCAAAGAGGAGTGGTTGAGATCGATTTGCAACAGAAATCCCCTGTTGCAAAGGAGTTGGAAACCGCGTACCATGCCTACTTCGGGCACGCGTTTCGAGACATCCGGCCATGGTTGACCTTGGTCGATTGGTCATGTGTGTAGGTGGGCCCACGATGATCATGTTGACATGCTCAGGACCTTTTAAGGCTACATCTACACCCTCCGTCCAAGCTTGTGAAGATGGACGCTCGTGATCAATTAGCGACACATGTAACATGCCGCAAACCCTAATTAGGGTTTTGGATCGCTCGTGTGTACACGACTTCAACCTAACGGTTTGGAAAGTTATGCTCCTCCTTTGGGGAGGCCGACCATGTGGGGCCCACATTGGGCCGGTGGTGATCACGCCAATACAATCGATGGCTAGGGGTCCGATCTAAGCCATCCAAACATGCCGGTGAAGTTGGATGGTCGGGATCGTTTTAAGACCCTTAGTGGAATTTCCTACGACCCTTAAAGCATCACGCCGGCCAAACTTTGGGTAAGTGTTTTGCTCTTTCCTGGCTAGGTCGTGAGATGGTCGGCTATGCAGGTAGAAAGGGGGCTCTCCGGTGTTCATAACGGTGCTTGTGCGACCGGGAATGGGGCGATCCGCGCCGTCAAATCGCGCCGGCGAAGATGAACGGACGTGATGGATTTGATACATCCGTAGGCAGCCTTTGTTCGTACAAGCTCCTCCAAGCCGCTCCATACCATCTTGAACATCCAACTCCAGGATGGTGTTTGGTGGTTGTTTGGAGGGCGTGACTTGTACTTGACCGGCCATGGCATTAAGGGGCCCAGTTTGGTGGTCATTCTTTGTGGATGCTCGCTCTCGCTAGGGTTCGTCTAGGCTGGTTAAATCGTACGGCCAACTTGCGTGGTCATGATTGTTTCTGAGACTGATATGGATTGTCTATATTCAAAAATATGCTCAATCGGGCTAGTATAACACACCGAGAGTTGCAGCCCGTAAGGGTATTTCGTACATATTTTATTACTAATGCTTGGAGGTTCGTGTTGCTCTGCTGAAAACAACACTCAGTCGTCATGCCTCACCGGTAATGAGTACAGGAAATACAAGGATGGTCATGCATTAATTAATAGTGCTATAAATTCACAATGTATATGGGATTGTTGCTACATGCTCCAACCTGGATGAATTTTGTGTATTTAATTCACAGAATACTGGGATTGTTGCCACATGCTCCATTCTAGGTGAATTAGTAAGGTGAAGAAGTATTCATCACTTATTAATGGATTTATCTTTTTCAAGATGTTAGCGCATAATTTTGGCCTTTACAATTTTAGCCTTAAATGAAAATCCACCATCAACAGTTATATATGCGACATGCGTGGAATATATATGCGACATGAGTGGGAAAAGAGATAGAGAGAGCGAGAGAGAAGCAGCTGGAGAGTCTAATCTAGATTCAGAGTTAAATCGAGAGATAGAGTGAAGGATGAGTTTCAGTGGGTGTCCGCGCTAGTGCTTGAGTTTCTGTGTTGATGAAAATAATTCTTCCTCTTTGTGAACAACGAGAAAGTAATAATCCTTTGATTGTTTTTTTTTTAATATTTTTTGTTGAATATAATCGAAGTTTAACATGATTCAGTGACTGAATTAGAGTTTCAGAAATTAAGGAAAAGAATTTTGAATTAAGGGTTTATTTTTCCCTTCTTCTGAAATTAGACTGCGAATTAAAATGTTTATGAAAAATAAATTCCTTAGGTTTTAAATGACATTGTGTACATATAAACTATGTCAGTAGCAATTAGGTTTTTTATGGAATTTGGGATTTTTGATGAATGAAAGGGTACTGTTGTTCTTTATGATGTTGCCAAGCATGAAATTGGGAATAGTAAATGCTTATTGGTTGTTATTGTTGTTAAGCATGGAATTGTAGATAGAAAAATGATTATTATTTTTGAGTTGATGTTATTAAGCATGTAGGAATAATAATTGCGTTATGGATATGTTGATTTATTTTTATCTTTATTTTTACTCTCTCAAGATGGGTAGTATGGATAGAAATATTTGTGTTAGTGTAAGCGGGAGCAAAGGCAAAGGATCCTAAAGAGGTGTACTATTTCTCATGGACTTGATCACAACAAAGTTACCTGTCAAGGTGGTGCAGTTGGATATAATCCAAAGAAGAAAGGGGTTAGAATGGATTGTTTAGTTGATGGGGAGAAATACACAAAGAAATGCACCAACATAGAAAATGAGGAAGAAGACTACAAAGAAGGTAACACCATCTATACGCACCACCATCTCGCTTCCAAAGGTAAAGAACATCTTTCTTTGCTCCACCATGTGGTTCGCAAAAGAAAACACCTGCTACTACACATCCTATTTCTGTTGGTTCCAAATAAAAGGGTGGTAGTACTGCTGAATCTTCTTCTACTGCGGCTGCTGCTGGTGCCAAAAGAAAGGTAATCAGAAACTTTTACTTCTGCACCTGTTTCTTCTTCTTTTCACTAGACTTTCAGTGGTCCTGTTACCACTGTTAACAATTCTAGCCAAACCATCAACATTCTCGAACCATCATCAAAAAGGCAAAGAAATCCTAATTCCAAATATCCGTAATAATTAGTGGAAAACATCCTATTTAGATGTTTTTACTTGATCAACAACAGTGGATGCCTGGAATGTTTTACTTGTATTTTCTTTTCTTTCTGCCAGACATCCTATTTGGATCCTATTTAAACTGTTGGCAGACATCATTTTTATTGAAATTTCTATTGAAGTAGTTACATTAATTCAATGAGCTATCTGGATTTTATTTTGTGTTATGGTGCAAAAATTTGATATGTTGTTGCCCAAATTGTTGTCGTTTTGCCTCACCTTTGTCATTTGAGCTTGTGTTGATGCAACATGGCTTGATTTCTGTAGATATTGCTCGATCTCAATTTATAGAAGTATGGGAGTGGATAACCGTCCATTTTAAAATCTGCCACGTGTCAGCATCTTATATTATAGGACATGATGAGAATTTTTAAAAAAAAACGTCATTTGGGTAAAACCAGCAAGAAAATCTCTAGCTATCCGTTGTTTTAAAAATGTGCCACATGTCGCAATCCTGGAGCATAGGATACAGAAGTAATTTCGGGAGAAAGAAAGGTCCTTTCAGTAAATTCCAGTTTACAAGTGTCACCACTAGATACAATCTCCGAATTTGAGGTTAAAACTGTTTTTTTTTTCCGCACGTGCGAGTTCACATGCTTTCTGAATTGACCTTTTAACAGCAACTAACGGCCAACTTAACAAATCAGGGCATTTTAACCTTTTCTCAAATTTTGAGGAATTTCCATTAACGACACCCCCAAATTGGGCCATTTTATCTCTTAACCCTAGAAAAATATTTCTCAATATCGTCCAAATGAGGGCTGAGGCCAGTGTCCTCAATGTCCTCCATATTTTCGTCATCCGGCACCTCCTCACCAGCCTTAGGATCCTCATCTAATTCCTCAAGATCAATAACAGCCTTCAACTTGCCCTTTCTCTTGTAGGACCGTAAAAAAACACATGCGCCGGCTAAGGATCAGGGGCAAAGTACTAAGGAATCTACGGACACAAATGTATGGCTATGATCCTTACCTCCGCAGGTATTGGCGTAGATGTTTCAGTGAAGCCTTTCTTTTCCTAGTCCTAGTGGCTACGGAATTACCAGCAGAACCCGGAGCGATCCCTAGCAAAGCAAACCTGGAGCAGTTCCAACAGAAGAAGCAGGGGCAGACTATAGAAAAAAGTCATCAGAATACTAAACAAAGGCTGCAAAGAAGGCACAAAATGAAAAACCTCTAAGGAAAACGAAGGTTACCTCATGAGAAGCAGCAGGGTTGAAAACCCAAGGATGATATACATCACACTTCTCAGGCAAGGAAAGAGTTGTACGAGGGACGTTGGGATCTGCGGTAGTAAAACCGTAGGCCCAAGGACGCACCACACGAAGGGGAGTACGAGCCCAACGACCATCATGATCAAGACGGATGCGGTCAGACTTCGGCAAAGGTAGCCTAGCAGAATAAGGGATAACAATCAAACCAGTCTTATCGATCTCCTCCAGCACACGAAGGATGTTACCTTCCCTAATCTGCCTAGCAATAACATGGATACGACGAGGGCCAACACTCCAAGGAAGAAGATTACTCTTATGAATAGCATCAGCGTATGTAGCATTAAAGTTGGTAGAGGTATAATCCTCCTGCTTAGACCTTCCATCAGCAAAGGGGTCATAAGACTTCAAAGTAGTCTTTCCCTTACTACGGTACCAACTTTCACGAAGGGCACGCCAGTAATTACCAGTGTACTGCATAACTCCTTGGACTTGAGTCTTGTTCGCCGGTTCATCCCTGGCAGACAAAATGTCATAGTAGAAAGGATATTTTCTACTAAACAAAGGAAGAAGCATGCCTGCGGCCAGCTGGCCAGCACTAATCAGGAAAACCCCGGATCAGGGACTCGGTGAGAACATCGGGGCCATCGACAAAGGAGATCTCGAACTTATGAATGCGAAAATACTTTGCGATCTCAGCTAAGGACAAGCGAGCGTAGCTATCCTTGTCACGCATTTGAAGCCTCTGAAGCTCGTAATGAGGAGGGGGTGGAAGATCCTCAACAACAACTTCTTCTACCTCAGGTTCCGAAACAGTCTCAGGGACCACAACCATCTCAGTACCATGAGGTATTTCAGTGTCCTCATGAGGTGGAGATGGCGTAGCATCAGGATGATCCATCCGCGGAGGTGGATCAGTAGACGAAGAGGGTATTCGTTCCTTCCGCGCAGGCTTCTTCGGAAGTCTCATAATCCCTAACACCATCAGGAAGAACATCTTGCCATCAATGGCGGATTGGAATTGCAGTCGACTCAAAAGTAAATTAGGGGTAGAAACAAGCATACTTTGGGCATGGGTTTAACTAAACCAACCAAGGAAAGCAGTTTTAAACCCATCACGAGACAAAATGAAGAGATATTCGTCACCATGGATGAAATTGCAGACGAAGAACAATCATGGCAGAATCATCATCAAAATAAAAAATGGAAACAAACCCATGTTCTCATACAACATGAACGAGTAAAAGAGAATTAAAATTCTCACATGCAAGTACAACAGCAACCTCCAACAAATCGGAGAAGGAAAGACGGAATCAAGCATGAAGAAGTACGAAAAGAAACAGTAAAAGAGCAAGCATCACTTACTTGTATGTGATGCTCGAATGTTAAACCGTAGCCTTGACGAATCAAAAGGAAGATAAACAGTTGACAACGGAAGAAAATCTTTGTGAAAGAGACAAAGAGCGACAGTTCGAGAGGAAGAAAAGGAGTTAATGAAAATTCCACCTCTTTATTCTCTTCTTATAGGCGGCTGGAGAATCCAAAAGTTTGGACCTCCCGAAATTCAAGGGAAGTTATTGCATGTAAGGACATGTGGGGACCACCCAATCGGTACGTTCAAAAATGGCGGCGTTACGGGAGTTTTTCTTCCAATCCTACCAAATGGTAGAATATGAAAGAAAATGGGCAAACTGTGAATACCAATATTCTGCGGAGCACGTGTCACGATCTTAGTGGTCACATATAGGATAACTGTGTAGCCTTCGCTATATAGACAAACCTAAGTGGCAAAGGATACCTTCGCAGATCTACTTTATCTCATCCCAAGAAGGGATACCTCGACGGACAAGATGAAAGAAGTAAAAGCCTAGTCTAGGGAATGCGGAATGGTGGGGAAGGGACAAAGGTAGATGACATATCTAATCAGCATTAAATGTACAAATCTCTTATCTACACGCATAATCAAAGCACGTGGAGAGACATGATGTGGCGGAACCTGACTGGCATAGGCTGGCGGTGAATGAAGGTACAATCTGTACTGAGGTTGGGAAGTTCCCAAAGGAACGTGGGTCAGCTGAGGTGGCAGAGTTCGACTGGAGAAAGCACGCGGAGAACGAAGGTACCATTTGTTCGAAAGGTATATTAGGAGTCGATGGATCCAAAGACATAAAAGATATACCTGGAGCAGAAGGGGCTATAAATACCAATCCTCACCAACAAACTAAGGGCATTCAATATCTAGGAGAGAAGATCTAGTCTTAAGCTTATACCTCTTTAATGTTTAGAACTTAAGTATTTACTTCAACTTGAGTTCTCTCTATTACTTTGGGAAGCATTTAAGATCTTTGTAACCACCATAACTTAATACAAAACAATCACTCATTACCCCGTGGACGTAGACGAAAGTCGAACCACGTAATCTCTTGTGTCTCATGATAACTTAGTAGCTTTTACATTATATTTGTGTTCTTAGTTGTTATTGTGATCTTGAGTATCTTATGCTACTTAGCATTATCAGTTCAACAGAGGCATCAATACTACTTCGTATCCGATTCTCTGAGCTGTATACATTACGTAGACTATGGGAAAATTAGTAGTCACATACCGAATTGAATCTCGAACAAACATTTCTTGGTTTAGGCCAGAGTCTTACAGATTGATCTCTCGAATCTAAAAGTACTCTTGTGTAGTACATTTGTTTAGGGTTTGAATTCTTTTCTCATCAACACACCCAAATTTACCAAAAAAAGCAGAATCAGTTTTCACCCAAAAACAAAAGCATTCAATATTCACCGTTATATGGAAACCTTATTAGACTCAAGAAAATATCTTTCAACCATTAGATCGAACTTAGCTTGTTATACACAAATGAAACATACCTTCATTTAGGTTTGAGTAACCGTACGTAAACGTGTACACCATGTTGGCTCAACAGTAGTTAACCGTGGTTAGCTATATGAACACTCTCATATAAACCTTATTCATCTTAACCATAACTAGTTCAAATGACTCAAATGAAACTAGTTAAAGAGTTGTTCAATTGCTATATTCTCATAGAAGTATACAAGAACACAATTGAAGCAAAATCGGTTTGATTCACTCGAATCAATTCATGAACATTATAGGCACGGGTTGCAAATAATGCATTCCTTAATATATAAATGTATTAGTTAATGACACAACCGATTTTAGAACTTTAACTACTCAAGTATGCAAACGGGTATGCGTACTTAAGTAGCATGGCCAAGATTGGTTTTCGCCAGTATGCGAACATGTACGCATACCTCCAAACCCGACAGAATTTTCCGGACTCAAACCTTTCACCCGTACGCATACGGGTACGTGTACTTAGGTTCCCATACTTCTCAAACCAACATGTACGCATACGGGTATGCATACTATGGTTCCCGGACATGGATTATATATATGCAAGAGTGCATAACATGTTTATAATCCAATGTTGGTTAAGTGTTCTAAACTCTATTTCAATCATCATTGAAACTTTCTTAGAGGATGATAATAGCCGCTTTCACATACTATTAGTATCAGAGCAATTTTTAAGTTATTTAAATAATCATAAAGAAACATTTCAAATCTACATCAAATGATTGTATCATACAAACCATGTAAGATGTTACTCGGCGATTTTCATATGATCATCTTTTGAATTTCGTCAAGAATATAAGATGAACTTGGTTGAAGCGAAAGCTTGCCAACACATATTTCGAGAAATATGTAAGCGAGACAAACTCAGCTCAAAATCTCAAATGTGCATAATCGAAAACTATATAGTAATACGACTTTTGTCTCAATATAGGAGATAGAGTAGAAATAGACTTTCCAAGTGATAGATGAGTTTTAGTCTCCACATACCTTTTGTTGATGAAGTTCCACAAGCTCTCCTTAGTAGTTCTTCGTCTTCAATTGATGAACTCCGTGAAGTCTAATGATCAACTACACAATCTATCATAGTCCGAGACATTACTATAAGTAGACTAGAAATCAAGACGTATGGTTTTGAACATTGACAAACAAGCTTGAGATAGCAACGCTTGGGAGTTCGAATAAAGCAAAGTGCTCTAATGACCCCTTTGTGTTCCATTTATTCTTCTCAATAATAGTAGACTTATATGGAGAAACTTTCTTTGGAGAATTAGTACCTGATTGTTGTTGCATTGGAAAAGCTATAACCTTAGGCCAAGAGGTGAGTTGAACATCTTTTGTTATAACTTTGCTAGTACCACCATCTACAAATTTAACTACACTTTTTTCAAGTTCTGTGGGCTCGGCAATCTGCAACCATTTTTGTGGCTCCAAGTCAGCCATGATTTCTTCATCCATACTATAGACTTCAATCTCATAATGATCATCTTTTTCTTCAATAACTGACACATTCAAAGCACTAAATTTATTCCCAACTGACTGTGTTAAGATAGGACTACTAACTTTATTCTGTAAGACTGGAGTAATAATACTAGAAATAATTGATTCAACCTCTGGATGCTGACTTCCCACTGGTGGTGGTGTGGCAGAACTGCAAGCTTGGTTTTGTAAAGTTGGAGCACTAATGCTAGAAACAATTGAATCAACTTCAGGATTCTGACTTCTTACTTGTTTTGGATGAAGAATATTGTGATTGACTTCAACTTCAGATCTATCACAAATATCAAAATGAGTAGAACTTGGGATTTGTCTTCTCAGAATATGCTTTTGTTGAACACCTACCTTGTGAATAGTTAAAACCTTGTTTTTTTTCTATTCTGCACTCTGTAACTAAGTGACCAATAATTTTGCAAGTAGAACAGAACTTTGGGCAATCTGGGATCAAAATATCTTAAAAAAACTACCAAGCTTTGTACCAATCCATATTTTGTTAGGAATGGACTGAGCAAAATCCACTTCAACTAAAACATTTGCATAATAACCCGCTTCACATTTTGCAGTTGCAACATCAATTTTATGGTGTTCCTATTTCCTTACATATTGTAAAAAGAATTTTCTCCTTCCAAAATTCTAAACCTAAACCAGGCAATTTGACCCAAACCAGAGCTTTTGAACTTTTTTGATTTACGGGACGAAAGTTTGAAACCCAATTTCTAATCCTCAAAATTTGATTTGTGACTTCCCATGTTCTAGATTTGATATAAGCTCTATCAATTTCATTATCCAATTTGATGGTGAAGAAACCCCTCCCAAGTGGAATAAGTTTACAATCACCAACCAATGTCCACTGATTTCTTAAGATAAAAGCTGCATTTACAAACTTAAATTTTTGTGAACCTAATCGATGAGAGTAAACTTCTAAGGATTCAAACCTTCCTCAAAAAGATTATCAGGCAGTTCAAGCGATGGAACATTCTTCGAAGAAATAGGATTACCACAAACTATAGGCTCTGATGAATCTGATAAAATTTGATTAAATTTTTTTGTAGGTTCAGAAGAACCTAAGTATTCATATCTTGATCGAAATCCGAGATTCAGACATGATTTAATGGAAAAAAAAAATAGGAAAACCTAACACCAATCATCCAAAATAAGAAGAAAACACTTAATGTTTTTCGCCTGAATTAAAGATGGGAACGTACTGCAAATTCGAAGAAGAAGAAAAAAATCTCCCAAGTTGGTTGCCCGATTCAGAGAGCTTCTCTTTTTTTCAACTCACCCCGATTCCCGTCTAATTTTTGTGTCGCGCCCAATTTTTCTTTTTTTGCTTCTTTTGTCACTCACTCTTTTGCAAACAAAAAGCATGCGACAGCTTTGGGGGTTCACTTTTTTGACTCATAGGTTACTTCCAAAAGAAGACAAAGAAAAAGCTTGTGTAATGGCTGACAAAGATCACATTCTACGAACCAAAAGCTCTAAAAGCTACGAAAAGGTTGCTTAATAAAATACAGATGCTCACATATCGATCTCCTCTCAGATTCTTGCTAAGTGCGAAGTCATTTCCTCCCACTTGGTAAGTGCCAAACAAGTAATACTAAATATTATTCTAAACCATATCACTAACAACATTAATCCACTCTGCTGTGCTGATTGCTAGCTGAAGTCACAAATTAGATTATAGTTGTAAGTTGGAGATCAGCAGAAGAGAGGTGGAAGAATGGATGTTCTAATGGACTGGAAATCCATGGGATCTTTATACGCATCCCTAATGTTCGTGAGAACAGCTCTGAGAGACATCATACCTCCTGAACTACACAAAGCTGCAAGATCCGTATTCTTTTACTTCTTCTCAAATCTTCAGACGAAGACAGTTACAGTCCATATTAAAGAATTCGTAGGTCGTTACGACAACGATATCTTCAAATCAGTTCAACGGTATCTCAGTTCCAAATGTTTCACTTCTTCCCAGTATCTGACACTGTCCAAAATGAAGAACTCCAAGAACCACACTTACACTATGATCCCGAATCAAAGCATTGTTGATATCTTCGAAGGTATCAAGTTCACCTGGTCTTTTCGTACAGAGGATAGCGGTGACAGTGGATCATCTAACGGTAAGAGTACGAACTACTTCGAGCTCTGTTTCGAAGAGAAATACAAAGAGTTTGTGAATTCATCTTATCTTATTCGAATTGCCGAAGAAGCCAAGCTCATAAAATCCAAGAACAAAGGGAAGAAACTGTACACGAATCAATCCGGAGATCGGTGGACGATGATAAGCCAGTTCTCTCATCCTTCCACATTCGATACGATCGCGTTAGACCCCGTTCTTAAACAAGACATTCAAGATGATTTGAAGAAATTTGTGAGTAGAAAAGATTTTTATACACGAGTTGGTAAAGCATGGAAGAGAGGTTACCTTTTGTATGGACCTCCAGGAACAGGCAAAACTAGTTTGATTGCTGCTATTGCTAATTACTTGGAATTTGATATCTATGACTTGGAGTTAACTTCTGTGAGGAACAATCAGGATTTGAGAGAGCTTCTGATTTCAACATCAAGCAAATCCATTATCGTTGTCGAAGATATTGATTGTTCTTTAGATCTTGAGAACAGAGAAAGCAAGAAGAAACAAGGAGGGGGCGATGGCGAAACTGACACGGATATAAATACTAGTAATCCAAAAACTGGAGTTAGCAGTGTGAGTTTATCAGGTCTGCTGAATTTCGTAGACGGTCTCTGGTCGCCTTGTGCTGGGGAGAGACTGATTATATTTACTACAAATCATAAAGAGAAACTCGACCCGGCTTTGCTAAGAGCAGGTCGAATGGATAAACACATTCTGCTATCTTATTGTAATATAGAATCACTCAAGGTTTTGACAAGGAATTATTTGAGAATCCAAGAACACGAGTTAATGGATGAGGTTGAAGAATTGCTGAGTTCAATTCAGATAACCACGGCTGATGTTGCCGAGTGTTTGATGAGTTTTGATGAGAATCCAGACATGGGGATGATAAATTTGGTCGCGGAAATGCGTAAGAGATTATTTCAAAACTCGCAAGGCAGTGAAGAAACGAAAATGCGGACGAGTAACAAAGAAAAACAGAACACGAAGAAGAAGAAGAAGATGATGATGGAAGATGGCAATGAGTCGGATGGTTACGAATCGGATGGATCAAATGGTGATGAACCGGATGAATTAGATTGTAGTGACGAAATGATGATGGTGACGACTAACATGATGATGATTTGATTGATGATTGTTGTTTTTGTCGGTGCTGATTGTGATGCGACATTTTTTACCAAAACTCAGTCCGTTCCAAATTCTGTAATCTGATATTCGATTCGATATAATAATTCATCATCATTAACATCTTAATTAGGTGGGAATGCTAAAGATTTTCCAACGAATTAAAATGACCGTTCTTTTCTTGATTCTTGACTTTAAAAGTCCGAAATGAGCCCTCTTTCTTGAAAATAACTCACTTTTGTAGAATTTTCAAAAAAAAAAAATAATCAGGAGTTGGAGGGGTCACAGATAATGTACCTCATTTGATTGGGGCCAAACATTTTAATTGGGGGCCAACAAATTTTAGTTGCACCCCAAAATTATCAGGGGCCTATTAATCCGACTATGAAAATACTATTTTACTCTTACCTAAAACTAAACATTAAAAATCAGTTAACCTTAATTAGAAACCTTAATTAGGCTTCTCTTCTTCATCTTCTTCTCCTCCCCGTTCTCTTCTCCACCACCACCATTAACGACTATTTTGAAGAAAATTTTTTTCTTCAACGAATTCATCGCGTAATCGTCGTCAAAAATCAAAACTCAAGAAAGCTATGGCTCCAATTAGAAGGAATATGAACTTAAATCACCTTGTATTCGTTAGTATCGAAATTTCAGTGTAAGAGTCGTTAGTATCGAAATGAAAACCCTAACGACTTTTCATTTGCATGCGAGATTCTATGAAAAATCGTTAGTGTATTAGGATGAAGATGACGACCCTAATTCTCGCTTACTTCAACATTTTTACCTAGAATAGAGTCGTTACCGTATTAGGTTGAAAATGACGACCCTGTTTTGACGACCCTTTGTTATTGGTTAACGACTCTAGGTGCACATTATAAATGGTTGGTTAGGGTCGTCAGTATATCAGAATATCCCTATGACGACTCAAACACACAAAAACTTGCCTTTTTATACAGAGAGTTTGGATTTGAGAGTCGTTTGGGTATTAAACGAATCAACTAACGACTCTAGGTGAACAATATAAACAGTCGTCATGGTTTAACACACCACCTTGACGATTTTTCATCACCATTAAAAGTTGCAGGTTAGAGTCGTCGCCATGTGTGTCAACAGTATGACGACTCTTTAGGGTCGTTAGCGTATACAACACCCGACTATAACGACCCTCACTCTGAGTAGTTCCATAGTGACCATGAATCGACCACTTGGAGCACCATTCAGACAATTTGAAGAGTATATGAAGTTTATCTGATTGTTTTGAGGTGCGGGTTCTTCATTTGGAGTATCGGTTCCTTCATTTTGAGGAGTAGGATCTTCATTTCCACCATTATTCATGGCTTCCTCCATTAACATCTCTTCATCAAACATCCAATCCATAGGATTATTAGAGACAATCTCACCATCAACACGATCATGGTTATTGTTTGAACCTTCACCAACCTCATGCCCTTCACTTGAATCATTCATTTCTAAAAACCCTAGTTTTTTCCTCTCAAAACTACTCTTCTTCTTCTCAAAAAAATAAACCCAAAAACTAAAATTTCCCCAAATTTTAATCCCAAAACTGATTTTTATCTAAACTAAATTAACACACTAATCTACTTCATTAACTCTTAATACTAATCACTCAAGGCTATTTTAGGCATTTAGAAAGAATTTTTATAAGGGGTGACCCAAATTAGGATTGGGTGACCTTTTTTGTCCTCTAGTGCTTGGCCCCCAATTAAAATGTCTGGCCCCCAATCAATCCAGGATAATGTAATCTACCAAAACATGGACTTTTAAAGTCATAATCAAGTCAAGGTGAACCCTCTTTTTCCTTGTATGTATTTTTTGCTCTCGCTTCCTTCTAGCTCTTGTTTGATTCATAAAACCTTGAAGAAAGCAAGAGAATCATACTAGTATAATACGGATGACAAATATTATATTCTTCAAACCCGTTTACAAAGATGAAGAAATTGTTGTCGAGGATGAGGAAGATGGTGAACCTGGTCCGGTCTCTATTGTCAGTAGAATCAATTGTTTTGCTGGTTGTTCTTCGTTAATATTGGATGATGATAAAATGGAAGTAACTGATCAAAAGGACAGCATCAATTCAAATGTTGTTGCTTCCCCAGTAGACACCAATATTGATGCTCCTTTTGAAGCCGAAGAAAACGTCACCTTAGATGTTCCTTTAGGGACAATACAAGCAGAAGTCCATGTATGGCCTTCTTGGCTCTCTCCCTTTCCGATGGACGCCATCAAAGGTTGGAGTCCTCGTTCCTCCAATAGTTTTGAAATTCTCCATAAGGTAGTGCTTAATTCTCCCTCTTCCTGCCTCTATAAAAAACTTGTGTACTTATCTCATCCGTCTCTGTTGCTTCCAGATTGGACAGGATAGTCGCTGCCAAGTATTCAAAGGCAGAGATATCATGACGGGGAAAATCGTAGCTTTAAAGAAGATCAAACTGCACACCTGGGAGCCTGAGTATGTGGAAGAGATGGCGCAAGAGATTCTTGTATTGCGTCGACTAGATTCTCATCCTAATGTTGTGAAATTGGAAGGTTTGGTACTGATTCAAGAAGAGCCTTTGTGTTTCTACCTAATTTTTGAGTACGTGGAACATAGTTTGGCTGATCTCATTATAACCCACCAAATCAAGTTCACAGAGTCTCAGGTAAACAATTTAAGTACACTAGAATCCTAATGATGCAACAAGAAATTTTTGATTCATGGTCAGGAAACTATAGGAGCATGTCTGAATGTTTTCTGGATATGGGCGCAGGTAAAGTGCTATATGCATCAACTGCTGTTAGGACTTGAATATTGTCACAGCCGTGGTGTAGTCCATGGTAACATCAATGGGTTTAATCTTCTTATTAGCAACAAAGGAGTACTTAAGATTGCTGGTTTTGGAAAAGCTGCTTCAATTTTTTTTCCTAATTGGAAAGGATCGGTTATCGTTAGTGAAACAGTACCTTTACTGTATCGGGCACCAGAGTTTTCTTCATACAGTCCTGCATACAGCAGTGCTGCAGATCTTTGGAGTGTCGGTTGCATCTTAGCTGAGTCATTGGCTACGAAACCAATCATACAGATGCTTCAAGTAGTAATTCTTGTTCCCATCTGATTCATTTTGTGTACCTTCATCCCATTGCACCATCATCTGAATTGCTCGTCGAATATTTCCATGTTCCTATTTGGGAATGTGGAAGTTTTCTATGTTCCTCACTAACATTCAGCTGAAATTTTCTGTTCCTTTCTCAGGAAGAACACTGCAATCCCTATAGACGCGGCAGAAGAAAGAATTTTAAAGGTTTTCCACCATCATCATTGAGGTTAATGAAAACTCTTCTAGCAGATAATCCAGTTGCACGACAATCTGCTTCTGCTGCATTGGCAAATAAAGTAATGTTCCCACAGTTTTGCTATTCCAAACTTCCCACAATCATTAATATTCCGTCATGAGTTGCTTATTGCTGCAGTTCTTCACAACAAGCCCTTATGCATGTGAACCATCAAGCATTCTACAGAATCCTCCCAAGGAAGGCAATAAGCTAAATAGGTATAAGGTTTGTTTGTAATATAGAATTACTACTTTTCAGGTTTCATACTAATTTCGTATGTTACCGACTTTAAGATTTCGCATTTTCTTGTGACAAAAACCTCACATGGGGGAATCCGTTTGTCCCCTTGAATTCTTCACTTCACAGTGAAAAAATCCATTTCTGGCGACTGACGTGCTCATTCTGCAGGAGTTGCTGTAGATCAACTGTGAGCTGTCCAAGGAAAGACGCCCCTCTCGATAAGATGCAGAAAAGACTTGTATGAACTAAAAAACAATAATAGAGATGTCGGCAATTGTATTATCATGGAGAAGACTACAAAATATATCAATGTATGCCACCGACACATGTTACATACTGAAACCAGTGTAAGGTATAAATGTATTATTCCATATATTATTTACATGAGCATCAATCAGTTAAATGGATGTTTCAACTCCACAATGTTTGAAGATCCATGACTGTTAAGCAAGAGGCAGAGTTCAAATTACAGCTACTCAGTTAACACCTCTGCACGTCCAAGAATGAATGAATTATTCATGATCTGGATAAGAACTTGGTAGGACTCGACCAAAAGTTGCCTTGCTGAAACTGATATCCAGCTAAAAGGAAGAGGAGATTTTAACATATTTCTTCATCTGGACTAACTGGAGGTGGACACATTTTTCTTTGGACCACCTGGAGGCGAAATTTTCCGCGTATTGTATGATTTGCAATGGCCACACTTGTGCCCGAAAATGTGGAATGCAGCTTCAGTTGTATCGTTGCAGTCATTACAGAGGATCCAAACCTGCACCATACAACCATTTTCTTTATCTAAGACATAAAGTATTTAAACAACCTTTAGAAGAGAAGGTAAAGCATTCAGAGGAACAACCATGGAGAGTCAGATACCCGTAAGTTTTGACTTTTACCAAAGATTTATAGGGGCTTGTTTATTAATTCACACCATGCATAGTGAACTGTAAGAAACTTATTATCCTACCTTATTACTCCTACTATATCAGATGAAACATCGGCCTTCTATGTAACAACCACTTAATGCAGTTGGTGTTCTTCTAAGGTAAATAACGCAGCAGTTTCATCAATAAGGCATTCAATTACAAAAAAAAAGAAGAAACATTGCTAAAGTTCACTAGACTGTAAGTGCACTCTTCTTTTTCTATGACAATTTTCTGATAAGAAGTGCTAAAGTTCATTAGACCCGGATCGTGGGTATCACGCAACCCTGCGAGACAGGCATCTACATCTAAAAACTGGATGGAGAGGTTACCTTGGTGTCCCGGTATTCCTCAGGCATTGCAACTTCTTCAATCTGGCAATCCCAAAAACTGGAATAATTAATTTTCGAATACCATCTAAAATCTTTACAGACTAAAAAACATTGTCAGATGCAAAACGAGCACCATACCTCTTGATCTAATCTTTGCCAGACATTAGACAAGTCCATCGTTGATTTCGAACATACAGGGCAAGAATATCTGTCAGAAGACAGACTCCATGGTAAGCTGGATCTAATAAAAAAACGATGAATATAAGAACATACTATGTTTAAAGGAAACAAGCTTCTTACCGATTATGCGCAAACATCTCATTATAACATGTTTGATGTATCGTATGCCCACACTTCATAACTTGAGTATCTTTCAACGAATCAAAAAGATACTGTCACAAAATAGGGTATATTCAATTTTCAATAACATAAAAGATGATCAAAATTTTGTCAAAGGAGAATGTAGTGGTTAAAAAGGTACGAACCTCATAGCAGATGGGACAGTGGTTTCGCATTGCATTCTCAACACAAAGATGGTTATCGCGCAAACCAATTGCATAGCAAGAACCTGTTGGTAGTCAAATGAAGTTAGATAGGGATGACAAAAGAAATCCACCGAAAGGAACACTAACTTCTGAGTTCCTACAACATGTTACAAGGTCAAGCTTTCAACACAAAGGTGTTTATAAAACAAAATACCAAGCTAAAACAGGACCTATCATACTTCCACAGAGAACAAAAAAATAACTAAGTGTTCATTGAGAACACAACCTATAAGTGAAATTCAAGTAAAGAATTCATCATACCACACTTCTTGCAGTGGAAGAAGTTGTCTCGGCCACCAACTCTGCAGATTCCACATTCATCACAGTGAAATTGTCCTTTCTCAGTCTATAAATCAAACCAACAGCAAAATTAGTTACAATTCCAATCTAGTACAGTAGTGCTTAAATACATCTCGATTAAGAAACAACAACAACAACACAGTAGAACTTACAAAACAGTACAAGGAAAAAGAAAAAGAAAACCTTACATCATCGTCATAAAATTTGCAGATTTGACAAAAGTATTGTCCCATCTTAACACCACAATTGGAACAAACATGAGCAACCTGGAAAAAACAGAACGCGATTACTGGCGAATTCGATCACCATTGTCCCTCCAAATAAAAACAAAAACCCACAAAATCCAGCATGAACATACCTCCTGCTCGGTATCACAAACTGCACATATGACTTGCGTAACATCACGTCTAACAAGTTCATGACGATCCTTCGGATTGCTTAACAAGCTCTAGTAATACACAAGAGAAAACAGCATTAACAACAACAACAACAAAAACCTATTACTGGAAATTGGTTTCCAAGAAGGAAAAGAAGGAGGATGGGATTTAAAACAAATACCGTGGCTTCATTGTGACAATGACGACAATGATATATCTCATTACAACATGGAGCTCTTATTCTACATCTTCTCCTATAATGTTCACATCTAAAAGAAGAAGAAAATAAACCCTGATTATCAAATCTATCCAAAATCAAATAAAAAAAAAGGGTAAAGAGGGAAAAGGAGAGAATACCCATGAACCATCTTCTCAAAATCCAGGCGTTCATTATCAGCAGAATCCGCCTCCACTGTTAGGGCGGAAAAAGACTGGTTCAACTTCTCAAAATCCAGCTCATTGTCACCAGAGCCCGCCTCCATTGTTAGGGCAAAAAACCGACTGGTTTTGAGAGATGAGATGAGAAGATGGAGGAGAGATTGTGTTGCCTGTTTTTATATGTGCACAAACCCCATGCCCATACCATAAATTCCACTTGGTTATGGTTATTTAATACAGTATATCCTAACAATATCCATTTCCTAAACCTGATTTTTCCCCAGGTCCAAATTTTAACAATAGTACAATACGACACGGCACGGCTTAATAAGGCAAGGATTTCCATATCCAAGGTTGGAAATCCTTGAAAAGCGGAGGGGGTATGGGACCGTGAGAAGTGGTGGTGTCTTTGTGTTGTGCCTGAAAATTAATTTTGGTTTTTCATATTTCTTTTGAAGAAACTTGAACGATTGTGGGCATTTATGTTTTCCGAAATATTAGGCATACATAGAATGATTTAACGAATGAGATATTATTTATTACATGTTTTTATATCCTTCCTAGTTTGGGGTCTATAACATTTATTTGGAGCATATGGATTTCTTCATCCACCTAATAGAGAAGGATAAGGAATGTCTAAAGTGTATTAAAATACTAAATTACCCTTATCCAAACTTAATAATCCTGGCGTGATTGGGGTATACCCAATTAGAAAAAATAGGGTCATTTTGAAGTAAAGTCAAGCCACCCCTTAACCTTGTATTTTCAAAATGGCTAATATGCCCTTGTTTAATTAACACTAAAAATTGATTAGGTTAATTAATTGAGTTTAGATTAAAATTTTGAAAATGAAAATCCAAAGAGGTTAAACATTTAATCCGTCTTATGAGTTCGATTTCGATCAAAAAAATTTGGTTTTCAAAAATGTCAAAGGTCGGCAAGATATACGTTTGAATAAGGTCTTAGGCTATATATGGCCTAAGCATGGTCTTTGTTTGAATAAAATGCCGGCCAATTTTAGCCAAGCAAGGTATTTAAATGAAGAACATGCCGACTTTATTTTTTTGACACATAGGAGATGGCTATTGAAAATGTTAGTCGGCAAGGTCTACAAAAAAACCCATAAGGCGGTATAAGTCCGCAAGGTATTTAAATGAAGAACATGAAGAACATTTTTTTTTTTTTGACACACAGGAGAGGGCTATTGGAAAATATTAGTCGGCAAGGTCTACAAAAAACCCCGCCATTTGTTGAGAAAAATACCCCGTCGGCGGTTGAAATACCCGCCCCGCGGTATAAGCTCGGCAAGGTCTTAAAAAAATACCCCGCCTATTTCGTAGAAAAAAATTTACAATCGTCGCCATGGATGTTATGAAAAGTCGGCAAGGTATAGATATGGATATCTTGCCGACCACCGTAATTGCTAAATTTAGAGATGAAAAGTCGGCATGTTATTCAACCTTATACCCCGCCGACTATATTTTGGTCGGCAAGGTCGACAAAAATATACCTAGACTTTTGGTTCGTTTTGATTCTTCGTTTTTTTTTTTTTTTTTTTTTTTTTGATTTCACATGTATAGTTAGAGTGTAGAAGAAAGTTTTTGATTTTTTTTTATATGTTTTGGCCGGCAAGGTTTTTTAGTATGGGCAATTTGGTCTTTAACACCTTTAGACACCCCTTAGCACACTCCTTTGGATGGGAACAAAATGGGTATACCCCAATTTATTCTGGGTATACCCCAATCAAGCCAGGTTAATAATTCCAACTATCTAAAACAAATATTAAAGAACGCGTAATTAGGGGATACTTATATTAATTGGGAAAGAGGAAAAAGACAAAAACGAGATATAAATAGTAAATCAGAGTCGCCCCTTATCCATGTATTTTAACTAATTCCTAATCTACCCCTCACTAATCATGTTTAGTGGTTAAATATAATTAGGTAAGTTTGAATAAATCATTATCATTGAATTTGTTGATGCAACAACATTAAATCAAGATATTTATGATCATGAAGGTTTAGGTGAAGAACCAACCCAGGAAAGTAAACAAGATGAATATACAAGTGCTCCAATTAGTCATATATAGGTATTAATGTATTGAAATTTGATTTTCTTTTCATTGAATCCGCCATTGTTACGCCTGAAAAACTTAGTGCTAGGCATGGTAAAAGTATGAATACCATGCTTAGGAAGGGACCAAACGGCATGGTATTCATACTTTCACCATGCCGATACACAATATCCCCCAATTTTGAAATTGTAAGTACAACTGCCAAGCACGTAAAGTTCATAATCGAGAATGCCGGAGTAGTGGTGCTGCATGGTCGATTCCCAAATGTACCGTGCCAGTTTGAGGACAAAAACATACATAAAATCTGTCTGAAATAGCAAGTATCGCCTGTATCGGCATGGTATTCATCCTAAAAACCATGTCGTCACAAAAAACTGTAGGGTATTTGTTGAGAGGTGGTTTCGTGTTTAGGTCCTACCCGTCCTAGCCACCAAATGACCTCACAATACCAAGATTAGTAAGAGAGAGAGTTGCCTTTCCATTGTACCTTGTCCTTCTTTATATAGACTTTCCTAAAAGTCCCTCTTTTTATGTCACCATGACACATGTCCTAAACCTTCTTAATTACCTCTAATGCCATTTCTTAGCATAACCTCCTCCTTATTCATTAATCCCTTTCTTGTCCTTCTTTCCCCATGGGTCTTTTCTTGTTGGACTTGGGCTTAGTACCCAAGTCCTCATCTCTCATACCGGGCTTACCTCTTCTTTTAAGGGCACCCTTACACCATTAAGGGCTATTATTTTTCATGTATCAACATTAGTCCCCTGACTATGGGGTCAATTTGTTAAATGACCCAATAGTCATAGAATCTTTTTCGGGCGCCTCCCTTTGTGGGTAGTTAACATGGGGGTCCTCTTCCTCTTTGTTGACTCTATGATCATGGGCGATGTTTAACCTTCCATCGTGCAAATTTCCCTCTTCTTTTCAGTTTCTGACGGTTACTATCCCCTTTGCATAATTGCCATGTTCAGTCCCTCAAGCTCTCTATATATAGAGTTGCCAGTTTGTTTTCCCCTTATCTTTCTTCTTCTTTCTTTCTCTCAAACATATTCATATACTCTCCATGTCTAGCAGTTCCGCCAGTAGTTCGTCTGAAGAGTCTAGTGAATCCGAAGAACCCAGGAACGAAGGTTCCGAAGAGACCGAATACTCCGAGCAAGATGAAATTCTCTTACCCGCCCCATCCAACGGTAGATCATATGCAATCGCGGAGTTTACGAGCGGGTCTGCTCTGAAACGTGCGTTGAGACTGAGAGAGCTCAGCGGAGGTAAGCGTGTCTTCCCTCTTGACGATATTTTAGTTCCTCGCCTTCTAAATCCTCCAGTGTTACCTTATCCTTCCACCCCCGGATGGCTCATGTGACCCGAGTCGGAGACCATGGACGCCTTTCCGTTTAAAATGGTGCCACGGATGGCCATTCATCGTGGTGACTATGATCTTCCCCTCATTGATATCCGGTCCAAATCAAAAACTCATCCAGTATGGCCGCATTGGGCATCCCACATACGCTCTAATCCCAGTCACGCGGCCGCCCTTCGTAGAGCTGGTATTGATGAATCTATAAACTCGTTTCTTAACGGGAAGTGAAGAGGTGTCTTCGTGACGCAACACGACTATTTTTTCGTTGGGCTCCTCCTGTTCATACCCTTTTTATGGCGTGGGGGAAGCAACCATCGTTCTAAAGGACGTAGTCGCCCTCACAGGGTTACCAATCCACGGCAGTCACTCATACGACGAAGCGGCTGTCTATGGAGCGCTAAATGATAAGGACAAAGAGCTGTGTACTTATCTGTTAAAATGTAAGGATGATTCCCGCCGTGAATTGGTACGGAAAGGTCAGGTGCCGCCGAAACAAAGTGAAGGCAAGAAGGTTGTTGTCTCAGACAAGAAATGAGCGTCTTCATCAGCTGCGAAGAGGAAAACCAAGTGGGTTGAAAATAAGAAGGCTCCTCCAACACGTCCAACGGGCGAGTAACTACTGTCTAGATCTATCCGTGCCTATGAGGCGATTCATGGCTCATCAGCTCCAACAGAAGCTGATCCTAAATGGGTTGTTAAAGTCAATCGCCGTGCTTCTTTTTCTCTTTAGTTGAAGTATTGGGCTCCGCGGATAGTTGATGGAAAATTTCTCCCCCCCAAGCGAAAAGAGAAGAATCCACGCATTGAATTAGCTGCTTTTTTCTTGTTTTGGCTTTGTCATGATGTGTTTGAATACAACCCCCAGGATACAATTAAGGGTGAGCTTGTGCCAATGGCGGTATTGTTGTCCCGAGGCGTCTCTTTCCCACTCGCGCCGATGTTTTTAGGTGGTTTATATCGCCATCTTGATCTGTTCTGTCAGGATCTTCGAACGGTGGGTTCATCTCACAAGATTGAGACCTATATCCCGGCTTCCTTCATGCAGGCGTGGTATTTGGAGCACGTTCCTCCATGTGCGCCTGATCCTAATGAGCTTGCGGTTCATCGCGAGGAAGATGTTAGGCAAGACGACAGTTCGGTCAAAAGGCTTCATGTTGTTTATGGTTACCCGCGGATGGCTCTTTGGAATTTGAAGGGGAAGATACCCAAGGGCGACCTTGGCAAGCATTTGGATGTAGCTAAGGATTTTGAACCATTCCCCTACCAAGATGGTCGATCGGGTCCTGCGCATTACGATTTCACTGCTCCTTTTGACGCGGAGCTGTACTCGACAAAGCTTTTGTCAGAGGCGGATTTTGATTCGGCGATGGCTGTGCTGTCTGGTTATCTCCCTGGTTTCTATGCTGGTAGGTTCATCGTCATGTCTTACAACCCTGATCGTGCAGCTTGGCAAGTCGGCTTCGACCAAGGGGTTCCCCATAGGTTTCCCCCTCCGGAAAGCTCCGACATTGGGGATGTCATCGCTAGCTTCGATCGGTATGTCTTTAAGGGGGCGACTCGTCTGTCTGATCGAGGGATCAATTTTTCATTCAAGCAGCCTATCCCCGCGCGCCCTTTAGCTGTTACTGAAAGGGCCCACGAGTACCATGATCTCTTACGGCGTCGGGTTTTGAATTTTCTTTTGCGCGAATCATTTCCTCCTCGTGACTTGACTGTTCAAGATCTTCGAGAACTTCATGCATCTGGCTGAATCAAGCTCGATAATGTTGTAGCTGCTGAGCATCGCTTTGTTCCAACTAATAAGGGTTGCTCCTCGGAATCCTTGGTGACCTCTTGGGCCCCTCCCGAGGGTCATGAGCCTGCGAAGCCGAGAAAGGGGTCATTTTCCGATCGTAAGCCTCTGCGGATAGACGTGAGATCGTCTGCTAGTCCTTTAGCACCACAGGTACTTGTTGTCTCTTTTGCTTTGCGTTTCCGTTATCTATTACTACACCTCCCCCTTTGTTTTGATGAAATGGTTGGCGGGGATCACTTTCTCAGGAAGCTCCTCCTTCCAATCGCCTAGGGTGGAAGCCCCCTTCTTATGTGATGGAAGAGTACTTAAACATGCCCGAATGTGATTGGACTGAGAGGAGTCTAAAGAAGAAGGCTAGGCGAGAGGCAAACCAATCGTATGCTCCGCGCCCCTGTCCTTCTGCTAATACCTCGTCTTTGCGGCCTAAAGAGAGCCATCGGAGGAGCGCGTCACGGCCCTGGAGGTGCAAGTAGCAGCCCAATGACGAGGTGTCGAACTCGCAAAAATAAATTCCTTACTTCTCTTACACTAACTAGTAGTACAATGACAAGCATGTTCGTTCCTAAGGGAGAGTTGAGCTAAAGTTGTCAATTAAATTTCTGAATAATGCAAAACAAATAAAGCAAACAATGAGGATGAGAATGATCAAAGACTCTTTCTCGGTCACAAAACATGAATCTTATCAATATAGCTATGTTTCTGCAATCACCAATTACTAATAACCCTAGAATATTTAGTACGCTAAATTATTCCGCAAATCTCGTAATTTCACCAGATACGAAAGCGCTCGACTACCGGATTCTACTCATCAAGTTTCCTAGAAGTACGCTCTCTAGGTGTGACTCAATCAAATACATTAATTTCCGTGAGATAGGCTATTCCTAGTGACAAATACAAAAGCTCGATTCATCTACTAGTGTCATTCAATACATATGATTACTTAACAAAATCACATCGTCAATAACCACATATTACTACTTGTAGTAAGGCTCTCTAGACAATTACGGGTCGAAGAGGTCTCAACTAGCATTAGAATCATCCATAAACCAATTTAATTTGCAACTTAAACGATTCACAAATAACTCATAAACACTTTTGGCACGGTAGAGAATAAGCAATAACAATAGAATTGCAAGAAAACAAATTGGAGTTCATGTTTCGGACGTTGAAATCGCCCCTAATCAAGATGCAATTAGCTACTGGAGTTCATGGCAATAAAAATCAATGAGAAAGAAATCTGAAAACAAAAGATATTGGAAATCAAACCACAGCAGCACCAAACTGCCAGTGGCCTTCTTCTATGTTGCGTACTGCTCCTTGCTATTGGTACCAACGAGTAAGGTTCAGGTCCATTTTCTTCTCGTCTTGATGGTATGAACTGGTGGTAATATGCAGGGGCGTGAATATACAGATGAACCGGTGGTTGAGGAGAGGAGCAGAGCTCCTCTCTGATGGAGATGCGAACAGTGGTGAAGGCGGTATGATCTATTCCCCTGTAGCTTTAGGTTTTTTTGCCTTTTATACCTTCTCCTGTGTAATCCAGCTGAAAGATCGCAACCTAAACAGCCTCTGCCAAATATCTTTCATATAGACCCATCGAGCCGTGGTTACAATATAAGCACCATACCAAGATAGAACTGTTGGTGTCTTACCGTTTTCTCGCTGCCAGAACTTGGCTCAAGCATTCACTAGCCGTAACCCAACTTTGAAACACCTTCCAGGACCTAAAATCTCTCTTCAGACAGCCCACAGTAGTCACGGCCAATCAGCTTCAGAGTCGCCTTCACTGACCCCTAATCACCCTTGTTCATCTCAGGCTCCTATCTGTTTAAGCATAACCGCCAGTACCATGGCAACTAGCAACACAGACTCTAGCCATTACTCCTCCCTGCAAACGTACATTCATACACAAACCATTCATTCAAAGCTCTCAAATCATTCAATTTCTAGTCTGATCTTCAACCAATATCAGCACAACAATGTCATCTCCTCCAACTGGTTATGTCCTGAGACTCCACCAATTCTGCCACAAATCCAACCACTTTTGTGCTTCATACAACCCCAGAATTCATCCATAACTATTGTACCTCCAGCTCCATCCACTTGTTACCGACTGCTAAAACTAAACTCAATCTATCCCGTGCAGACATCAAAACATGGAAAATAGCCACACAAACCATTGCAGCAGCAATCCTTGCAGACAGACTCAGCTAGAGCTTGGAATGGTGAAGAAAAACTCATTCAGGCCTTTAGTCGAACAGTTGTGGTGCCATTCTCATCTTGTTGTAGCTTTGAAGTTCTATAGCTTCTAAACTCACCAAACACCTGCAAATTCAATGCAGAGCAAACCCATAATTCAGAAACCATTCAACATTTATAGATCTTTACATTCGATTCTCATTATCAACCAACCGGCAGCACCATTACGTTTTCTTGTTCAACTGAGTTTCAGCCTTGAAACTCCACCAAATACTCATAATTTCGAACTCATTTTAGCCTGCAAGGTCAAGCTACAAAGGCCCTTGATGGACCCTGGAAAATACCCATTGTAAACTCCCCAAAATCAGACACAGTAGCAGCACATTTCCACCTGAATTTCACCTCAATCTCTTCCAATTTTTCTGGTTCAGAACTTGCCCTAAACACCAGCAACACTTGTATCAAACTTCCTTCTCTTGGTTGGTCTCAGGTGGAGCTGTTGATCTCTACTTGATTCCCATCTCGATCTCTGGCAGGAAACGAGAAGAAATATAGCCTCGCATTACTTGAGCTGATGAAGAGCTCGATCCCCTTCTCTGTTGTAAAGATACCAAATTTTGCTTTGAACTGTTTCCTCCACCAGCTCGCACGTGCCTTGCCAAAGTGGTGCAGTCCAATGTAGTTAATATCGGATACCGGTCTTGTCTCGGCTACGACCGGTACACTGGTATAACATTGTATCGGGAAGATTTCGGTTTCAAATATCGGTGCAATATCGGTTACAAATTTTATATCTATAATTTTTATGGCAAAAATTTCCCCGCATAATACACCTGTTAAGGTGTATAAATCGCCCAAAAAATTTAAAAGTACCACACACTTGACCTTTGCTCGTCGGTACGATATCTTGGGTAGCACCGACAAGGACTTGAGAATGCAAACTCGACGCATCACAGATAAATTTGTAAAACGCCTAAATATTGCACACGTATAACTATTGGAAATGCTGTTCTCAACCCCTATCTCCTAACTGATGAGTTGTCATACCATGTGGTGCTCCAACTTAACAAATCCAAACACGTCACATAAAAATTTAAAAATCTTTGACCAGAATTCACAGGTTTCTCTTTTCTTTCTTTTCTATTTTTTCTTCCTCTCATCTTCTAACCTTTTTCTCTGCTGCTTGTTAAATTCTCTAGGGAAGATACTCAAAATCTGGTTAAATCAAAATCGTGATTCTATTGTCAATTGAGAATCTAATTTTTCTGCTTAAAGGAACCTTCGATCTCTACTTGGTCTCTGCAAAAAAAAAAAATAGAAAAAAAAAAGAGTAGATCTGTACACCAAAACTGATTCAAGGAGTTCTTCAGCGACAACAAGAAGTTATAATTTTCCTAGTCTAATAACTCCTTAATTATAATCATTTTTTCTTTCACAATCACATTTTTGGCTTGTTTATCAGGTTGATTAGATCTTTTCCATGCCTGTTTAATTTCAATATGTAAGATGAATCAATAAAAAATGGTTCCTTTAATCTTTGTATGTGAAATCAACAAAAATGGTTATCTTTAATTTTTGTTTGTGAACGTCAGATTAGTCAATCTAGTGTAGCAAAAAAAAAAAAAAAAAAAAAGAACATTAAACGAGAGAAACTAGGTTCGACGTAGATAAGACCAGTACCATCCGAAATTTCTCTGAAAATATCGTCTCGGCGGTATAATGAAATCGTCTCGCCCTGGGGACGAAACGCGAAATATCGCCGAGATCTCGGCCGAGATGGCCGAGATTGGCTACACGGGTGCAGTCCACTAATGTAGGCTACAACTGAAGATGCTCTTTGTACTTGGTGTATATGCCAATCTAGGCCCATGACTCTGCCTCCCTGTTTGTTGCACCCAAATTAGTCGATCTCGGATTCCGGTTTGTCTCGGTCAGGACCGAAACACTGGTACAACGTTGTCTCGGGGAGATTTCGGTGTAATTTTGGTTCCATATTTTATATCCTTGTGTAGATAATAAATTAAGAAAAGCATAATACATGTCATTTCGTTTGAGATTTATGCTATAACGCATGTTTACCGATTAACTTTCACATCGCATACGTATTAATATTAATTAAGCTTAAATGGACAAAAAATAAATTAACGAATGCATCATATGCATTATCACCAAATATCATCAAATATAATGGACTGGTAGTGGTGTATAGGACTAAGAACGTGTCAATCAAAGATTCTGCACTTGACATGCAATCTTTGTTTGCTTACTATCTGTCGTACGTATTTGTGCCATGCATCTATATGTTAAAGCAACAAAAAAAAAGAAAAAAAAAGTTAACAAAGCATAAAATTAAGTTTTCACACGACCCCTTCCTCCCTCTTTCTCATCTCGCCTCCTTCTCTGTAATCAAAAACCCTCCACGAAGGAAAGAATGAAGGTGATCAAAACAAAGATTCGAAGAAAGATAGATAAACTTCTTCTTATTATTCTTCTTTTCATTCATGACCTAATCCTACACCGCATGTATGCTTAACTTGTATAATCATTCAAATTTTGCATAAGTCGGTGAGAAACCTAGTCTCCCTTAACCTGGGACTATCAGACAATCACCTTTCTCATCATCATCAGCAGCGAATAATAATACTTGGCAAGAAATTCAACCCAAGAACAAGTATTTATACTAGTGAATTAATCTTTCAACAAAAGAAAATGTTCCGTGAGGTTAGTCCATGAAAATAAAAATTCCGGCCGAGATAAACCGATTTTGACTGATTTCGGCCGAGTTTCCGCTAACATTTCGTCCCGACGAAATTATAAGAATCGTCCCTTGTTGAGCCGAAATCCGAAATTGGCTACATTGGTTGCACCTGCAGTTCACTTGGCTGGTGACACAGTTGATATGAGCTTTAAGCGCCCAACATGATACACCCCATTTCGATGCCTTTTTCTCTTTTATGTGCATTTAAGCCATTGTACTTAACAATACACATATAATATACAATTTCACAAGAAAACTAATAAGAATAGTGTAAGAAATCGTTACTAAAATTGGGTGTTTTAGACACCTATCACCCAACTCCTTCATTTGTGGACCAGTTGAGGAATCTAGGGGTTAACCTTCCTACGGGGGCTGGTTGGGTATCACCGCGCCTTCATATATCGTCAGTTCACTCTCTTATGGCTGAAACCGTTCGTGGCAGGGGTGAACTTCTGGTGTCTCCTAGTGTCGTTCTGCAGTCAATGAGCCCTTCTGGGTCTAGCCGGTCAAATTTTGGTGGGTCCTCATCCCACGTGGCATTAACCCTTAATGATCCTGCAGGTAACTCCCTATTTAATATGTGTCTTCGTTCTTGTTATTCCTCTCTCTTTTCCTTTCTCCCCTCTCTCTTTTTCTTTTCTTATAAATCTAAGTTGTTTTTGAAATGGTGCTCATTTCTCATTTGTCAGGCTCCACTAGTGACTCTGAGTCATCTTCTAGTTCCTCTGCGTCTCGTCCTAAAGTCGTTGATACTCCGCTAGGCTCGTCGATTCCTGAGGTTAGTCCCTTTTCTTTCCTCTTTTGCTTGTGCCAATTTATTATTTCTTCCTTTTGTTGACATATTGTTGTTGGTGCCAGTATATGGGTAAGAAGCGCAAGGAAACCGCGAAGCCCGACATGGACGGCACAAGGCGCGTGGTCCCTAGTGCTGACGGATCCTCTAAGCGCGCTAGGATGGATGGCAGCGGCTCGTCTGTCCCTTTAGAGAAACAGACTGACACTCCTATTTCGGATACACCAACCAACTCTGTTGTAACTGAAGACTCTAAAGACGCGCAGTTTCATTTCCCTCTGGTGGTGAGTGTCGCCGAGGCTGGAGTAGATCCTGCTACCCACGCCCTCATCCATGGCTTCTGGGTTCCAACTGTTTTTGGTGCCGCTTATAGAGACATCGTCAAGCGCGGTGGTGGTCACATGGCGAAGGATGGTCTTTTAGCCGTTCATATTTTGTGCTACATGACTAAAAATCTTTTGGAGATCGCGGACCAGCTTACGCGCGTAGGGGATGATCCTGTGGACGCAGCGACGTTACGTGGCTGGGAAGTTGTTGTGCAATCTGCGCTCAATGTTAAGTTCCCAATAGTGTGGTTGGATGAGCTGATGGCGAAGGTGAGGGGCTGTAATGACCCTCGTAGTCGGCTTACGGGTCAAATCTCTCAGTTGGAGGGGGAGCTGAAGAAGTGTTCGGAGACAACTTCTAGCAAGAAGGTGGTGCTGAGTCTATTACTTGCTGATGTTGGAGTGGATAATGACGAGGTGTTACGTGCTGAGGCCGCCGAAGCGACAGTTCGTACCGAGCTTGAGAAGAAACGGCAGGAGCTGGATAGAATCTAATTTTCTTGAGGCGCTTTGTCCCTGTGTTGGCTCTCCTTTCATTTTCTTTCGTTGAACTTGCCTTTTAGGTGTCGCGTTTGTTGTTTGTTTTGTTTTGGATTGTGGGATGCTTTGTGGTGTTTGATTAATTGTTTCTGTTACTTGTATTTTTATTATCTTGATTAATTGCTTTGGCTATTCATAATTCTCTTGTCTTATTATTGGGAGGTGCGTGAGGCTGGGCGAATGTTCTCGTCCTCATTCTTCCTCTTTCCCTCTTTCCTTTTTTTTTTTAAAGTATGTCGTTTGTTGGGCGGCTATTCCCCTCTCTTTTTTTTATCAGAAGGAAACGATGGGAGAAAGCGGTCGCTTAGTAAAAACGCGCCTATTCTTCCTTTCTTTTTATCAAAGGGAAGTGATTGGAAGAGCGGGCGTTAGTAAACGCGCCTACTACCCCCTCCCTTTTATCAGAAGGAAACGGTGGGAGGAAGGGGTCGCTAGTGAAACACGCCTTTCCTCCTTTCTTTTTATCAAAAGGAAGCGATGGGAAGAGCGGGCGTTAGTGAGCGCGCCTATTACCCCCTCCCTTTATTTTCGGAGGGGTGTTGGTTAGTGGACACAAGTCCACTCCGTCGTGAAGGTGCCTTTGGCTTTGCTGAGTTTTGTAGGTTTGTTAGTCAAGCAGGCGCCCTTGGCATTACTGAGACCTTCTTCATGTTTGTCGGTCAACAAGCGCTCTTGGCATTCCTGGGACTTTTTGTAGATTTGTCAGTCAATCAGGCGCCTTTGGCATTCATGAGACCTTTTGTGAATTTGTCAGTCAATCGGGCGCCTTTGGCGTACCTGAGACCTTTTGTAAATTTTTCAGTCGATCGGGCGCCTTTGGCATACCCGAGACCTTTTGTAAATTTGTCAGTCGATCGGACGCCTTTGGCATACCCGAGACCTTTTGTAAATTTGTCAGTCGATTGGGTGCCTTCGGCATACCCGAGACCTTTTGTAAATTTGTCAACCGACCAGGCGCCCTTGGTATACCCGAGACCTTTTCAGATATCTGCCTGCGAATTTCGAAAGGAGAAGTTGTTCTTACCATATAAAAAAAAAGTTCGTTTACAACTTGCGGTCTTGTCATCCGCATTCTCCCTTTCTCTCTTTTGAATCAATGGCGAGGAAAAGGGTCATGTTCGATTGTCTGTTTTGTCGCCTCGAGTTCCCAAGATGCACGCTTGCGTTCGAATATGCTCCGGATGGTGAAGCATTCTTCTATTGGGTGTCCCATCCTTCGGTGATAGTAAGTATTTGGCGAGTTTTTATACATTTTGTTGATATCTACGGTAGTCGGGGGTAGCTGGATTTCCTTTCCGGCGACCCATTGATTTAGTAGTTTAATCGCACGCTCTTTGCTGCGGGGAAGAGGGGGTGGTGGTTTTGAGTCGCGCCTACTTCCTATGTTCCTTCCTTGGTTCATGCCATCGGTTTGGGATTGGTATCTCCTTTCCCTATTGTTGTTAGGCCTTACGTTGCGCGGGGCATCAGACACAGTGCTAACCGTGGTGCGCCAAGCGGAGTCTGTAGGTGTCTCCGCTTCTTCTAGCTCGACGAAAGTCTGGAATCTGAAATTAATCAAACTCCCCCTGAAAGCTGGGATCATTCCGCGTATACAAATGTCGACGAGAGCCTCTTCATTGATATATTCGTGGCAATCCAGTGCCAAGCGTCGGAACCGTAAAATGTACTTTCCTATCTCCTCCCCCATTCGCTGTCCGCTCTTGCTTAGATCTATCGCCATGTTTTCCTTTTGGCCGGGTAAAATTTCCCAAGAAAGAGTGTGGGTATAGTTTGCCAAGAGTCCACGCTCTCCTCTTTCAAGTTGTCGTACCAAGTGAATGTCGTGCCTGTTAGCGATTTGGGGAATTCTTTTAGGCACAATTTTCCATCAGCGGATTTGTCATTCATTGTTGATAAGAATCGGCTAAGATGCTCTCGCGCGTTTCCTTGTCCATCATATGCTTTAAACTTTGGAGAGGTGTAGTCTTCGGGATATTGATATTCTTGGATGTATGCGGGGTATGGTCTACTTACGCTGCAGTGATTGTCTTGTTTTACCACATGATAGTTCTGTTCTAAGTATTTTGCCATTTCTTCTTGTGTCATCGTTGATGTCTTGCCGGCTTTGTGTCCTCCGTTTTTTGCTACTTTTTCGGGGGTGTCTTGTCCTGCCATCAACGCTTGTGCTATCCAGTCTTCCATCTCTTGCCTCCTGTGCAAGCGCTCGTTCAATTCTTCTTGCATGATTTGCAAGGTTGACGACGTGGGTTTCGATAATTGAACTACCCGTGTGTTCTTTCCTTGTGTTGCTACCGCCTATCGGCTTTGGGATCCATGGCTCGCCGATTGTTTGATAACACCTAGGATCGGTGTTTCTTCTTCGCTGTCATCGTCCTCCATTGTTACCTCGTCGAGGTTGATAGGCTGGTTGGCCGCTTGGTTTCCTATGCGCCTGAGCTGGCGCCTTCCGGGTGTGTCATGGTGGGCTAGGCACGAGCCTCCGTTTGTGGTCGCCAAATGTTGAGGGGTGGTTTCGTGTTTAGGTCCTACCAGTCCTATCCACCAAATGACCTCACAATACCAAGATTAGTAAGAGAGAGAGTTGCCTTTCCATTGTACCTTATCCTTCTTTATATAGACTTTCCTAAAAGTCCCTCTTTTTATGTCACCATGACACATGTCCTAAACCTTCTTAATTACCTCTAATGCCATTTCTTAGCATAACCTCCTCCTTATTCATTAATCCCTTTCTTGTCCTTATTTCCCCATGGGTCTTTTCTTGTTGGACTTGGGCTTAGTCCCCAAGTCCTCATCTCTCATACCGGGCTTACCTCTTCTTTTAAGGGCACCCTTGCACCATTAAGGGCAATTATTTTTCATGTTCAACAGTATTCATCATGAACACAAGCCAAGAGTGGATTGAAGTTGAAACTGGAAAGTTTCAGTTTATGATTCTAACCCAAACGAAGTTTTAAAACAACAACAACACTTTAAATATGAGTCGGTATCATGTACCTTCTCAATGAAGCCATTTCTTCTTCTTCTTCTTGCTCAACAACAATTCAATTTAACCTATCTTTAAGAACTTTTTAGGATTTGATTTTGATTTTGATTTTTAGTTTTAAATTTTCATTTAGATGGAAGGGTATTTTAGTATTTCGCCCCCAAAAAACCCCTTAGCGGACACTGTTGGATGGGGTTAGTAATTCATACCCCCAATTAATATAAGTATCCCCCAATTGCGCGTTCATATTAAAACCTAAAATTAACAATCTTTAATCAAAAAACTAAAAATCAATCCATCAAAATCAAAACTAAAACCTAATCACAAACAACAATTGAATTCTTTATATTTTGGTTTTCGGACAATATTTCGGCGACAAACAAATTTGGATGATTGAGTTAAATCCCGTTGATCCGTTACTTTTAAGGGGGATTCATCCATGATTTAACTATGAATCTCTGAAATTTCTCATCAAATTTTTTTGAAACCAAACCAGAATCAGTTGATATACGCATTAACGTGAACCGTGTGTTTTTGATGTTCCCCAGAATCGGTAGATATAGTACACTTACATAAACTTATTGGGTTGATATGATGAACATCAACCACAATCGGCTTACGCTAATGCACACATAAACCGATTCTGGAACCATATTTGAGTTTGTACAGATATCAAGAATCGGTATATGTGTAACAGTCGAGAAAACCAATTGTTTTTATATCTAAGTATATCAACCAATTAAGGACTTGAGGATTTTAGAGAAAGTTTCCCAAAAACAATGATCGGTTCATGTTGAGTAACATGTGATGAGATTTATGTTCGCATTTTCCTGTACAATTTTTGTCTCCACAATTGGATTACATATATACGTACATAAAGCGATTGTACTACAGTCGGTTTGTGTGGAGATGAACAACGACCAATTGTCGTTCCCAATTTGGGAATTGACCCAGAATCGGTTTATGTGATGCTATCGAATAAACCGATTCTGGGTTAAAATTTTGATTTTTTTTTCCGTCTATGGTGATAATAAGATGCACCCACTTCTTCATCACTACTAGAGTCTTTATCGTCATTATAAATTTTCATTTTTTCAAACATAATCACAAATCCTGGTTTTTCTTTTTTCCCCCTATTTCTTCTTATTTTCAAAACCTTGAAAGAGGAAATGAATTTCTACTCTAATCCTAACACTATAATCAAACTCAAACACTAATTAATTTAACTAATACTAACTTAATTAATCATTACTAATGAATAAAGGCATATTAGCCATTAACATAAATAGGTAGATAAGGGGTTTCTAGAGATTACTTCTTAATGACCCTTTTTGTCTTTTAGTACCAGGTCCCAATAATCACACTAGGCCCAAACGAGCTAGGTTTTTTTATAGGCACAAACTCCATGCCCATACCATAAATTCCACTTGGTTATTGTTATTTAATATCTTAACGATATCCATTTTCTAGCATGATACTTTACCCGATCTCCATCTCACGGTCCGGCTTAAATAACCTCGTTTAACTGGGGATCTAGGAATTGATTGGGCAATCAATTTGTAGTCCAACCCGTGGAATGTGTCCAAGGGGTTAAATATCGTAAAAGCCTAGATTACCATAGTCTCTAAAATTGTGACATGCGTCATCATGTTTATATATATATTTATTTTTTTATTTATATTTATTTTTAATTTTTGTAATTTTATATAAAAATATAGCTTTAATTTTTTTTTATTTTTTTTCTTCAGTTTTTTATAATTTTTTCTTTTACTTTTTTCATAACCTTTTTAGCGGTCATCATGGTCGTTAAACATGACAACCCACTTAAATTCTGGACAAACAAAATAGAAAAATAGAGTCATCATAGTCTTAAATTTCAATCATGACAATTTAAAAGAAATTGGCTTATACAATAATATCTATTATAGTCGTCATTGTACGAAATTTAAACCATGAGGACTCTTTTAAATTCTAAAATTAAAATTGACCATGAAAAGTCGTTACTATTCAAATTTATAAAACATAACGATTTTTTTAAGTGGTCAAGACATAAATTTATCGACCGTAACGATCCTAACTGAAATTTGCGAGGCTATCTTGTATCTTCATGGTCTTAAATTTCAACCATAATGATTCTTGATAATTTAAAACAAAAATGGACATGTACAATTTTCCATTACAGTCATCATCATTCTAAATTTTAACCATGATGACTTTTTAAAATTTTGTAATTGTAATTGGACATGAAAAATCGTTGCAGTTCAAATAAATTTAACCATGATGATTCTTTGCAAATCAAGAAGAGGAAGAAGACTCGGGCGATCAACCTCAAAAGAAATGGCTCTTGTGAAAAGGTAAGTGATTACTAATAATTTTCGTACTGTTTCTATTGATTTTTCTAGGTTTTAAATCAAAAATTAGGTACATGTTCAATTACAAAGTAACTGCCGGCATTGGTAGAAGAATGAACGCAATACCTATTTTAATAGTCGGTACTATTTTGTGGATGAATGCAATACCGATGGTGGTAGTTGGTATTGTTTTGTGGTTGAATACAATGCCGACCCCATTGCAAGTTGTATGTTTTTTTTTTTTTTTGCATATTAAGAGTTGGTACTGTATCAGTTAAAGTTATGTCTATAGAAGTACAAAATCTTTGTTGTGAAATTTTTCTCTGTCGGCGTAATGCCATTAATGCCGTCTGTTAGTTACCTCTGCCAGCACTGTTGAAAATTTTCAATTCAATCCCGATTGAGGAATAATATTTCTGTTGTAAAATTTACCATAGTCGACATACTCTAGAAATACTTGTTCAATGCCGACTGTTTATATTTCAATACCGACTGCAGGGATGCAATGCCGACTCCTAGGATGATTCAATGTTAATTATAATTATGCAATGATGAATCCTAGGTTGTAAAATGTATAGTTTATTGACGGATAGTTTATTGTTTATATCTTATGATTTATGACCAAAAACAAAGCTAATAGATGGTCAAAGGATTCAAAAAGAACAAGTCTTGTAAGATCTAAACAATTTGAGATCCAAAAATTATCTAGGTTGATTATCGAATCACTTGCTTTTACTTTAATTATAACAAAAACAATTATATTACGGCAGTAAAAAGTAAAGCAAGAGACAACAAATTTTTTTAACGTGACAATGCAGCAGAATAGCCCCGAGACTTCATCCAGTTTGAACACCATGTTGTATTAAGCTGCTACAATCACTAGCCTATTATCAGACTTCGAACTAGAATGTATTTGATACTGTTGATGGTGGATTTTCATTTAAGGGCTGAAATTGTAAAAGCCAAAATTATGCGCTAACATCTTGCAAAATATAAAGCCATTAATAAGTGATGAATACTTCTTCACTTTACTAATTCACCTAGAATAGAGCGTGTGGCAACAATCCCAGTATTCTGTGAATTAAATACACAAAATTCATCCAGGTTGGAGCATGTAGCAACAATCCCATATACCCTGTGAATTTACAGCATTATTAATTAATGCATGACCAGCCTCGTATTTTCCTGTACTCATTACCGGTGCGGCATGACGACTAAGTGTTGTTCTCAGCAGAGCAACACGAATCTCCAAGCATTAATAATAAAACATGTACGAAATACCCATACAGGCTACAACTCTCCGTGTGTTATACTAGCCCAATTGAGCATGTTTGAACCTGAACTGACCATATCAGTCTTAGAAACGATCACGACCATCCAACCTCACCAGCATGATTGGATGGGTTAGATTAAATCCATGACCCCAAGCAGGTATTGGAATATTCACCACCTTAATGACCACCCGGCGGCCCGTTTATGCCCCGGTCGGTTGAATACATACCATGCCTCCCAAATAACCACCGAACACCGGCCCTAAAGTAGGATGGTTAGACTGGTGTGGAGCAGCTTGGAAAAGCTTGTGCGCACAAGACCGCCAACGACTTGGTCTCAAAACGGCCACGGCCGTCCAACTTCACCAAGCATAATTGGACTCGCGTAGTTACCCCATGACCGGTCGGACAAGCTTGTCCTGCACACCGGTGGACCCCCTTTCTACCTGCATAGTCGACCATCTCATAACCTAACCAGGGAGGAGTGAACGTTCACCCATAACCTGGATGGCGTGATGCTTTAAGGGTCACTAAGGGTCTTAAACTGATCACGACCATCCAACTTCGCTGGTGTATCTGGATGGCCTAGATCAAGCCCATGACCGTCAGTCAGGTATCACCATGATCACCACGGTCCCAATATGGGTCCCACATGATCGGGCTCCCAAAAGGGGGAGCTTAGCCTACAAAATCGTTAGGTTGAAGTTGTGTACGCACGACCAATCCAAAACCCTAATTAGGGTTTGCAGCATATTACATATGTCGCTAATCGATCACGAGCGTCCGTTTCCACCAGCTTGGATGAAGGGTCCAGGAATAGATTAAGCAGGTCCGGAGAGTATCAACATGATCAATGTGGGCCCATCTATCTCCATGTCCGACCGACCAAGACAAACCCTGGCTAGATGTTTTGGTTCGTGCGCTCGAAGGTGGCATGCCACGCCCTTTAGGAATCCTTTGCGGCATGGGATTTTTGTTGCAAATCGATCTCAACCGCTCTTCTTTTTAAGTAAACTTGAGTGTCCTAGATCGCATCTTCGTGGGATAGTGAAGTATGAACATGGACACCAGCATGTCGTCTACACACATGCATGATCGGTCCTCTATAAAACACTTCCCATGCTTGGATTCGACCAAGCTGAAAGAAGGAACTTGCGTACTTCTTAAACCCCAATCCGACGGTCGCAGATGAGGGTTGCAAGTCATCTCGTCCGTTCAACTTTACCAGCTTGGACGGACAGCCTAAGACATGATTTAGGCTATCAATGAGGCGTCACCACAAGAACCTTCCACCACTCTTCCACATGGAGTGATCGGTCAAGTCAGGGATTACCTGTATAGCCTCCAAACGATCACTCGAAGATGGCTAGACATGATGCTATTTTAAGATGCTTAAATTCGTGACTTACTCCGGTAAGCCTTAAAAACAGCGATGCTTCATACATGCTGAATATACTCGATGCAGTACCTGCGTAGAATACACACGATACTTCACAAGTATCGACTTCCTAAATAATTTAGTTATTTAGTCTAGCATTACATGCTACTCTCTGTGGGTCCCACGATCCACACACTCGAGACATCAATCATGTCACAAACTGGGGGATACATACTAGGGTATTGGTCTGGAGGTTTACAGCATGCAACACGCCATCACAAGAACGTGTCAAGAAGTCATGGAAGGTTAGAGATGACAGGAGAAGTGGGCAATACTGGTCGTGTAACATCAACACACAACTCCACTACTCCATCACTCCACTTCCTCCATTTCCCACGAGAGACGTGAATAAGGCTCAAATGACTTGTATAAATAGGTTATCCTCCCTATTTCCAACAGAACAAGTCCAGACAACAAAAGCAAGTGTTGATACCATCGTATTCAAACACCGGAACTGATAACTTACATCCTGCAAGCCAGTTCAGCTTTCTGATACAGGTCATACATAGACAACACCTTCACAATCTCAACACCTTCTTCGCTTCCCTCCCTAAGATCAACCCCATCTCCTTCACTTTGTGACCGAAACAAGTCTGGAACGGTCATTCTTGGTTTAGGCCGGATTTGCACAGATTGATTTCTCGAATCTACAAGCACTCCCGTGTAGTGCATTTGTTTAAGTTTTAGACTCATTTCTCATCCACACACCTCAAATTACCAAAACCGGCAGAAATAGTTTTCACCCATAAACAGATACTGAATTAATCCTATGAGAAATTCAGCTTCAGTCATGCTCCTTACATCTCTTGGATCTCGCAAGACCCTATACACTGGATTCCCCTAGCTGACTTCCTTTACAGGCCTAAGAGTTGTTTTAGCGCAGTGAAGACTTTGACTATTTGATTTCCTTTTAGATATGAATCAAGGTTTTGGAAATCTTGTGTTTGCTCCGATAAACTACCAGGTAAAAAGTAGATTTCAAAATAAACTTGTAAAATTAGGGTTTATGTTCTTCAAAACTTATATAGTACCTAATTGATTCTACAACAAGATCAACTAGAAATTTCTACACATATCTTGTTAAACTTCTTAAAGATTTTTTGAGACACCTTATATGAAGTTCTATTTCTAATCTGCATGTTGACCAACAAGTATAGGTTTTAAGTCTATTAAATCTAGGGTTTATGATATATATAAATGTTGAATTGACTTATAACAAAAGGATTATTTCAATCACCTAAATACATGTTTTGTAACTACCAAAGAAGAAGATATCTAACTTGCGGTTTACGATCCCTAAGTAAAGTCTTAGTTTCACTCTTGTTTGTGAAGTACAGAAGTAGTGTAAAACAACCTTATGCAACATACACAATTTTCCAAAGGATGGTTTGTGTTACAAAGTAAATCCTATTTATACAATGAATGATCAAGGCAAGATTGCTTGAATTTTAAGCAAGTTTGTGAACTAGTTTCCTTATTCAAACCCTTTCCTTGTATTGAGAGTCTTTCCTAAGTTGTACAATTTTTGCATAGATAATTAAATAAATAAATACTATTATAAATTGTGTTTTTATAATTGTAGTTTAATAAAATAATATTAGTTACAACTTGTCTCGGAAAGAAATGAAAGAACATCACATACTTTAGAAACTAGCCAAATATAGCAATAGATTGTGCATGGAATAGTAACCATCGTTTGTAGAAGAGAAAACATCAAAAACTTAACTAAAATATGCATAAAGGTACGTTTTTCGGTTTAGTTCGCCAACTGTCACTGAAAGTTCGTGTAATGTTTCATATTCATGAAGTCACGTATAACCATACTTTTCAACTTTAATAAATCACTCATAACTTCTTTGTTATATAATGAAATTGATTGATTCCTGGTTCGTTGGATCGTCTTTTGATTTACTACAACATTGGGACCTTTTCAAGGTCAAAGGTCATTCTCACTAAAGTCTTAGATTCAAATATCCTCGGGCGTACACACAAATGTATATTTACCTTCATAGAAAATGTTCCAAACAAAAGAGCATTTTATCTCGATGGATAGAAAGGTAAAATAAACAAGAATTTCAAAAGAAATCAGTTTTCACTACCTTTGTTGATGAAGTCCTCGTATATGTCATGGTTGTTCTTCAATCTTCATTCTTCAAGGGTTAATAGTTGAATTCTGATACTCAACTATCATGCTTTAATTCTAGTTGGAGACTCATTTTAGTAGACTATAATTCAAGATGTAGTTTTGATCAACTAAATTTGACAACAAGCTTGATATACCAAAACCTGTGAGTTTGACTGAGCGATGCTCTAGCAGTTTCGTTTCAGGTTGAAATATATGATTTCGTGTGGCAGGCACAGTCAGTAATTAGGTTTCATGATCTTATGTTTTTTGCACCGTCTAAAGCCATGAACTACCATCACCAAAAGTTGCACCAACGAGAGTATTAAAACTTGATCCAAATTCAAACATCGTGATTCCCGATGACCATTTTTGCATCGTATTCAAGTGGGCAGCCGTTAGTTGTCTTTAGTCGATATAAATTGTTGTATTGATCCCTCAATTGTTCTTATTGGCATCTATATTATACTCCCTCTGTTTCTAAAAAATAGGCTTGTTTCCTTATTTGGAAAGTCAAATGTTACTAGTTTACTAATTTACCCATTGAGGGACCACTTATCTCTTTTCTTTTTCTCTCTTAATACAAAAAGGTGACCATTTATCTTTAATTTGAAATCAACGTGACCAAGGATAAATTAGGAAAAAGTATGAAAAAAGTGGCTACAATGATTATTTATCTTTATCTTTGTGCAACCCAAACGAGCCTATTTTTTAGAAACAGAGGGAGTAATAAGGACCTTGGGAGGTTGTACTTGGCAACCCTAATTATATTTCTGGCAAACTCGATGAAGATGATGAAGAACCTCATCTATGGGGTATTTTTCTTGAGGAGACATCCTAGGAATGTTAGACTTATCACGGCTGATTCGAGCTAATGTTGCCAGATCAAACCCGTAGATGTACATATTGTGAACACCAATCACTAGCTTCAAAATTTTGTGGTACCATTTGAGATGTTGATTTCCAATACTACATTGCCTGAAGTTATTTTCATATCTTTCCCAACTTGCTTGTCTTAAACTTCCAAAATATGTTTGAGAGACTACCCGGAACTGGGGATTTATAAATTCTGCAAAAATATTATGTAACTGGCAAAGAATTTTTTCCCTCAAATACCAAACACCACACCTCGGTGACGGACTGAATAAAATGACTCTTCTTTGTGAATGATCAAAATTTGTTGGGCCTCAAGGTATGAAAAATCAGGATATTTTTTATAAGGGTGGACAACAACATTTTGAAGATTTTTTTTTTTCATTTGTTAAAACCTAAGCGAAAAAATGAACACAACTCCACCGTCACATTGTTTGTTTGCCAAATTTTCCCTAAAGTACTTGTCCATTATTAGAACTCTTCTTCGGTTATGAACAAGAACTAGTTGGCAAACCCGAAAGTAGGTATACCATCAATATTGAAAATATATTCCAAAATTACAATATGATTATGTTTTCTTATAAAAAAAAATACTCAGGTTGAGATATTTTAATTGTGATATTTACCTCTACGATGCCCCAAAAACCATTAAAGTTTGTGTTTTTATGGATATTGTATCAGGGCTAGCTAAATATATACTAAAATTGCAGATCCCTCAATCATGATGTGTCGCCGCATCAAAATCTTGTAACATTTCAAGTTAACCGATCTTTAAGACAATGGTTGGGTTAGGAAAGAATAATTGGCCGAGTAACTATACCACAAACATATTTTTTTGATTCATCTACATTAGTTGAGCCCTCTTATTCTCGTAAAAATTTCTTCAACCCTGAACATAATAATCCATTAGATTTCAACTTTTTATAATCAATCTGTGTATACTGGAGAGACTCCTTTCGGTTTTTACCTAACTCCCATTTATTTTGGTTGAATGATAAAACGTCTCATACATTCAATATATTACGACTTAGGATCGACTCTGGACTGGCTGGGGATGATCCCCCATCCTGGCCAATCTCAACCGGGTAACTCAGCGAGTCACAGACTTGCACGTAAAAATAAAATCGAATCAATTTTTTTTTTAGTAAACTTACCAACTCCAAAGTCTATGAAATGGAACGTGCACATCATAGGTCACCATCTTTTTGACAATTTTGAACACGTTTGATGTTGTGCTTTTTGTAATTTATAAAGTTGAGTTTATGCCAAAGATATCGATCCACTACTTTTCGGACCTGAGACGGTATCCATAGGTAAACAATGTTTAGTTCTGACAAACCATGTCTCAATCTATCATCTCCAGACCAATCTTGATATATGCTATGATACGTATTGATCTCTGTACCTTGGTGACTATTATTATAGTGGCGGAATTCATAATATTAATAGACGAAAACTAGGAAATAGAACACACTAAAAACCGGATTCGAAGAAAATGTCTTCTCTAGATTATGAACAAGAAAACTATTACGCTCACAATCTCTCTAAACAGTGGATAAACCTTAAACTGTTTTGCTAAGCTTGCTTTTACAATAATTAATATTGCCTCACAAACTTCTCTCTGGTGTAGGTGTGTCTCAGATCATAAACCACACTCTAGATGTCTTAGCTATGAGCTAAACATCTATATTGATAACTTTAACGGTTTCCCAAACCTTCGAGGAATCTATTTCCTTATCTAGAAATAATTCCTTTTCTAGGTATATTTCCTTATCTAGGAATATTACCTTCTCTAGGAGGTATTTCCTTATCTAGGTGTACTTCCTTACTCTGGTTTGGTTTTCCAAACTTCTTAGGAATCTATTTTCCTTCTATAAGAATACTGCCTTAAATCAGTAATCCCACATAAATTACAATTTTATCCTCAATCCATCTTGAGGATCACTAGTTACCCGGGAGAGGAAGATACACATGTATCATGCGACCCCCTCACCCCCCTTCAAGAACTTGAACTCTGTGAAAGTTATATTTAGAGGTTAAGAAACTCGAGAGTTCCTTTCACCCCGTTGAATCATATCTCTTTTGCTGGAAACTTGACCTTGACGTCTAATTTGAAAAGCGTCCATATCTCCTCATGTTGTCTTAGTCACTCTTCGCTCCATAATGCAATCTTCTTCGAGTGGTTCTTCTTCTTCTTTGTCCTTTTCTTCAAAAACACCGAGATAAAGATGTAGTATTTTTTCTTCGCCTTCGAATTGGGTGTATGAGAACGTATACATTCAGCTAATTCTTTAAGGGTAGTTTGAATCAACTTCATGTCTATTTATTGCGTAGCCACCTTTTTCTTCCACGGTTGTGGTTCGCTTTGTTTAGGATCATCATCGACTTAGTCATCCTTGATTCCCTTGTTCTCCTAACGTATTCCAATTTTCAAGTAACTCACCAAGTTGTTTGTAGACAGATTTAGTGAAGGCCATAAACCATAGGAATCTTCCCTAAAACAAACGAACCTTGCTCTGATACCAACTTGATACACGTTGACCTTTGTACCTTGGTGACTATTACTACAGAGGCGGAATTCAGAATAATAATAGACGAAAACTTGAAAATAGAACATACTAGAAACCGGATTCGAATAAAATATCTTCTCTAGATTATGAACAAGAAAACTATTACAATTCTCTCTTTGTTATGCTCACAATGTCTCTAAACAGTTGATGAACCTTAAACTATTTTGTTAAGCTTGTTTTTACAATAATTAATATTGCCTCACAAACTTCTCATTGGTCTAGGTGTGTCTGTATCACAAACCACACTCTAGATGTCTTAGCTATGAGCTAAACATCTCTATTTATAACTTTAACGGTTTCCCAAATCTGATAGGAATCTATTTCCTTATCTAGAAATAATTCCTTTTCTAGGTATATTTCCTTATCTAGGAATATTACCTTCTCTAGGAAGTATTTCCTTATCTAAGTGTATATCCTTACTTTGGTTTGGTTTCCCAGACCTCCTAGGAATCTATTTTCCTTCTATAGGAATACTTCCTTAAATCAGTAATCCCTCCTAAATTACAATTTTATCCTCAATCCTTAATTGAGGTCACTAGTTCCCGGGGAAAGGAAGATACACATGTATCATGCTAACATATGATTTGGAAGTAAACCTGGACTAGATAATACTTTAAGATTATTAAACTCATACGGACGGTTTGGTTGCAAATTTTTACTAGAGCAGGTAACTGTAATCCTTTACTTTTTCAGTTTCTTTTATCGTTTAAACCTCTGATGGAACTCTTTATTTTCATAATTAGAAGAAAAATGAAAGAGTTTGTAAAGAAGAATTCTAGGTAACATAATGTAGAGAAGTATGAATTAAAATAGATAAAGGAGGCAGAAATAAAAGTGAGAATATTCTCTCCTCTCTTTCGCTCCTTCTTCATCTTTAACAAAACACCGCCGGCAACCCTTCTCTACTCAGATCTAGGTTGTTTTTTAGGTTAGTTGTTTTAATTTAATTATTATTGTGTTTTCTACTTATCTACACCATTACGATGGTTTATCTCCTCCTTAAAGGTTTATCTTCGCTTTGGTGGCGGTTCTTGGTTATTGGGTTGGGTGTTAAGATCAATAGTGATGCTCTCCAATAATGAAATTTTCATTTTTTGTCATATTCAGCGATGAACTCTTCATCTTTGTCATATTATGCGATGAAATCTTTATCAATAAATCACTCCTATTTTAGGAACACATCTTTCTAAAGAAGAAAAACAAAATAAATGGTTGAAATTAAATTCCGAGAAAAATCATTCTTCCTTCGATTTAATCAAGTCATATTCATACTTGTATTTGTCTTACTCCAGTAATCATTTTCTTTCTCTTGCCGAATTTCTCGGTATTATACTGGTATGATATGTTCATGTTACTTTGTATTCTTTTATTTTCAATGTTAAACTCATTGTAACCTCGAATTTCCATTTCCATTAATAAAAATGTCCCTTCTTTATCAAAAATAAAATAAAAATAAAAAATGAATTTAAATGAATGAACAGAGTAAATTAATAGTGAATTCGAAATAGAGCAGTTGGAGACAGAACTTCTATCACGTGTCAAATTAATGTTGTTTCGCACAATTAGTTTTACACTTTTACCGTAGGAGGATCAGTTTGTTCATTCACTTGGCTTGAAGAACTATGGGATGGCCAAATCCCATAAGACTAAGTCCTATGAGCAAGATTTGGCTGCTAGATTAGCCAAAAAGTGTTGCAGATTACACAAAAAGTTGCCTATTCTTGAACACTATTTTTCCCAATATATCTTGCATTCCAACTAGTAGCGAGATAGTTTCGCTGAATGGTTCAGCGGAGAGAAAATCAACTTTTTGTTGTTTGGTTCAGCGCAGATTGATTTATTTTTTTATCCGACGACGGAGATGGAACAACGCAACCTAATTCTACTTTTCGTTGTTCCATTCAGTGCGTCTACTTTTCGATGTTCCATTCAGTGCATCTAGATGCTAGATTATAACTGCCATAAAAGGATTATTCTAACTTTCAATCTAGATGCTAGATTAGAAGACCATATGACTTCATCTAAGGAATTACCCTTACTTGTCCTTGGAGCCTTGCACGATGAAACTGCGGATAGTGAACAGAGATTTATTGGATAAGGAATAGCAAAAGACATCCAATAGTAATGAGACGGTTGAAAAAACTTATACATTCATTTGTTTAATGATATGACCTCCCTGAATCAAGGCTGAAAACCAAAAGCCACCTCACCTGCAGGATAACAAATTTCCCTATGAGTAAAATCTATAATACAAAACAGAATGGGTTTTTGAGCCTTGGACGGTCGGATAACATTTTGAGAGACAAACGTTGCATCCAACCATCCCAATCTCATCCTACCCAAAGATATCCGACGGATGAAAGAGTTGTAACCTCTTTTTATCATGAATGTAGTTTGAGTGGGTTCCCTCATAATTAGTTAGGATCATAAATAAGAGTTAAATTAAATGTGACAAAATAATTAAGATAATTAGCATTAATTATCTCATTATTTGATTTTTTTTACATTATATTTTACATCTTCAAATAAATTCAACAAAAGATTGGTTCCCTGATAATTAGGCTCACAAAAAAAATTAACAGGGAAACAAAAGAATAAAGTGAAATATTAAATGTTACAACCATGTAAAACTTATAGTTTTTCTTAAAATAAATTACCCATGAAATAAACTCACATATAAAACTTATTATTTAAAAATGTAAAAATGAACTAATTTGTTTAAACGCTTTTAAATGCTTTTATTTTATTTTCAAAATTAGATAATAGATCAGCTACAAATTAATTAGTTTACTTTATTTTTTTATAAACTAAAATAGTTAGTAAGCCTTTAGATAATTAACTTACTTTCATCGGATACTTCATTGGGTCCTTAATAATTCATCAACTTGCATGAACAAGAAACATTAGAACCTCTACCAAATACAATAAAATAAATTAGTTTAGATACATTCATATTTTTTTAACAAAAAATAAAATAAAAAATTCTTTGGCTCATATCTTTTTAAAATTGTATTAACCTACCTTCATGAACCCGTAAAAAATAAATAGCATTAAAGCATTTGCTGTTACAACATGTAAAATATATATTCTTCCTTAAACTAAAGTAGTTGTCCTTCATCAACATATGAAGAATAAAGAACATTAAAACCTCTTTTTGAAAATACAGAAAATCATTTTCATTTGACTAATTTTCTTTTGAAACAATCGAAATACAAAAAGAAATACATATAATTGAGGTCTTTCAAAAAATAAAAACACCAAAATTTTCAATTAAATCATAGGCCTAATTTATATTTTATTAAAAAAAATAATTGACATTTTAAAGCTTATAATTAAGATAGCTAAGACATAAAGATTTGCAAGCTTGCATTCTTTGCAGCTTTGCAAATAGGACAATAATTTAGCTTGGAATCAAATTCCTTACTAAGAAATAAATGCCTACAAGGAAACACTAACACTGAAACCTCAATCCATTCGTAAACCTTACCTGACTTTTTGGTTTTTTCCCTTTTCCTTTGCATCTACTAATTTCTATTTTTTTATGTTCTTGATTATACTTTCCTCTATAACAATACGATTGAGCATCATCATCTAAACCATTAATTATTGACCCATCGCTATCACTAAATCCTTCTTAGTTATCGTGATTATTGATACTATTTTTTGTTAATTATGATTTATCTCCAACTTTTCAACTCCTGATTTAATGTTATTCTTATAGAGAAGATTTAGATATTCAGTAGAGTTAAGGCTAGAGGCAATACCTTCATCATTCTTAGCAACATTGAACGAAACCCGATTCTCTGTGTTTAACTGTTTTAATTTCTCTTCAAGGTCATTTTGTATCAAGGTCTCTTTGGCTGCTAGCCTTTTCAAAACTTGCTACAGCAAGAAAAGTTACAAACAATGAAATGATAATTGAGGCTAAAATTTTGGATATGCACTATATAATTAAGGTTTATATAACTCATTCTTTTTATCCTATAATAAGTAGACGAGAAATAATATTGGCCTATATTTGTGGTTGAAAGTAGGGCACAGTAGACTTAAGGCTAGAAGCAGTATCTTTAACATGATCTATAGATCCTCTAATCTTCCTCTCCATCACATGATTATACTTCCCATCCTTATCCTCCCCTCATACACCCATTATCCAGTTACACTCACTAATTTACCAATCACAATTTATTTCATTGAAATAATTACCCATAAAAAAACGTCCTCTATTATAAAGTCTTCATGCAAAAGAAACGAGTGCTTTGTGATTCACACATAATAGCTCATGCCAAAACACAACAAAAACGTCAAAAAATGAAAGATGTCACTGATTACAATTACTTACTAAACATGTATAGATAGAGGAGTGTATTTCTTCCACCACACACCTTCAAACTCATTCACTCAATTCCAAGTTATTGTCTAGGTAAAAAAAAAATGGTAAGAGAGTACATGTCAAACATGATTGGCTGAAATCTCACCATATCTGTAGCCCAAAACATGTTTGCTTCCTTTTTATGAATGCATGATTGCGATGAAGACAAACTTGCAATATTAAATATTCGTGTTGCAAGAAAATGGGAAGTGGACGATGTCACGACGACCAACGAAGTTACTACTTTGAATTTACTGATGATTGATGAAGATGTGAGTATATTCTTATTTTGATCCGAGCCAATCTAATGTTATTTTAGTTTGAGTATATTAATCATGCACTCTTCTAAGATCAATCATGATATCTTCACAGGGAGATACCATGCACGACATCGTTCCAAAGACATATTTCTTAAGACTTTGGTATGGAAGATTTTGATCGTTACTCCATGAGAGATAATACCAAAATGGAACCACCCGAGCATATGGATAACAAACACAGGAAGATAGTGCCAACGACCTAGGAAGAAATTCTGGAAGCATATAATTATATTTATTGCTCATCCGATGAAGATTCAACGTATTCCATGAGAGTCGAGCATATGGATAACAAACACGGGAAGTACAACATAAACCTATTGGTAATAAAGACTACTAATCTTTGGGGACCGACTCAAAAATTATTATTTTGGCGCATAAAAACAATTTACTTAGAATTTACTATTTTCCTCAATTGCAAGTGAAACCAAATTTACAATTGTTTCGATGAGAAATATATAAACATTTCGCAGCTACAAGTTCTCATGGCTTAAAATAGATCTTATCATAGTTTGTTGTAATTACTAAAAATATTATAACAAAAACTTATTCAGTCTCATGCCGTGTCGTACGGCACGGGTTATTTCTAGTGAATGACTACAAGTTGAAGTATCGAGCACTCCATTTATGGTTGTAGAGCACGGTAACATACCAAAGGTGAAATAAATGACCCTCCTCTCATCCACACGTAGAGATGGCGTTCCGTGAAAACAAGAAAAGAAAATGTTGTTGAACCCCTGAAAGTGTCTTGCTTCATCTCTACGCGCAGAAATTATATTGGTGATGCTACATCCAAATGGCTAACACACAGGGATACCCAGGCTCGGATGAATTAGACACCTGACTAGTGCTGCATCATACGTGGTAAAAGATAAAAAAATGAGTACTAGTCCGAGTGGTACTAGGTAGGGTAATTCTAATATAATTATAGTCCGTTTTTTTTTTGGAAGTCGGTCAATTTTTTTTTAATTTCTTTCTCAGACTATGATTTGATCACACTTCTCTATCTTCTAATCTTTCTAGCCTTTGATTTTCTACAGGATTATCTAAATTTTCAATTGTTATGCACATGTTTTAGGGTTTTTACTCTTAAGTTTTTAATTGTCTAGGTATCTCAGTACTTCAATTCGGTTTTCTCTCAAAACTTTATGTCTAACTAATCTTCTTTCTACCTGTTTTGCAGTTTCAAGTAGTATTTCAGTGGTGGTTTTTTGAAACAGTGGTGTAGGGGAATTTCAATTTTCCTTGGATAAGTGGTTCTTTCTCAACTATCATGGATAAACTCAAGTCTCCTAAGATCGAATTCAGCAAATTCTCAGTGGTAGTTTTTGCTCTGTTAATGTCCTTATGTATGATGCACAAATCAGTAGGATTTGCTATCACTCACAGTGTTCGATTATCACATATTCATGGTTATCAAAAGTGGGATCAGGATCATCTTTGCAGATTTAGGAACTTAATGGGTAATATTGGTAATTCACCAATAAAAAAAGCGCAATTAATGGATTTCAAAATTTCAAAATCTAGATTACCTTTCTCAGAGTCAATATTTTCTCCGAAATCTTCTGTTAAATTATGGGGCGAAGTGTCAGGAATATGGACTAAGTTTGGTAGGGGATTTAGTTTCAAGTCAAACCCTAACCCTAGTTTGGGTTATATAAAGTTCAAGAAGGAATGCCTATCATATCACTCAAATAAAAAATATCAAAGGCGAAAACTCACTAGGAAGATGGCGCAACCAAACAACATGCAGTTATAGGCACTGACCAGGAGGATAAAATCAACTAACCTCAATCTAGAGCAACTCAAAAATGCAAGAAGCAGTCTCATCTCGTCAGTGGAAATCTACGAAGCAGCTACCAAATGGATGAACTGCCTTATAGGCAAGATCGTTCACAAGGATGAAGTTGAATATGATGATGTGGTAAGGGATGTGAATATCATATGGAGAAGGTTCAAAAAAATCGAAGTAAGTACTATGGGACACAATCTCTTTGTTTTCAAGTTCAAGACAAATGAGGATATGAAAGAAGTGTACAAGAGAATCCCTTGGTTCATCGCTTTCAAGTTGATTGTGCTACAAGAGTATGATAATACGATTTCATTAGAAAACTACACTTTCACCCATCAAATTTTTTCAGTAATTCTTCGTAACCTCGCTCTTGAGCACGTTCATGATGGAATTATCGAGAAACTAATTCTTGATATTGGTCAAAAGGTTGAAGTTGAGGGGATGAAAAGTGTTACAATCTGAGGCAGGGTAGCAACAATAAAAGTGTTGGTTGATCTCAGTAAGCCATTAAAGAGGGGGGTGTGGATTTTTAATGCAGCCAAACAAAAAGTTTGGTTTAAGTACCATTTTGAGAAGCAACCCAAGATAATATGTCCCCATTGCTTTGTTCTTGATCACAATAAAGAAACTTGTGAAGAGACTGCATGGGGCATATACATATATGGTCCGATAGAGAAGGAATTTGAGAATCTCCAGGCAAAACATGCACATATGGTTGAAGAAATGTTGCATAAACAAAACAAGCTGGGTAAAGCTACTGGGCCGAGTGGAGCAACTAGTGGGTCGAACCATGAAAGTGGTGAAGGATCCGACCCGAGAAAGAATAAGAGAACAAGAGGCGACACAATAGAAGATAACTATGTTCTGTTGGATAGCAACCATGAGCAACAAGGGGAGAACCAATCTCTTCAGAGTTATGGAGTTCATCATATGGACAATCCGGAAGTTACCTACAATGGGGAAGACTTGAACATGACAGATGCTGAAAATTGAGGAAGAAGTGAAGGATCCCACCACCAAAACATCTTTGAAATACGAATGAGCACTTGCAAATCGGGTTTGCGAAAATCTTCTAATTCCTCTTGAATTTATCTTATTTTCAATTAGTATTTTTGATTCCTCTCCTTATCTCTGGATTTATTGGGGTGATTTCCAATTTTGTGTTTTTGATACCAATTTGTAGAACTAGGTTTGCTTGTGACCTAAATTGGAAACAAAATGAAATTTATGTCTTGGAATGTCCAAGGGTTTGGAAATAAACATACTAGACAACATCTAGGTGAGCTGATTAGGGCCAATGATCCTGATATTATATTCCTGTGTGAGACAAAAACTATGAACCAAAAAATGGAGAAATTTACTTACTCATACAATTATATGAACTATCTTTATGTTAATCATGTAGGAGCTTCTGGTGGTCTGTTTTTGTTGTGGAAGGATGGTATCCATATTGATATTGTTGATATGAATGTTAATTTCATCTCTGTCCTGGTTAATGTAGACTCTATAAGTGGTCATACCCTGAATTTTATGTATGGTGCTCTAGATGTTGTAGGATAGGATAGGCAGTGGAATTATCTGGATAACCTAGCTACTAGGTACTCCTGTCCTTGGATTATCATAGGTGATTTAAATTTCATTGTTAGACAAGAGGAAAAGGTTGGTGGAAATCTTATTCCTCAAAGTCAACTTGATGAAGTTAAAAATCATTTAGACCATTTGGATCTTATTGACATGTGTTACATAGGTAACCCTTTTACTTGGAGTAATCATGGAGGGGGTGATGCCCTTATTCTTGAAAGGCTTGACAAAGCTCTTGTTAATTATTCTTGGTTTGATTTTTTCCCTAATGCTATAGTTTACCACTTACTTAGTCTAGCCAATGATTATTGATGCGTGTCGTAACCGCAACAAATTAGTGAATATTTTTCCACTCAATTAACAAGTAATATGGTGGTAGTTAAGTTCGTTCCCACGAGGAGCAAGAGGTTTTAGTTGTAAAATTGTCACAAAAAGGCGGGTTTGTTTTATAAAGCAAAAGAAAATAAACAAAGCAATTCAAATATAAAGTTGAAATCAATAAGAGATACAAAATCAAGGAATCCTTTTTCGTTGCAAAATAATGATTCAAGTTTATGTTTTTCATCCACATGTTATTAGTCACAGATTATCACCAACCGCAGGATAGCAGGTTCGCTTAGCTAGCCCCAAAATCCCTTGTTTCACTGAGTAATAGGTCCGCTTAGTTATCAGATTCTATTCAAAAGAACCACCTTGAGGTTCGCTTACAAGATGTAATTCTCCGAACGCATTAAGATTTATGAATTTAGGTTTAGTACTAGTAGTTAGACTCGGTTCGCTTGGTCCACTTTATAGCATTGTTTTTACACACAATTGCTCCACAGAATCCCTTCGCGAGGTCTCGTGTTTTCTATTTGTGTAAAGTGTCGAGAACGATTACATATTCCCTAACTTATACTAGATTTAGGTTGAGTTAACAAATCAATTCAGCGTGCACTCTAAATAATCTATCAAACAACCATGAATGTATAAACATTCCTATTAGTAAAAACAAACGATAATCATGTGAAAAACTTCAAGATAGAATTGAAAACAAAACTCAAATCATGTCAAGAACTAGGAATTCATCCTCAATCAATAGAAAATTAGCTACTCATGCTAAGGAGTTCACACAAAGAATAAAGAAAAGAAAAGTGTTGTGAGTGTAGAAGGTGTGTAAAAGATGTATAGAGAACTTCTCTATTTATAGGCTTCAATTTGCTCTCCAAATCTTCCAAGGAATAGAATCCCTTTCCCTTTGTAGCTCAACTTCCAAATCCAAGTCTTTTCCAAATCTTCTATCTTCTCTTTCGAAATTCGAGCCAAATTCTCCATCCAATTCCAAACCCAAGTCTTCACACCCATGAGTCTAGAATACTCTTCACAAAATTCTGCACATATTGGTCCGCCGGAAAATTACTGGGATCACCGGAATCCGGCCAGAAAACGGCACCGGATAGTGTCTGCCGATCACCTGAAAGTTCTTATAGTTAAAAGAACATTCCGTCAGTCCACCGTCAAATGTAACAGTCAAGACGGTCTTCGGTTAGTCCATTGGGTCAAAGAGGAGGGTATTCAGACACCGAGTCAGCATCTTACTCGGCTAACTGGTCTTATTCAGCTGAGTTGGACCGGTTGCTGGATCGTTGATCGGCGGTACGAGTTGACTCACTGGAGTAGAAATTTCGCCGAGTTCTGTTTATTATCAGTACTTTCTCAGGCCAAGTTCAGGCCATTACTTCTTGTCTTCATACCTGTTAAGAACCTAGCATACATCTAACATTCCTTGCAATCATTCATACACAGCTCCATTTTATAACACCTTGTTCTTCAGCTCTGCTTCATACTCTTCCCTGCAATGCCATACACATCCTGTTGTTTAGCTTCATGCCATTCCCATTTGCAGCTTATTCCTTCTTATCCAATAGCAGCAGCTCAGCCGTTCAATTCACAGGAAAACCTTAAATTATCAAAACCCACAACTGCAATTCTGAGACAACCCACTTCTCTTTATCACTTCAACCATCATTCTTGAGTGACAAAGCAGTATCTCCATCTACTTTTGTTGCTTTCATTCACATCCATAAACCAATTTTGGTAACCACCATCTTCTCCCTGTAAACCAGCAGTATCATTCACAACACCAGCAGACTCCATCAAACCCCCATCTCTATTATGTTCAACCGACAGCACCATCCATCTTCCATGTTTCCCTCGAACAGCACCAAACCCATTTTAACATCCATCATTTTCTCCTCTTTCCATGTATATCATCACTGCTCAAGAACAAGCTCGATTACTCCTTAGCCAAACCGTAAATAAAATTCCAGTCCATACCCATCTCAGATTCAAACGTAGACAAGAACCCTACGACCTCAATTAACAAATACCCATCTCTTATTCTTCTCTCGGCTTCATATTATCTACTCCATCTTCGATTAACAGAAATAACACCACCTCTTCTTCTGAGATCTCGAATCCCTTATTCAAATCCATACAACTAACATCACCGCATCATCAATTCCTCATTCTTCTTCTTCCATCTAATCCATATCTCAATTTCTGTAAATCTTGGATCCCCTTTTTATCTTCGAGAACACCAACCTTAATTCGATAGATCTTCTTCATGTCTTGCTTGAATCAACAGTGGCAAACCACCACCACATCTCATCTTCAATCCGTCTTGATTCAACAACAATGGCTTCGATTTCTCTCAACTCTCTTCTCTCGGCTTCATGCTGCTGCGCAGCCATTTATTTTCTTTCTCAATTTCAGGTTCTGGTTCGAATAATGATTGAGAGGAAATGTCTCTCGAATTTAGGGTTGTAAAAGTAGGTTATATTCGATGCCAGGTCACCTTGATAAGGGTTAACCAATTTACAGCCCCTTAACCTCATCTGGTCTGTCTTTAGTGCTTCTCCAAAAGAAAGTTGCCCCTTAACCTTGGCTCAGCTCCTTTTAGTGTCTGCCTATAAAATGATAAATTTCTCCCTTTTGCTCAAACTGGGTGATTTCTTCTTCTTTTCGTCCGTGCGACTCCATAGTAGCTATAAGACTCAAAACAAGCGTAAAATACATAATTTACAAGAAAAATAACGAAGAAGGCATAAACTATAGATATTAAATCAAGGTGTATTCTACACCTATCAAATTCCCCCACACTTAGACTTTGCTAGTCCTCGAGAAAGTCAAACTAAAACTTACAACTTCAAAGCGTTCTAGCGTCCCAAGCATCCAAAGAGTTATGAGGACATAGAGTTTCTGCATGCTAGTAATAAGAAGTTAGAAATACTAAAGAACATATTCTCATTCTTAAATGTTGAGTGAGAAATAACCACACCATAATGAGAGAACGCGTGTTTGAGAACGATCAATAAGCATTTCGCCTCGACTTCTGCCTCACCAAAAAGGATTTTATGATAATTGCACTCAAAAAGACGGCTTTTTTATGGGTCTCACATGTGTGCAGGTAGGAATGAAGAGAGAAATCCTACACACGTTGAATGGTGGGAAGGACAACTTCCGAAATATTTTTTTTTAAAACCCACATCTTTTAACATTTTGAAAAACCATTTTTATGACGATCTCTAAGAAAGGAAATCAACCACTATTATCGAGGATGAGATTAATTACTCACCTTCACATCCGATCGCCAATTATGATAACACCACTCTCACGACATCCAATAGAAACGTCTTCCGCTTCTCGTCTTGATCTTCTTGGTCTTCATCTTCGGTTTCAACTATTAATGATAAACACTCGAACTTCATAAATCCTTGACAATTTGTAACCTTTTTATCTTAAATTCTTGTCGCTTGAAACTTCCTTATATATTTTCCTTCCCCACGGCTTATTAAATAAATAAAAACCAAAAATAATAAAAATTTTCTCTTGTCATCATTTTTTTTTTCTTCTTATTTTATTATATTATTGGATAAGGATTATTACATGAAACTAGTTGGAAGCCTAACAAGCTAAGCTCCAACGACATACTACTACATTAATTGAACAGGTTGTTGTGCTAACCTACCAACGAGCCTCATGGGTAACCTAGCCAAGGGAGCCGAAATGGCGGGAGGGGGGGCTGAGATTGTGTCACAAGGGGGGAAAGCTAACACTATCTTCCATGTTAATTCCTGCAATATTATGCCATTGAGGACTCGAACCTGGGACCTCCTGGAGCGCATTAAACTTTTGGGGAACGGGGATGACCAGGTGAGCTAGGGCCCGTTCTTTAAAATACAAAACAAAATGAAAATAAAATACAAAACAAAATGAAAATGAAAATAAAACAAACCGTGGCCGTGGGAGAAGTATTTTACCGCTTGATTCTTCACAACTTGTATCATCTCGATATCATAAATTTCAATAACTCTCACCTTTTGATTTTCTTTGCTCTCGTAAATAAGTCTTCATACTTGGATATAGAATTACCTCATTGTATTGTAAGTCCTCAACATATATGTAAAAATCTGCTCATTGTATGTTGCTTTACTTATATTTGAAATTTGCTCTTTTTCTCGTTTCGTTGCTTGTAAACCTTGAACTTCTTCAACTTTATTTGTAGATTTTGATGTCGCTCCTTGTTGATGATGATGGTGTTTCTATGGACCCGTTGTTGTGGATAGAATGGTTCTAACTGCAAATCGAACTACAAGAAGGGGGCTTTCATCTATAGACGTCACCCTCATGATTGACAAAATTAGCACTCAAGAGATCTAAGAGTAGTGCTTCTATTGGTGGGAGGTTGGGTAGCTCACCATTCTACCCGGAATTAACGTACGGTGACACACACTCAAAAGCTCTTTAGTTAGATGGAAAAATTTCTGGTCGGTGCCTTACATGATATAAATAGGGTAGTCTCCACTAATGATTGATCATCAACTCTAATAATGCATTTCTCCCTGCTCCTAATTTGCATCACCGGCATGATTAAATCTATTATTTAACACTCTAACAAGCAAGAAATCCGAATGTAGTTCCCTAACACTTCCAAGTTCAGTTATTTCGGTCAGAATTCTCTATGTAAACATACCTAGAAGTATGCTAGTGACTCTAAAATCTCTAACAGTTGGAGGTTTTAAGTAAATTTTTTATTTTATTTTTTAAATACATGCTTAACCACTCCCCCACACTTAAACCTTACATTGTCCTCAATGTAATTGAATCGTCCTAGTAAAGTCAAGGTGGGAAATTTTATCATGATACGGAACAAGAAAAAGAAATAACAAAAAGCAAAAGAATAAGAAATACAAAACCTATGGGTTGCCTCCCATTTAGCGCTTGTTTTAAAGTCGAAGACCCGACTTAGCTCTTGCTTCACATTACTCCTCCAGAGGGAGTAAATCTTGAAGTCCAATCACGTCAACATGCTCCGTTGGAAAGTTTTCATAATATGGCTTCAACCTATAGCCGTTGACTTTCAAAGGTTGTCCTGTTTTGTCACTAATAATTTCAACTGCACCATAATCATAAACATTAGTAACAATAAATGGTCCCACCCAACGGGACTTAAGCTTACCCGGAAATAAACGTAAACGAGTATTAAATAAAAGAAGTTTTTGCCCCACAACAAAACTTTTCCAAGAAATCATCTTGTCATGAAAAAGATTGGTCTTTTCCTTGTAAATCCGGGCACTCTCGTAAGCATCATTACGTATCTCCTCTAACTCATTTAATTGTAACTTTCTTTGCTTCCCCGCTTCACCATACTCCATGTTGCATTTCTTTATCGCCCAATAAGCCTTATGTTCAAGTTCAACCGGAAGATGACAAGCTTTGCCATAAACCAACCGATATGGAGACATACCAATCGGTGTCTTGTACGCCGTTCTATACGCTCCAATTTTTCCTTGTTGTATTCACCGTTTTCTCAAGGATGGACTTGATCTCACGATTGAAATTTCCGCTTGTCCACTAGTTTGTGGATGGTAAGGCGTACTGATCTTGTGTGTTATGTTGTACTTCTTGAGGAGAGCGTGGAAAGACTTCTTGAAATGTGAGCCTCCATCGCTTTAATCTTGGTGTACCATGCCTTGTGAATATGTTTTCTCTTACAAAATCAAAAACAACTTGAGAGTCATTAGTTTTGGTGGCTCTAGCTTCCACCCATTTCGAAACATAATCTACGGCAAGAATTATATAAAAGTTTCCATTCGAATTGACAAAAGGGCCCATAAAATCGATACCCCACACATCAAAAATCTCAACGGCGAGAATTGGTGTGAGTGGCATTTGATTTCGAGCACCAAGATTGCCCGTTCGTTGACATCTATCACACGATTTACAAAAAACATATGAATCTTCAAACAAGGTGGGCTAATAAAATCCACTCTCGAGAACTTTGAGAGCGGTATGTTTAGCACCAAAGTGGCCACCACAAGCAAGAGTGTGACAAAAGGAGAGAATGAATTGAAATTCGGAGTTAGGTACGCACCTTCGTATTATTTGATCAACGCCATATTTCCATAAGTATGGTTCATCCCACACATATTGCTTAGCTACCTTCTTAAGTTTCATCTTTTGGAAGTTGGACATTGTACTAGGTACCTTTCTTGTCACCAAGTAATTCACTATATCCGCGTACCAAGGTGTTGATTCTTCCATGGAGAAAAGTTGTTCGTCCGGAAAGCGGTCTTGTAATGGAAGTTCTTCTTGAGACATAACAAGTCTACTAAGATGATCCGCAACGGTATTCTCCACACCTCTCTTGTCTCGAATTTTTATGTCGAACTCTTGTAGTAATAGGATCCACCGGATTAGTCTTGGCTTAGCTTCTTTCTTCTTTATTAAGTGTCTTAGTGCGGCATGATCGGAATACACAATAACCTTTGTGCCCACCAAGTATGATCGAAATTTTTCCAATGCAAAAACTATAGCCAATAACTCCTTCTCCGTGGTAGAATAATTGATTTGTGCATCATTAAGGGTCCTAGATGCATAATAGATAACATGAGACAACTTGTCCACTCTTTGACCCAAAACGGCTCCAACCGCATAATCACTAGCATCACACATTAATTCAAATGGAAGATGCCAATCCGGTGATTTGATAATTGGCGCACTTGTCAACATTTCCTTCAATTTGTCAGAGGCATCCTTGCATTCCTTGTTGAAGTCAAAAGGTACCTCCTTTTGTAATAACTTGCACATCGGCATGGAGATTTTGGAGAAATCCTTGATAAACCGCCTATAGAAACTTGCATGGCCAAAAAATGAACGGATCTCCCTCACCGAAGTGGGATATTGTAAGTTTCTTATTAAATCTATCTTTGACTTGTCCACTTCGAGCCCTCGAGAGGACACAATGTGACCAAGTACTATGCCGTGGTTTACCATAAAGTGACATTTCTCCCAATTAAGGACAAGGTTTGTGTCTATGCATCGTTTAAGAACTAGTTCAAGGTTGTCTAAACAACTATCAAAAGAATTGCCATAAACACTAAAGTCATCCATAAATACCTCGATGATGCGCTCCACATAATCCGAGAATATACTTACCATGCATCTTTGAAAAGTAGCCGGTGCATTGCAAAGGCCAAATGGCATCCGTCTATATGCAAACGTTCCAAACGGACAAGTGAAAGTGGTCTTCTCTTGGTCCTCCGGTGCAATAACAATTTAGTTGTATCCCGAATAACCATCCAAGAAACAATAATGAGAATGCCCCGCTAACCGCTCCAACATTTGATCAATGAAAGGTAAAGGAAAGTGATCCTTTCGGGTTGCGGAATTAAGCTTTCTATAGTCAATGCACACTCTCCAACCGGTTTGAACTCTTGTAGGAACAAGTTCATCGTCTTGATTTCTAACAACCGTGACTCCGGACTTCTTTGGTACCACTTGTACCGGACTAACCCACTTGCTATCGGAAATTGGGTAGATTACCCCCACACTTAGCAATTTGAGTATCTCTTTCTTCACAACCTCCATCATGGGAGGATTATGCCTACGTTGAGCATCACGTACCGGCTTCACGTTCTCTTCCATTAGAATCCTATGCATGCACATGGATGGACTAATGCCTTTGATGTCCGTATTTGTCCACCCAATAGCCGTTTTGTGCTCTTTCAAGACTCTAAGCAAACGGTCTTCTTTTACCGGTGTGAGGTTATTTGCAATAATCACCGGAAGCTCATCTCCAACTCCCAAGAAAGCATACTTCAAATGGTCCGAAAGTGGCTTCAATTCTAGCTTAGGCGCCTTCACAATAGATGGTACAAGTAATTTATCAGTCATGGGTAAAGAAATATATGAAACATTACCCTTTTTAACTTCTTGCAATGTCGCCAAAGCACCACACATCTCCACTAATTCCTTGGAGATTTCAACATCCAAGTTAGACAATCCGTGGATGTCCAATTTAATGCTCTTTTGCAACACCACATCAAGTTCATCCTCTTTACTCAATTCCACCATTTGTTGCGCTAATGAACCAACCACATCAATGGAGTAAACGGAATGCACATCACTCGGGTAGCGCATGGCTTCAAATATGTTGAAGTGTATTATCTCCTTGTCGAATTCCATAGTGAGTGTACCCTTATCAACATCAATCTTCGTTTTTGCGGTCTTCATAAATGGCCTCCCAAGAAGTAAAGAAGTAGATGACCGATTCTCATTGTTGTCCATATCCACCACGAAGAAATCAACCGGAAAAATAAGCTCATTCACTTGCACAAGCACGTCTTCTACAAGTCCGTTAGGATATATGTTAGACTTGTTTGCTAATTGGATAATAACTCTTGTCTCTTTCAAAGGTCCAAGATTCAATGAGTCATATATATCGGCCGACATTACACTAATGGAAGCTCCCAAATCAAGTAAAACATGTTCAAACCTTTTCTTACCAATAGTAATTGGCACCGTGAAACCACCGGGATCCGTGCACTTTGTAGGCATCTTCTTTAATAGCATAGCCGACGCACTCTCGCCGACTTTAGTAATTTCATTATCAAGCAACCTATCCTTCTTTGTGCATAATTCCTTCATAAACTTAGCATACCTTGGCATTGTCTTGATGTCCTCGATGAACGGGATGTTGATTTCGATCTTCTTGAAGATATCCATGAGTGCCTTGTCTTGAGCTTCTTTCTTGGACTTAGCAAAACGACTAGGAAAAGGAGGTGGAGTAGTGAAAGTAGGAACCGGTTCCTTGGATTGATCGGTTGGTGTTGAATTCTCCTTTGGTGCGGCTTCCTCCTTGTCTTTGACAAACTCTTCACTAGCTTCTTCATGATGACTTGGACTCTCCACTTGGCTTCCACTTCTTAAAGTAACCACATTAACATTCTCTCTTGGATTCACAAATGGTTGTGAAGGAAGCTTTGTGGATGCTTGAGATTTCAATAGGTTCACATCGGTCTCCAATTGTCCCATTTGAGTTTATAAATCCTTGATGGCCGATTCATTCTTTTGTTTGCTTTGTTGTAACATAGAAGTAAGACCTTGCATGCCTTGCATTAACGCATTGAGCTTGTCATCACTCGAAGAATCACGCTCCTTGACTTGTTGTGGTTGAAATTGTTGTTGAGGTTGGAAGCGTGATTGTTGGAAACCACCTTGTTGCGCATATGGATTAGGAGCCGCCGCTTGCTTGTTTGCATAACTAAAGTTAGGATGATCCTTCCAACCGGGATTGTAAGTATTGGAATATGGATCGTACCTTGGCCTTTGATTTGGATATAAAGCATTTACTTGCTCGTTCTCATCATCCGGAATAATTACCGCGGCCATCCTTTGAATCATTATCTCCATGTTACCCATCCTTTGATCAAGATGTGATGATGAATCACTAACTTCATGCACTCGCCTAACCATTGGTTCATCTCTTGTGTAGAATTGTTGCGAGTTTGCAGCCATACTTTCAATCAACTCGGTAGCTTGGGTCACCGTCTTGTTCACTAGTGCACCACCACCCGCGGCATAAGAAGAGATCTATCACTTGGTTGGAGAGCTTCGTAGAAGTATTGGAGTATCATAACGTCACTGAATTGATGATGTGGGCAGCTTGCCACTAATCTCTTGTATCGCTCCCAACATTCATACAACGACTCTCCCACATGTTGTTTCAACCCACAAATCTCCTTGCGAATTTGAGTAGCTTTTGATGCGGGAAAATATCTCTCGAGGAAAAGTTTCTTCATCCCATTCCATGTTGTGATACTTCCGGAAGGCAAATAATACAACCATTCCTTAGCATTGCCCGCCAAAGAGAACGGGAAAGCTTTCAACATTGCTCCATCCTCATTAGTCTCCGGTAGAAGCATGGCCATGACTGTGGTATAAAAGTCCATAAGATGTTTGTTTGGATCTTCATTCACCATGCCATGAAACTTTGGTAACTCTATAATCAACCCAGGCTTGATCTCGAAGGTTGAGTTAGTTTGGATACACCATTGTTGTGTATCAAGCTTGTGAGAAGCTAGGTCCTTGAGTGTACGATCAGCCATTGCTTCTTCTATGTCAGAATCTGTGAACTCACTTGATGAAGAAGGATGAAGGGGAGTGTTAACCGCACGAATAAAGTCTTTTAGTTGATTGCCGGATCGAAGACGTATTGGACTCGGTCTGCCCTCTTTAAGCATTCACCAAAGACCTGAAACAAGATTCTCAAAAACTAAGTTAGATACGATATAGAATCTAACAAAGCAAGAATAAGGCAAAAAGAAAAATAAAAACAACTAAAATCGTCCGCTGCTCCCCGGTAGCGGCGCCAAAATTTGATGCGTGTCGTAACCACAAAAAATTAGTGAATATTTTTCCACTCAATTAACAAGTAATATGGTGGTAGTTAAGTTCGTTCCCACGAGGAGCAAGAGGTTTTAGTTGTAAAATTGTCACAAAAAGGGGGGTTTGTTTTATAAAGCAAAAGAAAATAAACAAAGCAATTCAAATATAAAGTTGAAATCAATAAGAGAGACAAAATCAAGGAATCCTTCTTCGTTGCAAAACAATGACTCAAGTTATGTTTTTCATCCACATGTTATTAGTCACAGATTATCACCAACCGTAGGATAGCAGGTTCGCTTAGCTAGCCCCAAAATCCCTTGTTTCACTGAGTAGTTATCAGATTCTATTCAAAAGAACCACCTTGAGGTTCGCTTACAAGATGTAATTCTCCGAACGCATTAAGATTTATGAATTTAGGTTTAGTACTAGTAGTTAGACTCGGTTCGCTTGGTCCACTTTCTAGCGTTGTTTTTACACACAATTGCTCCACGGAATCCCTCCGCAAGGTCTCGTGTTTTCTACTTGTGTAAAGTGTCGAGAACGATTACGTATTCCCTAACTTATACTAGATTTAGGTTGAGTTAACAAATCAATTCAGCGTGCACTCTAAATAATCTATCAAACAACCATGAATGTATAAACATTCCTATTAGTAAAAACAAACGATAATCATGTGAAAAACTTCAAGATAGAATTGAAAACAAAACTCAAATCATGTCAAGAACTAGGAATTCATCCTCAATCAATAGAAAATTAGCTACTCATGCTAAGGAGTTCACACAAATAATAAAGAAAAGAAAAGTGTTGTGTGTGTAGAAGGTGTGTAAAAGATGTATAGAGAACTTCTCTATTTATAGGCTTCAATTTGCTCTCCAAATCTTCCAAGGAATAGAATCCCTTTCCCTTTGTAGCTCAACTTCCAAATCCAAGTATTTTTCAAATCTTCTATCTTCTCTTTCCAAATTCGAGCCAAATTCTCCATCCAATTCCAAACCCAAGTCTTCACACCCATGAGTCTAGAATACTCTTCACAAAATTCTGCACATATTGGTCCGGGAAAATTTGGGATCAGGGAATCCGAGAGAAAACGGCACCGGATAGTGTCTGCCGATCACTGAAAGTTCTTATAGTTATGAGAACATTCCGTCAGTCCACCGTCAAATGTAACGATCAAGACGGTCTTGATTAGTCCACCGGGTCAAAGAGGAGGGTATTCGGACACCGAGTCAAGATCTTACTGACTAATCGGGTCTTATTCAATTTGAGTTGGACCAGGTTCTTTGGATCGTTGATCGGCGGACGAGTTGACTCACCGGAGTAGAAATTTCGCCGAGTTCGTTTATTATCAGTACTTTCTCGAGGCCAAGTTCAAAGCCATTACTTCTTGTCTTCATACCGTTAAGAACCTAGCATACATCTAACATTCCTTGCAATCATTCATACACGACTCCATTTTATAACACCTTGTTCTTCAACTCTGCTTCATACTCTTCCCTGCAATGCCATACACATCCTGTTGTTTAGCTTCATGCCATTCCCATTTGCAGCTTATTCCTTCTTAGCCAATAGCAGCAGCTCAGCCATTCAATTCACAGGAAAACCTTAAATTATCAAAACCCACAACTGCAATTCTTAGACAACCCACTTCTCTTTATCACTTCAACCATCATTCTTGAGTGACAAAGCAGTATCTCCATCTGCTTTTGTTGCTATCATTCACATCCATAAACCAATTACGGTAACCACCATCTTCTCCCTGTAAACCAGCAGTATCATTCACAATACCAGCAGACTCCATCAAACCCCCATCTCTATTATGTTCAACCAACAGCACCATCCATCTTCCATGTTTCCCTCGAACAGCACCAAACCCATTTTAACATCCATCATTTTCTCCTCTTTCCCTGTATATCATCATTGCTCAAGAACAAGCTCGATTACTCCTTAGCCAAACCGTAAATAAAATTCCAGTCCATACCCATCTCAGATTCAAACGGAGACAAGAACCCTACGACCTCAATTAACAAATACCCATCTCTTATTCTTCTCTCGGCTTCATATTATCTCCTCCATCTTCGATTAACAGAAACAACACCACCTCTTCTTCTGAGATCTCGAATCCCTTATTCAAATCCATACAACTAACATCACTGCATCATCAATTCCTCATTCTTCTTCTTCCATCTAATCCATCTCTCAATTTCTGTAAATCTTGGATCCCCTTTTTATCTTCGAGAACACCAACCCTAATTCGATCGATCTTCTCCATGTCTTGCTTAAATCAACAGTGGCAAACCACCACCACATCTCATCAATTATTCTTCAATCAGTCTTGATTCAACAACAATGGCTTCGATTTCTCTCAACTCTCTTCTCTCGGCTTCATGTTCTTTGTAACCCATTTATTTTCTTTCTCAATTTCAGGTTCTGGTTCGAATAATGATTGAGAGGAAATGTCTCTCGAATTTAGGGTTGTAAAAGTAGGTTATATTCGATGCAAGGTCACCTTGATAAGGGTTAACCAATTTACAGCCCCTTAACCTCATCTGGTCTGTCTTTAGTGCTTCTCCAAAAGAAAGTTGCCCCTTAACCTTGGCTCAGCTCCTTTTAGTGTCCGCCTATAAAATGATAAATTTCTCCCTTTTGCTCAAACTGGGTGATTTCTTCTTCTTTTCGTCCGTGCGACTCCATAGTAGCTATAAGACTCAGAACAAGCGTAAAATACATAATTTACAAGAAAAATAGCGAAGAAAGCATAAACTATAGATATTAAATCAAGGTGTATTCTACACCTATCAATTATGCCCCTATTTTTCTTGTTACTTCTAGAGAGGAAAATAACACTAGAAGACCTCTAAGATTTAACAAGTGCTGGTTTAGTGATAACAGGTGTAAAGACTTGATTGTGGAAAATTGGAAAACCAATGAAAATGGATCAAGAGCATACAGACACACTAGATGTTTATATAATGTTAAAATGGCTCTAAGACAGTGGAACATGGATTCTTTTAGTAATTTTCAGTATCATATAAAAGATATCCGGACTCGGTTAGATAATATCAGTAATAACATGAATGATGCTACTATTGTTGCTAATAAGTCTAGGTTGGAAGAATCTCTGAAATACTGGGATAATGTCAGACAAGAGTATTATATACAGAGAGCTAAGGAAAATGTCCTAACTTTTGATGATAAAAATACTAAGTACTTTCATGATAAAGTTAAGTTCATGAAAAGAAGAACTCAGATTGAGTGCTTGAAAAGTAGCATAAGAATATGGTTAACTGATAAAAGCATGATAGCTAATGAGCTTAGAGATCATTTTAGCAAAATGAGTAGAACTACAAATCCTCCCAGGGAAAGTAGTTTTTTTGATACTATTATGCCTTGTATTTCTGATGAGGAAAATGAATTTTTGCTACATACACCTACTGATGAGGAGATAAAAGTCATTGTCTGGCAAATGCAACCTTGGACTAGTCCTGGACCAGATGGTTATCCACCTGGGTTCTATCAACAAATGTGGGATACTGTAGGGCCTGATACTATAGCTATGGTTAAGAGCTTTTTTCACTCAGGTTACTTTCTTAAACAGATGAATCATAATTTTGTGACTCTCATTCCTAAAAACAATGCCCCTAAAACCCCTGCTGATTTTAGGCCTATAAGTTTAAGCAATGTTAGTTATAAAATAGTCTCTAAACTTTTAGCTAGTAGACTTAAAACTGTGATGGACAAATTTATTAGCCCTTATCAAGCTGCATTCTTGTCCTCTAGGCAGATAACTAACAACATTGTGATAGCCCATGAGTTAGTTGATACAATGAGAAAAAAATAGGAAAAAAGCTGGACTTATGGCCATGAAACTTGATATGTCCAAGGATTTTGATAGGATAGAGTGGAATTTTCTAATTGATTTTCTCAAAAAACTTGGCTTTCATAATCATTGGTGTAATCTCATTGAACAATGTATCTCCACAGTGTCAACTTCAATTTTTCTAAATGGTTGCCATGGTGAAATTTATTATCCTACAAGGGGTCTTAGACAGGGAGACCCCCTGTCTCCTTACTTGTTCATTATTTGCATGGATGTGTTGTCTAAAATGCTTATTGATGCAGAAAGGAAAGGTGATATTGAAGGTATAAAAGTAACTACATCCAGTCCATCTGTTAGTCACTTATTCTTTGTTGATGATTGTCTTGTCTTTACTAAGGCTAGTGTTAAGAATGCTAGGAATTTGGAAAGCATGCTAGAAAGATTTAGTAAGTTTTCTGGACAAGCCATAAATTTTGAGAAATCTGAGATTGCTTTTAGCCCCAAGACTGAACCTAGAACTAAGGCTCAAATTCTTTCTATTTTGAAAATTAAAAACCTTGGCTTGGCTGACAAGTACTTAGGTGTTCCACTGCTGCTTCAAAGAAACAAAATGGAATCTTTTAAGCATCTTGAGGAGAATTGTGATAAGAGGCTTGATAATTGGCAAGGTAAGTATCTAAATCAACTAGGTAGAACTGTTCTTATTAAATCTACTTTAGGCACCATAGCTTCTCATCATCTATCTGTTTTCCATATGCCTAAAAAGATGACTGACAAACTTTATGCAGTTCAAATGAGGTTTTTCTGGAATAAGAAAAAGTCTGTTAGAGGGGGGAATCCTTGTAATTGGGATAATATAGCTAAACCCATTGAGATGGGAGGTTTGAATATTAGGAAAACAGAGTATCTAAACACTACATTATTAGCCAAGTTAGCATGGAGAATGCTAACAGAACCAGATGCCTTGTGGGTTCAAATCCTTAGGCATAAATATTTTCCTGATATGAATCCTCTTCATGCTTTTGTTACTGAAAATGTTTCTTGGGTCTGGAAAGGCATTTGTAGGGGTCTTGATTTGGTAAGGAAATACTACTGTTGGGAAGTAGGAGATGGTACTTCCATTGAGATATGGAAGGACAGAAGGGTTCCCACTTAGCCTTCTTAACAATAATTTTGCTTCAAATTCTATGAAAACAATTAACCAACTTATGATGCAGGGAACTAATGAATGGAATGTAGATGCTCTGAATTGCCTTTTTGATAGTAATATTGTCAATGAAATCTGTAAAATTAGAGTTCCTTACAATGGAAAGGACACTCTCAGGTGGGCTCCATCTTGGTAAATTTAGTGTTAAATCTGCATATAAGTGCATTATGCAGGAGGTTCATGGCTCTGTAAGTGTATCCTATCCCTGGAAAGATTTGTGGAGTCTTAATCTTCCTCAAAAGATTAAGCATCATCTATGGAAGTGTTTAAATGACTGTGTTTCAAAGAAGAAGTAAGATTACTAGGTTTGCTACAGCTATTATTAGTGACTGTCCTCTATGGAATTGTGAAATTGAAACCCTCAATCATTTGTTTATTGACTGTGAAGTTACTAAAAGAATTTGGTTTGCCCTTGATGCTAACATTGCAGGAACTATTGCTAATACAAATATGCAGAATTGGATAGCTAATTGGTTTCAGTCCAGTAATGTATCCAGGGGTGCACATGAGAAATATGTTCAGTTTGTTAGCTTTGTTATTTGGCAAATATGGAAACTGAGATGTTCTGTGGTCTTTGATAATGGAACAATTCAAATAGCTAGTCTGGTAAGACAAGTAAATAAGGACATGGCTGAGTGGAATGAAACTCTAGAAATTGTAGATCAACTAGAACTTCTGTGAATCAGACAAGGGATGTAATACCTTGGAAAATGCTAGAAAATGGATTTGATAAAATCAATTTTGATGTTGCATTCTTAAAAGAAAACAAGTATATGGGTTTAGGACTAATGTTGTTTTCTGCTGCAGGGCAATTTGGAGGAGCTCAATCGATTCTTTGGGATAGCTCGGGATGAAGAGCAAGTCAAGCTCTTGTAGCACTAGCGGCTATAAAGTGGGCAAAAAATTCAGCCGTGGAAAGACTACATCTGGAGGGAGACTGCCAGAATGTGGTGAAAGCAATAAATGGAGAGTTAGATTGTGTTAGATGAACAAACAATAATGTAATTCAAGACTGTCGAAGTCTTTTAGTAAGTTTCAGGGATTGGAAATGCACTTTTGTGCATAGAGAGTCGGATGAAGTTGCTAATAGCCTAGCTAAGAGGGCTAGAATTGATAGAGTAGATCAATGTTGGATCAGATTTCCCATTTTGGTTAAAATCTCTAATCAGAGAAGAACTGAATGTAGTCCTACATTAATTCCCTTTCAATGAAATTTCTTTCTTATTAAAATAAAATAAAATAAGTATAATCTATAATCTTCACATAGTTTACACAGTACATTTGAAACTAAACCCCGAATTTTCAGATTAATATTCACATTTTTAAGGGTCATAATATTACATTGGAGAAACTATTTACAGATACCCTTGCTAGGACTAACTTAAGCGTCGACTTCAAGCAGTTGAATCCCTTTCAACCAAAAGAAATCTTCTTCCTCTTACATAGCAGAAGCACTTTGAGTACCAACTTCACTATTTAGTACAATAGCGGAATACGGAGTAGTAGTAGGATCCCTCGACAAAACTATGTTCCCTCTCAGATCTTTTACCCCGTAGTTATTCAAATTTGAGTTGACAATTCTGCATGAACCCCATGTCTCAGCTTGTAGTTGGATTCCATAATATGACAAGTGATCCGTGATGCTGTTTCCCATTACAGACCTGCTCAAATTTAACAGCATAAGAGCAAGTACAAAGCCTGATAACTTGTTATATTGCTTGCTGATGTATAGGGCTAGCAAAAATTTGAAACGAAGAAGGAAAACACCCATACCTGCTACACGATGGGTCTTCACCAGATGCATCACAGATCTTCTCGGCTACATAAACTAGACTTTCCAAACCGACGTTGTAAATCCACACCTATAAAATTGAAAAATTAACAAGCTCCAAAGATGAAACCAAACGATCAAAACATTAACTATCCCCTGCAACATGCTGAGTGTGTTCTATTTGCAGGGGAAAAAAAAAGTGGTTTCCAGGAATTCAGAGTAAGCAGAACCATTACCTCTCTTGGGAAGTGGTGGTAAGTCTTCTGTGGAAAGTAAGTATAGTAGGGAGGCAAATGAGGCACTATATCATGCGCATGAGTTACTCGTATTGTATTTGGCACATGCTGGCTGAAATACGATGCAAATACTGAGTTGCCAATACGTGGCTGTCCAAAGGTCATAAGTTGAACTTCACAAGGTCCATCAAAATTAACCTGGAAAGATGTACAAGTATTCCCTCAATACACTATAACCAATTAAAAGAAAAACGCCAATAAAATCTAACATCAAAATGAACCGACAAGATGCTGTAGACTGCTACGAATTTCGGCATAAATAATGCAATATCCAAATTAGGAGAAGACAAGTTGATAGGTAGGTTAATTACTGATAGATCAAGTGCACAAAAAGAAGCCATTGCCCCGCCCATAGAATGTCCCGTGACCATGATGGGAATGTCCCCATATAACCTCTTGGCTCTTCTGACAGCATTCAGAAGACAAGGCCTAATAGTCGTGTTATGATATGCTGAATAAAATCCATGATGCACCTGAAAATGTTTACGAGAGCAAATATAAGGATTATTCACTTTTATATGAACTTGATCCTTCTTACAAGGTTTTAGTTAAATGAACAAACCATTGCATCAGGCATGCCTGGATAGTTCAGATCAAGTTGCTTCCAGAACAAATCTTCAACCCAATTCTGAATGCTACATACAAATAGGTACACGAACAAAATTAGAAGTTTGCTGGGGGATGATAAAAGAGAAAACAAATTGGAAAATGGCACTTCATTAACAAAGTCAGGAAATATATCCTGCATAATCCCAAGAGTCAATGGGATTAACTTGCTCTCTTTTCAAAGTCACAAAAAACTACAGGAATTTCCCTTACATACATATTCACACAGCAAAAAGAAATTTATATACTATTAAGTATTAACATGTTCTAAATAACGGAGATGAATAACTAAGGCTTCTCTCTATGATTTCAAGTTTTCAACAAATAGTATGGTTAAGCATGCACCAAACAAATCAGTACCTGTGCTCTTGAGTACCCCTAAATGCAATAACGACGGCATTAAGATCCTTTGCGTATCCAACAAATGCCTGCACACGACAATAGTATTATAGCTTAAGATGCATGCCAAACCAGGTAGAAGTAGTTCAACATAACTATATCATCAGGAAAGGCAGATACAGGGCATTTAATTACCTGTAAACAATGCTGGACATCAACAATCAGCTCCAGCACTTCAAACTCCCTAATCATATCATCACATCTTGAGCAAGTCCAAGTAAACAATTCCGTAAGATCCGACATGTAAACCTGTAAGAAGCAACAGGTTCATCCACTAGTCATCAATATGATCGGATACAAGTACAACGAAAACATTCATACTTGAAAAGGCTAGTTAATTTTCTAAGTGAACTCAAGTAAAGCAAGAACAAAAAACCAAAACTCACCGCAGAAGCATACTCCACCAATATCTTTGCAAGAGTATGATTGTAGACAGGGCCATGGTCACTTTGCTTAATCTGCAGTTCCATATGTTTGACTTGCAATTCTGCAGTGAAAAAGAAAAACATCATAAAGAAAGATTCAGCAATTCCATTAACTAGTGCACTAAGATACACCAAGCAACAATGTACTTGATAAACCAAGCGCCAAGTTAGTTTACCTCTAGCTCCAGTTATTGTAAATAACCAGAGTAAAAGAACAATCTTTAGCCATTGAAATCGCTCCATACCCCCTATAAAAATACCAAAAACATTGCCGGTTTTGATTAGCTAGGCAGCAGAATAAAAGAAAAGTGATAATTGCATTTGTTAATCTAGGGTTTCTAAGATGTTCAGAATCAATTAAAAAATCACTGAAATCCCCCCATATACAAACAAATTATGAGCAATGAACAAGCCCCCAAATCATGAATAAGATTCAACAGCTTAAAACAAAAGGAACCAACCTAATCAAAACAGACCACCAACCCTTTGAAGATTTCGGAAGCTTGAAACTCCTTTGATCAGGAAAAAAAAAAAAACAATGGCAATTGACTAACAATTTCAGTTCCAAAGATGTTTTTGTTTTTGTTTGTATCTGAGAAAGAACAAGGAAAGAGATGAAGAAGAGGAGGAGGAATAAGTAATATTCTTCTTCGGTTCTGGATGACCGAATTCCCAAACTTGCCCTAAAAATTCAATATTTTAATATCTTAGTCGTTGAAAAATTAATTGAGAACTCAAGATAGAGTGAGATAGATGATCATAAATGATGACTTTCTGGCTTGAATTTTATTTGAGAAATTCTGGAAATCTTGCCTTCCGTGTTTAATATTTATCGTTCTGTTTATTAAAGTCAGGATTTATCTAGTCGTCTATACACATCGGCATGATTTTGGATTTATACACTGTTTCGGAATTTCCTCCTTTGCTTGAGTTTGAGTACACGTGTATGTACACGTTATCTATTTTATATTTTATCTGTTGCAAAATTGATACACTTTTTTTTTTCTTCCAAAAAGAGACCGAGCATCAAACTTTAACATTCATAATAAACCGATTTAGAATCGGCAGAGTTACATGACTGATCTGGCTATTTTCATCAGACCTAACAAGTTCAACCAGACAACATATTACAACCAGACAATATACATTTTCAGACATCATAACAACGTAGTTACATAACAAAATCTGAAGAAGATTTCTAACCATTCCATGTTGATTCCTAAGTACATGGACAAGTTTAATTGGCCTGGTTTGGAATAAGATTAACTCATCCAAACCTCTCAACAAATCTACATAATGTAGAGATGTTAGGTTCCATAGATCCAACCATTTCTCAGGGTTTTTTTCGTAATCACAGTAACACAAATGACTTTGGTATAATAGAATCCATAGATCCCACCAAAAGTCATGGTTTTCATCAAATATAGAGTTATACAAGTAACACAGGTAACCAAAATCGGTTTTCTTGAAGCTGAATCGGGCTGAATCGGTCTGAAACTTCATCTAACTCGGTCTTGTGTATCCATTTGTTGCAGGTGTCTTCAGTGTTTCTAGTGTCTTAGGTGTCTTTGTTGTTGATGGAGGTGTTCTTGCTGTTGCGGATGTTGGAGTTCCATTGATGTTGATGAAGATCATAAAAAATAAAAACCCGACTGAAATCTCTAAAATCAGAAAATCCCTAAAATCAGAAACCAAATAGAAAGCAAGACTAATATCTAGATTAGGCTTGATCAAAGAAAAGAAAAACTCTGAATAAGGTTTGATCTAAAAATCAAACTGATCCAAACCCTAACTAAATCTGGGTACCTAAAGCAGTGAAAAGAAAGGATTGAAAATCAAATAGAAGATCTTCAACGATTGAATAAAGATTTCTTGCTCAGATCTAATCCTAAGGAGCAAAACTGAGCAGATTAGGATCAGCCGGTTTTAGTTTCTCTGATGGTAAGTTTTTCTATTGAGAGAGAGAGAGAGTTTTTCTCTGATAAAATTGATACACTTGACCAGCAGTTTGAGAAAAATTCGACACATCGCCCTCGAATTTTCATCCGACCTAGGAAAGTAATGGGATGTCTAAATTCTACCATGCCTCTCTTTGTTTTCCTTTTCTCTCTAATCGACCTCGATTTTTATTTTTTTCTCGTTCTTGTTCTTGCTATTTTGCTGTTTGGGATCAAATCTTGTAAGGATAGTTGATCTTAGTGGTTTTTACTGACTTGGGGTGGATTTATCATCAAGATTTTGTTCAAAGGTCTTGCTGATTTTTTCAATTCCAATAGCTTTTGCTCTTCACAGAAAAAGGAAACTTCAATATCTTCAACAATGTTTGGGCCAACAACAGACTCAAAGTTTCCCTCATCAGCAGTATTTCAAGATTTATGGCCGAGATTCCGGTTTGCTCTACACCAGTAAGAAATTTCTCTAAGACACGGGTAAAGAGACAACACCATTACTCAGAAGATACCAGCAACAACAAGTTACAAAAGACCGAGGCAAAAGAAGACCCAAACCGATCTCGAACGATTCCGTCCTATGAAAACCGATTCAGGTTATACAAGTTACCTTTGCTACCGTTACTTTGAAAAAAATCATTGACAATAGGTTGGATCTATGGATCCTGTTATACCTATGTCATTTGTTTCACTATGATTTTATTAAAACCCTTGAGAAATGGTTAGATTTGATGATCCTAACATCTCTATTGATAATAGATTTGTTGTATGGTTTGGATGTGATGCTTGTGATCCAACCAAGACCATTTAAACTAGTCATGTTACATAGGAATCGATTAGGAATGGTAGGAATTCTTAGTCAGAATTGGTCATGTTACTATGTTGTTAAGTCCTTTGTATGTCCTGGTTGTCTGCTTGAAGTTTATGTAACTGGGAACCCCAGAGTCAGTCTTGTAATTGACCGATTTCAAATCGGAGAACTATGATCAATATATTTGAGGCATGCCTCTTTTCCTACAAAAAAAAAGTACTAGGTTACCTTCACCCGTAAAAATTACGTGTCTGGTCATAATTGTGTTTTTATTATTTTTTACCACTAAACCCTAAAATTTCCGATTTATTTTGGAAATTACAAATTTTTTCTTTTTCAAACCATTTTTATTTTTTTACCATTAAAACCTATAACTTCCGATCTATTTTGGAAATTAGAATTTTTTTTTTTTTTTTCAAACCAAAACTTTTGTTGGTTCCAAACAATCGGTTGACATATCATTTATGTAAAGGCGATTCCTTTTTATATTTTTCATGTTTTTGCAATAACTTATAATCCACGTGCATTAGGTTATGTTCCTACCAATTATTCTTGATGTTCTTCATACATGAAGAATATTAATCCAGAATTGGTAGGTAAGAAATTATTGGCCCACTCAATTATAATTATCTGCCGATTTTGGATTCAATTTATTTAGACAATGACTAAGTGTTGGAACCAACCGATATCAAAAGTCTTGTATGTCGACTGTAATCAAAGTGTGTTTTTCAAACATAAACGTATCGAAATTTGCGGGTAGTTACTAACTTTGTTAAATCTTGTCATTCATCCGTTAATTCTAGCAAACAATAGTTGTTTTTTATTTACCCGCTGGTTGATGTTCAATTTTTTTGGGGATAGCCAGAATTGACAGGTTTATTGTCCACGTACCTGTCAATTCTGGGTGATACGAAGGCCAGAAAATAATGATGCAAAACTTAATATTTATTACCCGTTTCGACGATTATAAGCAACAAATACACATTTCGAGATAATCAGACCTTCATTTTTCTGATCTTCATTTTCCTGATCCACAAGGTTCTTCACCCTACTACCCCTGGGATTATATACCTATTAGCTTGTGTAACATTGCTTAAAAAAATCTTTAAAGTGATTGCTAATAGGATGAAACCGTTTCTGGACAGGCTGATTTCCCCTTATCAGTCTGCTTTTGTCAAGCACAGGCTTATCTCTGACAACATTCTTATTGCTCATGAGATAATCCACGTTATGAGAGAACAGGAAAATTTCTAAAACTGATTTTTTAGGCCTTAAAATTGACATGTCTAAGGCGTTTGATAGAGACGAGTGGGATTTTTTGATAGTTGTCCTTAAAAGAATGGGATTATGTGATGCTTGGTATAACCTAATTCACCAATGCATCAGTACTAGCTCTTCGGACATCCTTATTAATGGTATCCCTAGCAAACATTTTAAACCCACTAGAGGTTTGAGACATGGAGACCCGCTTTATCCTTATCTATCCATCTTATGCATGAAATTCTTCTCTAGGACACTCTAATGCTGAGAACGAAGGTTTGGTCACTGGTTCCAAAATTAATAAACATTGTCCTGCCATCAGTCATTTGCTTTCGCAGATGACTGTTTAATTTTTACTAAGGCCACTACCACCCAAAGTACAAACTTGTTAAAGATTCTTGAATATTACGGTAAGACCTTCGGGCAAATGATAAACTTCTTTAATCAGGTATTTTCTTCACCCCCCCTGCATAAATAATGCTTTTGGCAAACTATAATTGATATTTTAAAAGTTAAAAAGATTAAACTTGATGATAAATACTTAGGTGGTCCGCTGTTTGCCAATAAGTCTGAAATCACTTGCTTTGATAATTTGCTTGATAACATGAGCGAGAAGCTAAAGGGTTGGAAAGGTGAGTCACTATGTCCGTCGGGTAAAGGAGTTAAGGCTGAAGTTGTCCTCGAGACGTTACATGTTTATAACATGTCTACGTTTATTCTTCCTAAAGAAATTATCAAATAAGCCACTAACTTATTAGGGATTTCTGGCGGGGTAAGTCTGGAGAGTCTAAAGGGGTTATATAAGGAAATGGTCCAAACTTTGTTTTAGTAAAGAGAAAGGTGGAAATGGGCTTAAGGACCTTAACAAGATGAACTTGTCGCTGATTGCGAAAAATGGTTAAAGATTCCACCCTAACTCCATTTTCACTATATGAAATGAAAATATTTTCCTTTAATAAATCCTTTCCATGCCACTTGTAATGATGGGTCCTCTTAGAATTGGAAAGGTATACACACTGGTCTGATGATTCTAAAACAATATGGTATTTGGGAAATCGGTAAAGGAAATAATGTGCATTCTTTAAAGATAATTGGATCCCTGACATAGAAGATCATTCTATAGTTCTGAACCCTGGATTTACAGATAATCGTTACACCCTGATTGAGGACTTAATCTCGGAAAATGGATGGAATACCCAACTTCTTCAGCAAATGCTTGAGTGGTTCATAATTAAAAGAATTCTAACCATTCACCCTGATAAAAACAGTGAGGATACCCTTAGGTAGATCGATGATCCTCAATTGAACTTCTCTAGTAAATCTTTGTATGACCTTCTAGATCACATAAAAGATCAAGTTACCGATAGGTTAGCGGAGAAGATTTGGGGGCTTGATGTTATTCCGGAAATCCAATTCTTTACATGGAAAATGAAAAGTAACATCTTGTCATTTAAGGGTATTTTATCTGAGCATATTCCTACTATTAACCCTATTTGTGTGATGTGCAGGAATAACATTGAGACTAGAGAACATTCTCTAATGCATGCTCTTTCATTAGAGTTGTTTGGGCTTTATGCTCACTAAACCTTGATAACGCCACTTATGGATTTGCAACCTTAACTGACTGGTGCTCCAGTTGGTTTAAACCCGACCATCCCCAGACTCCATTTGTCCCCTGGGAAAATATATGTGCAACCTTATGTTGGTAGCACCAACATTAACATGAATATGACCTTGCAAGGAGGGAGGATAAGAACTAGTTGGCGTACCAACTACAGTATGGATAAGCTACTTTTGTGTTTTTCTTCTTTTGAAAAAGTCATATGTAAGGATAAGTCCAATAACTTTCATGACCTCCTGAATTTGGCTAGAATTAGAGGGAGAAACCAAAGTCCTCGACTGTGGGAGGCAACTTCTATTATCTCTGACTGTCAGTAGTTCATTTCTTTATCTATAAGAAAAAGATCCTTAGCACTTATTCCTCGGGCGCTGCTACACTTTCCGGCGCCTAATCCCGTAAAACATCCCGATTGGGAAATGAACGGACGAGATCAAGGCTCTCAACATCAGGATAGGTAAAGAGTATGTGTGGGACCCATCCTGTATTACACGCGGGATCAAAAATCGGGAATATGACTCGGTTAACTTATCATTTCCCCTTATTCCTCACTAGTTAAAGAATCTCAACACCTTATTTTTCTTAAATTCCCAACTTCTTCTTCTTTTTCAAACCTAACACACAATATCTCTCTTGACTATAGTTCTCATTATCTAACACTAACTATAACTATAACTAAATTCAAACACTACCTATAACCAAGTTCAAACACTAACTAATTTAACAACTAATTTAATTAATTAACACTAAGTAGTCAGGGGCTTTTTAGCCATTAACAAAAAATAATTGGTTATGGTGCTTTTATTTTATTTCAAAATGACTTTTTTTTTGGGGTGGGGTGGGGGTGGGGCTTTAGCCATAAATAAAAAATAATTGGTTACAGAGCTTTTATTTTACTGTAGAATGACTTTTTTCTGTCTATCTTGTATGTAGGGGTGCACATCGGTCGGTCGGTCCGGTTTTCAGGCAAAACCGCCGACCAAACTGCATATACCCTGGTTTTGAATTTGAAAACTGAACTGTTGATGAGTCGGTTCGGTTTTTAACCGAGTCGGATCGGAACGGTTTTATTCACGGTTTTCATGGTTTTCACCGATTTAAAATGGAAGAAAAAGAATCAAACAGAAAAAATAAAAAATGCAATGAAACTAAGTTTTTCCTCAATCTTATTTCACCATTCATATACAAACTTGGAATACCATTCAAATCAACTTTAACTAAAGAACAAAATTTCATACAAAGAAACATATGTTTGAACTTTCAACCATTGAATCCGTGCTTTCAATCTGCTTCCATCTCAAACTCCTGATTTTCTTTAAAACATCTAGATCTATAACAACATATAAACACAATTAACTTCTCTACAAAAACCCGTCTCTATAACAATATATAGCATCAATTTGAAAAAGCCCCAATTAAAACCTAGGGTTTAATTATCATAAGAAATCCAAAATTGATTTTCATGAAAGAACTTCATCAAAATTAAAACAAAATTGAAATAGTAAACTCAAAAATAGAAGTAAAGAAATCGATTTACCTGTAACACTAAATCTTCTATTAATGGTGATTATTCATTAAAACCCCACTTGCATGTTAACTGATTTATGTAAAAAGAATCATCACGAAACATCAAAATAATCTAGTAATGGTATTTGTCTCGTGATTATCATGGTGAATGGTAAATCATGATGGATGATAGTGGTGTACTGGTGTGTTGGTTGTGACTGCAACTGCTAAGAAGAGAAGAAAAAAGGAAAAAGATAGAGAGTCGAGAGAGAGAGCAGTTTAGAAGAATGGGGGAGTGATTGATCTGTTTTAGGGTTTAGATTAGGTGATATATATGATATGATGGAGAGCCATGATAAAATGGATATTATAAATCAAGGGTAAATTATACACCGGTTTATTCGGTTGGTTCGGCTCAGTTTCAATACTCAAACTGAGGATCTGACCGAATATCCTACGGTTTCTATTTCTTACACTGTCACCGACCGTTGGATGGACGGTTCGGCTCGGTTCGGTTCAACCCTACTTGTATGCCCCAATCTAGCAAGGCAAAAGATGTATCGACATTACGATTAAAGTGTTGACTACCTGTCATGGTGTTACAGTGCTAAACTAGGAAAAGGTAACATCCCTCCTTGTTCCTCTTTCCTATTTCCTCTTTCCTCTTTCCTCCTTAACATCACATGTGACCTCAACCTTCCTCTTTCCTCTTTCCTCTTCTCCACCTCCGATAACAGACCCATCAAAACCCTAAATGTCGCCTGCTACGATTTGTTCCATGGAGCTGATCGGAGCAGTCCATCCCAAGATCTCTCTCACATAATCTTTATCCTTCACTTCTCAAAGTTTTTTTTTACTGGTTCTGAGTTTTCCTGCTAGATCTAAAAAAAAAAAAAAAAGGCTGTAGCTTTCTTTGTTCTTTGTTTTAGTTTGATTTCAGTTACTCTATTTTCTGCAATTAGTTTGGGTTTTTGTTGGTTTCCTTCAATTTTTTGAAGTGGGTATTATCATGTTTTTCTCTGGAGAAATATCACCTGCAACAGTAAGGAGAACAACTTCTCCTCTAGCTACGGAATCAAGAACAAATTTGACTTCAAGATCTTCAATAACAATTTCTACAACAACAATGGTTACCAAGACTCCTATGCCGATTCAGACTTCATCAGACCTCATACAACCGATTTAGAAGACCCATGCTACTGTAGATTTAGTTTTAAGTTATGTTACCTTGTTTACTTTGCTTTACTTTACCTTGTTTTACAAGGTGTTAAACAACCCTGGTTGAATCTTATGATTCCATTACTGCTTTTGGAAATGATGCAAGTATGTTTGGTTTGGTCTCAAACAAAACAAACTTGGCCTCTTGATGTGGATTTGTCCTTTGGGATCTTTGATTTGGTTGTAAGGTTTGTATGGGTAAGACATCTAGTCAAGAATTGGAGGAGATCTGTTAGCTTTGATGATTGTATTTTGAACCTTTTGAAGCTTGTAAAATCCCGGATCGGCTATGTAATGATTTATGAGGCTTGCCTCTTTTAAAAAAAAAAAAAACATCCCTCCTTGTACGACAATACTTGTATTCTAACACGATCTTGGCTTGCTTGCTTCAACAAACCATTTTTTTTGTCTTTTTTAGTTATGCTTTGTTCATGCCATACTAAATAGAGGATATGTCCATGATACTTCATCCACATACATACTTCACAAATCATGCACATAAGTTAATCCATCCCAAGGGACTTTATGCATCAATATAATATGTTTTTTAAACTCGACCTTAGCCATTTTATTGATGCATACTTATGATTAAACAAACTTTTTTTGTATTGGATACTCAAATTTCAAAATGTCATGTTATTTACTGCTTTAAAAACCTATATTGAAATATGACCAACTTGTACCCACCAAAAAATTATATTTTATTTCACAGTGGACACTTGCGCATAACCAGCCTAACTACTCAACTGTTTTTCCTGAATATGAAAGGTCATTCCTTTACTTAAGAAAACTATAAGTACATGTTCATAAAGTATAACCTTTTTTGATCACTTGATCATATGTTGGAGGCATGAATTCGATCTTGCTTGTATAGAGGATTGGACCACCAGTCAAGTGTAATCTTTGTTTAGCATCATCTCCCTATGATCAATGCAATGTACATGTGCAAGTTCTACCAACTTACGTTGAATGCATTATGCATTATGTCCATGCCCAACTTGTTGTTTTGATCATGCTAACTATATCATTTTCTCGAAGGCGAAAAAACATTCCCTACCAACTGTTTGACGCCTCATCAAAGTTTTCGACTTAAAGTAATCCTGAATTTGTTTTTCAACGTGTCACAAATTGTGTGCTTTTTCCAAGTAGCTTCTGACTCGAATAAACCATGTCATTTACCACTATTAGCCCAACATATTTTTCTTGATTTGTCCCTTCGTTTGATCGTCAAATACGGATTGTATCTGCTTGTAGAACTGCGATTTAGCTTCTGAGTATGTCAAGATGATACTTCTTCAAGAAATTCAGATGAAATGTTGGGTAAATTTTTAACTTTTCTGGGGAAAATATGGTGATAAGATACCTTGCTAACTCATTTCATAATTTCAAATGGACCATCGTACCTTGGAATCAATCCCTTATGAATTGGCTTGCTTGATATTTTCTTCCAAATTTGGGGTGTTAGCTTGTCAAAATTTTATCTCCAACCTTAAACTCCACATTTATTCGATGTTTATCAACAATATTCTTCATCCATCGAAGTGCTTTTGTTGAGACTATTAGTCCCACATTGTATGGGTTTCTAAGATCCTGCGGTTTATAATCCCTTAGGGCCTCTCCACTCATAGCCAATTGGTTTTGAGTTGGATGCCCGTATTCTAATATGGTATCAGAGCAGGCTATTTGCGACGAGTCATTTGACCGCGCCTTACTCCGCGTCACCCAATTTATTGTCCACGTGTTAGACCCAACGAGGCTACATGTGAGGGGGCGTGTTGAGACTATTAGTCCCACATTGTATGGGTTTCTAAGATCCTGCGGTTTATAATCCCTTAGGGCCTCTCCACTCATTGCCAATTGGTTTTGAGTTGGATGTCCGTATTCTAACAGCTTTAGATGAATTATTACGCGCTTGCTTAGTCATTTCAGTTTTGGACCATGCATAGTTATATGATGCTGAGCAAGGGTCTTGCTAATTTTCCGTATGCACCTCGTGGGTTGAAGTTTGCTTCATGTTTCCAACTTGAAAAGACTCATCACTGTGGATGAGATCTTATGCAGATTATAACAAAATTGTGTTGTATTCATTAACGATATCGAATGAAGATGACAAAATTTTGTTTACTTTTACCTTCACAAATATATGAATTGATTATCTAGTTCAACTCGTTAAATTCACAATGTCAGCTCACTCGGCATAAACCTTTATATGGAATCACTGGTAATTTGATTGTGAATAATTAGAACTTTTAGAAAATAATAGGAAGAATTACCTGGAAATTAGAGAAAAACAGATAAAAGAGAGAAATTTATACTTAGAATGTAAATTTTATTGTGTTGTGATTTGTTTACATGCTTTTGGGGATGCTTATACATGTCTGAAGACTTATTCATCAAACGTGTGATGGATAGGATCCAATCAAGTCATGTGATGCGTAGCAAGGACCCTCCGGATCACGCCTTGTGTTCAATTCAGTTATCAAAATAAAGCAATAGATGGCTAACTTGGAAGTTCTGATTGGTTCTTTACATTTAAATTCCTAAGTTGTAAACGACCCATCTTTATTTAAGTAGAACCAAACTGAAGCACCAAATGGAGCCTTTGAGGGTTGTGTACATCCTTCCTCTAGTATTTCAGAAATTTTTTGGCACATTTCTTTGAATTCCAAAGGTACCATACGTATGGAGCTTGTATGTAGGGTTTTGCAGCAGGAACCAACTTAATCATGATCGATCATACGTCTTAATGGAAGAATCTTACAGAGTCCGGAAGGTATTATGTCTTCAAACTCATCCAAGACTTCAGTTGTCACATCTTCGACGTCCAATAGATTTCCTTTACGTAGACGTGTAATCACTTAGATCGTAGACAAATGTGGTTTTATTATCATGTATATATATATATATATCATTATTCTTCTTCACCCTAGAGATAAAGCATGGGTATGTAGGTGCTGAATTAATTTCACATATTTATGAGGAGTACTGATGCGTTCGCCGCGCTAAAGAACCATGCCTGATATAAGGTCATAATAATCTATGACTAAAACCAGTAAATCTAATTTTCCCTTTTATTCTCCAATTTGTACATCAACATTGCGAACTTTTTCCTTGATCGTTCTATGGTTTTGAGTTAACAAACGGGATGGTGTTAGCCACGCTAAAGACCGTTAATTTTGATGTTACACAAATCTCTTATTGAATGAAGGGCTTCGTTACACCTATATTGTTAATACATTGTTTCTGTTGATCTTAATGATTGTACATCAGTCCAACAAACATTTTCTTCTTTGTCGTTGCCTTACTCCCTAGTAAGTGACTGTGTTGAACCATACAAATATCATGTTGAACTTTATCAATATCCACAGCGCGTTGTAAACCCTAAGTGTGGTTTTGACATGTCGAATAATCTTATCCCCCCTTATCAAATTATCTAGAATCCAAGCTTCATGTCTAGTGAGTAAATTTTTTTGCTTATAAGATTCACGTACTCTTTTTGTGAATTTGACCTTCGATCCATGTTCTATTAATTAGGAGGTTTGCTTTCTAAAATATCGATCATTCACTTGATAATGCAGTCACCAACCAACTTCAAGAAAAACAACATAACTTGATCAAGACATATTTAGCCAATTGATACTAAGCTCGCGTAAGAAAGAAACCCTTAATAACCCGGATTTGGTACCATAATTTTCACAAGGGTGTTGATGGAAAAAAATCGTAAAATCATAATTTTATATATTTCTGACCTAGTTTCGGACGAATATATGAAATTCAGATTTTAGAATTTAGACATGAAAGCTTAATCACGATGATATTTAACTATGTGTATAGTCTCTTCACCATGGATTGGCTTCAACCTCGATCGATCAGAAATCATATCAGCAGTATGGTCTTCTTGTTCCGATGAACGAGCGGCCAAACAAAATTATAAAGATGCTCATGTTGCTCAAACCAAAAGTCTACATAACCCGGGTCACATATGTGCCTTGGTCTGAATAAGGAAACAAGTAATCACGTCCGCTCACATGAGTGTTCTAAGCAAGTACTAAGTTTCTCAACTGACGTCTTACGAATTCGAACATTCGGGACACAATGATCGAGACCCATCTGTCACGCTGTCCTGTCAATATTATATTCTTCCACAAGAAATTATCCTCCCATCACAAATATTAAATAGTCGGGAGTACAAATAAACATAAAAGATCTTTCGCCATCACTAAGGTCTGTACTGGATCCAAAATGATGTTCTCTCCAACATTAAAAGTAATCAACTGAGAAATAAGTTGGAAATTAAATTCAGACTCTTTGTCCAACAAATCGACGAGACGTGTCTGGACCGACGAAGCTTAGTAGACCAGCGCAAGATCCTGGCGTTGTCTTCTTCAAAGAAAGCTTGACGCAAATCCGCACCTGGCCCTTGAAAGACACTATGAGGGATAGGTGTATAACTGTTGAAGATTCCTCATAGTAATGCTTGGTGAGACATCGAATTAACATATGATTCAATTTTCACAAATCCATTAGAGATGCTGGTGTCTACAACTAAGGAATCTATGTTAGAATATAATGAACCCAGAAACAGACTGTCAGTGGGAAGTTTCCCACCTTTAGCCATTTTGTTAGCAAGAGGAGATACAAACGGCTTCAACAAAAGTCCAACATCAAGCACATCTATGGACAACCACAAAGATAAGAAAGCATCAACGGTCAATGTACTATCCGCAAGTCTATTGGGATTCTTCTTTATCGGACACCAATACCTCAACTATTGAATATAAAAGTACCCAGACGTTTTATTAATGTCATGCATCTTAGCTATCAAGACTTCAGACATTGCAGTCTCTTGTGCCGAAGACCTTTCAGGAAAATTACCCGTAATAGGAAGATGTAACAAGACTGCCACATCTTCCAAAGTGATGGTGAACTCTCCACATATACATATGAAAGTGTGAGAAATGCACCAGCGAGTGTGCTGAGCTACCATACCTCACACATCGTGATAAACGAACAAGTCTCCAGCAGCCCTGAAGACCCCAGTTATTTGAGCACTGTCTAACATGGATCGAACATGGTCGTGACCTGATAGACACATTTTTGTGTCTAATTTGTCTCGCTTCTTTATATTGATAGTGCTCATTTTTGTACTTATTATGGTGTTTTATGTATGTCTAGGTATTTTTGGCCAATAAACATTTTTGAAAAAAATCGGCGAAAAGTTGGTAAAAGCGCCCGGAGGACACATGCTATTCAGACTCTCACTATGGATAAGGGGTACCCAAATTACTAAGGGGCACCCTCAGGACACCCCAAGGCAGCTGCTATTCGCATCCCTACTCTGTATAGGGGGCGCCTCTTCTTCTTCACGTTTTAAAGAGAAAAAATGGCGGGAAAACAAGCTGGTTTGCTGCGGAATTTTTAGGGCGAGATTTGGACGGGATTCTGTCGGATTTTGACGCGGGGTTTGATTGAAACTACCCTGTTACACTCAAACAGGGTTGATAGGTGTTTTCGAATCATAAAAAAAAGGAAGATATCTTTACATCTCGGTTAAACAGGGAAGAATAGGAAACGAAGGAAAACTCGGGTATGTTTGTATTTGTTTATGGAAGTTACGTATTTCTTCCCTGTTATATTTGAGTTTATTGCGTAAAGAAGAGATGGGAAGAATAATAAGGGAAAGAACGAGTTCTTGAAGGAATATTTTCCGTGGAAAAGAAAGAAAAAAATACCGTGGATTGTGGGGGAAGAAAACTCGATGATTTTGTGACATGTGAATTATATAAGAGATTTCGGGAGGCTCAAAGAAGACTACGGATACTTTGGGGGAAGTTTAGAAGAGAACAGAACGCTGAAATCACGAGTTGGAGTTTTATTTCTGCTGCTGCAATACCAAGAACACGAAGAACATAAGACGCACAAGGAACTGTCGCAGACAACTATCGCTATTCAACAAAAGAACCTAAGTATCGTTTACCAACAGTGTTTACAACAATCTTTCGTAACAGTTTCATTGTAACGGCTGTTTTGTAACGCAGATACACCGTTGCAAACAGTCTGTGTTATTACTTTTCACTCTTTTAATCAACTTTTGAGCAACAAACACATATTTTGAGACATGATTAATATGAGGAGTTAAATACCATTTCTGAGGTGATAGAGGAAGCTATTTTTCCAACAAGAAGTGGTATATTCTTATTTATCTATTTATTGCAATTATTTTTATGATTATTTTGCCTTGATCGATAATTGTTTGAATGATTTTTGTTAAACAATTGTGATTTCTTTTGATAGAGCATACTTGGACCTAGGTTTTTGATGTTCTATGCTTCGGATTTACACTTGTTATTTTGAGAATCTACTTGTTGCAATAGTTTAGAATCAACTTGAATCAGAAAATTGCATGAATATAAATATTGGATTACACTTTGAAATTGGAAAATAGTGAAATCTTAGCCTCAGTGTTCTTTTAATATTGATATCATCTTTGTCAGTGTTTGCTATAATTTTTAGTGAGTTTTCTATTTTAGTTTTGAATTTAAGTCTAAAAAAAAATCCTTCACAAGTCCGAGTTGAACGAACATCTTTCTTACCACTTTTTCTACAACATTAAAAATCACATCAATTTTTGGCGCCGCCGACGCGGACTTGTTTTTAGGGTTTTAGATTTATTTTTCTTTTTAGGTTTAGGGTTTAGATTTTTATTTTTATTTATATTTTCATTTTCTTTGATTTTACTTTGGGTATTTTTGCTTTTGATGTGCAGGTTTTGCTTGGAACGAGGTGAAAAGTTGGACTTGCCATAGAAAGTGCAGAAAATCCAAGACGCTTTTTATTTTTGGTTATATTTATTTTGGAAGTTTTTATTTAATTTTGGACTTGTAATTATTTTTGCTGCTTGCTTGTTTATTTTTATTTATTATAAAAAAAAAAATAAAAAAAAACACAACTGCACACACCAATTGCATCCCTCGTCAGATCACCGAGTTTAGGAAAACTCGTGGATTAGTAAGCTGAACCCGTGCCTTGGGCCTTATGGGAATTACCAGTTGAAAGTCCACAAACCTCAGCCTCGTACCTTTTGGTATATTTTGTTGTGGTAACCCAAGCTTACCTAAATTAGTGAGCCCGTCATTTGCATGTGCACAGGTTTTTGCTGAATTCTTTTGCATGCCTTTACGTAAAAGAGACGCCCTAGGTAGATTTGTTAAAGAGAAACCTAGTAGTTCTAAGCGTCTCGATTACCTCAATTTAGAAAGCCCGATTTTTGAAGAGTCAGTTTTTGAGGAGACAATCCATAATATTCCGATAGTGCCAGAAATGGCAACTTTGAAATCTTTGTTGAACCCGACTAGGACTACTCGTCCCTCGTGTATCAGGTTAGCTGAAACAGAAGCAAATTATGAACTTAAACGGGACCTTACAAATTGCTCCCAATCTTCTTAGGGAAAGAAAATGAAAACCCCTATTTTCATGTTAGGGACTTTGAGGAAATTTATAGTACCCTAAAGATTAGAAACCTTGATGATGATGCTTTGAAACTTAGGTTATTCCCTTTTCCCTTAAAAGATAAAGCTAAATCGTGGCTATATAGTTTGGCGTCTGGTTCAATTGAAACATATGAACAACTTATATCTGCCTTTTTGAAAAAGTTTTTCCCTAGGCACAAAACATCGTCTATTAGGACGCAAATCTGCACGTTTTCTCAACAGGAGGGAGAATCTTTGTATAGCTATTTGGAAAGGTTCAATGATTTATTAGCCCAATGTCCACATCATGGTCTAGAAAAGGTTAGGTTAGTTCAGATCCTTTATGAGGGTTTAGATTATTCCACTACAACCACAGTAAAATCTATGTGTACAGGTGGGTTTGAAAGCCAAACAGTTGATGAGGCGATGAAATATTTGCATGAAATCGCCGAAAAGACCCAACAATGGGAAAATAATAGGGAACCCAGAAAAAATTCTTTAGGCAGAGGAAACGTTAATAGGGTAGAAGGAGGCTTTGAATCGAGATGCCAAAATTCTGCAATAGCGAAAAGGTTAGAAGCTTTAGAAGTGGGTCACACTAGTGGTAGATTGGAGCCTTTTTGGGAAGGCCAGAATAATGAAGAGCAAGCCAATGCTCTCTATAATAACACTAGATTTGATAACCGTCAAAAGTTTGACCCATATTCAGAAACCTATAATCTGGTTGGAGAAACCATCCGAACTTTTCTTGGTCTAAGGGCCGAGTCAAGGTCAATTTAATAATTCTAATGCTCCCCCAGGTTTTGGTTACACTAAGAATTCTTCAGGCCCGGAAAATAAAACGACTAGCTTAGAGGAATCTATTAAGATGTTAGCAAAAACTCAGGAAATGTTAGCACAAAGCCATGTTAGTTTTCAACATGAAACCAAGCAGAACTTTCAAACTAATGCTCAGACTCTCGCTAAGTTAGAACTTCAAGTCGGCCAAATAGCTAAGACCTTAAGTGAGAGAGATAATGGAAGGTTCCCTAGTCAGACTAATCCCAATCCTAGAGGAGTTCATGAAGTAGGTGTAAAAACATCGAATCAGTTGAATGCTATTAGAACCCTTAGGAGTGGTAGAATAGTAGACAATCAGGTAACCATGCCCGATAGTAAACATATTGTAGTTCACCCCTCAGGATCTCACCCCTCAGGACCACCACTAGCTGAGGGGTGATAAAATTACGATGATGCCAATTCGGTTCCGAGAGGTCCGATTTTGTGCCCAGAGCCCCGTTTCCCCAACTATTAGTACCAACAAAGAAGGAATCGAACTTTAATGACATATTGGAGGTTTTTAAGCAAGTTACCATAAACCTTCCTTTATTAGATGCAATTAGGCGAATTCCTGCTTATGCCAAGTTCCTTAAGGATATGTGTACGCGAAAGCAAAAACTTAGCGTCCATAAGAAAGCCTTTTTAGCTAGTCACGTAATTTCCATCATTCAGAACACCACAACTCCAAAGTACAAAGACCCGGGTTCCCCTACCATTGCTTGTACAATAGGTAAACACCGGTAGAAAAAGCTTTACTTGACTTATGAGCCGGTGTGAACTTACCGCCGTACCATGTGTACTTACGGCCCTAGGACTTGGTGAAATGAAACCTACTCGATGACATTGCGGTTAGGTCGATAGGTCTGTCAACATTCCTCGAGGTGTTATTGAGGATGTTCTTATTGAGGTCGACACGTTTATTTATCCAGTGGATTTCGTGGTCCTAGATACCCGACTTATCCCTGACCCAGAGAACCAGATACCTGTGATATTAGGTCGCCCATTTTTAGCTACGTCTAATGCGATCATTAACTGTCGAAATGGTGTGATGAATTTATCTTTTGGTAATATGACTATGGAGATGAACATTTATAATGTCAGTAAGCTACCTTATGAGCTAGATAACACATGTGTTGAAGAGTTGAACATGATAGAAGCCTTAGTTCAGGAGTCATTACCAAACATTTTATCTGAAGACCCATTAGAAAGTTGTCTATCCCATTTTGGTTTAGATTTTGATGACGATAGCACTATTAAACAAGTGAATGCTCTATTAGATTCTACCCCTGTGTTAGACACTGATAAATGGAAAGCTATGTTTGAACCATTACCAGTTTCTGAGACTACCTTAGTTCCTTCTTTAAAAGAGTCTCCTAAGTTGGACCTAAAACCACTACCCGACACTCTAAAGTATGTGATTTTAGGCCCATCTGAGACTTTACCTGTGATTGTAGCTTCCGATTTGGATAGTTATCAGGAAAATAGGCTAGTAAAAGTACTTCAAGACAATAAGGAAGCTTTAGGCTGGACAATAACATACATTAAGGGTATAATTCCTATTGTGTGTATGCATCAGATTCATTTAGAAGAAGACTCCAAACCTTCTAGGGAGATGCAACGTCGACTGAACCCTAACATGAAAGAGGTAGTTTGAAAAGAGGTGCTTAAGTTGTTAGATGCGGGTATTATCTACCCAATTTCAGACAGTAAGTGGGTCAGCCCTGTTCAGGTTGTTCCCAAGAAATCAGGTATCACTGTAGTCCAGAATGATAATAATGAGTTAATCCCAACCCGAGTGACTAGGGCTGAACATGGTTACGGTTTTTCGATAGAACCGGACCAAACCAGACCAATTAGGAAGAAACCAAACCGAACCATTTACTAATGGATTGGTTATGGTGTATAAAGTGGAAAACCGATAGTGTTGGTTTTGGTTTGGTTTGACCTCTAAAACCGAACCAAAAACCATTGGAAAACCGATTAATTTTTAAACTTAATTTCTACCGTTAATTTACAAGTATTAGATTCTACACATTGATTTAGAGGATAAATAGAAACCCTAAATCTAATATTTCATTATGATACTCTCCCTCTTTTTCTTTCTCCTTCTCTCAGTCGCCTCCCTTCTCCACCCCCAACTACAGCAGCCACTGCTGCTACTCGACTTTCTTCTTCCCGTCTTCCTTCATTTTTGTTTGTCAATAACTAAATTAAGATATATTATATATGTTTTTTTGATCTCTAGATTTAGAGTAAGCTTTAACTATTCTTGATATTTTTTTATTTATTTTTTTTGTCTGTAAATTTGTGTAAACCAATACTATCAGCATCTACGATTTTTTTGTCTGTAAATTTGTGTAATTTTTTTTTTTTTGGTTTGACATAATTATTGGTTAACCAAAAACCACTGGGATAAACCGAAACCGGATGGAACCATTTGGAAACCGAACCAATGGTTAATGGATTGGTTTGGTTTAGATTTTTAGAAACCAATAATATTGGTTTCGGTTTTGGTTTGGCTAGAAACCGAACCAAAACCGACCATGAACAGCCCTACGAGTGACCACGGGATGGCGTGTCTGTATCGACTATAGGAAATTGAACAAGGTCACAAGGAAGGATCACTTCCCCTTCCTTTTATCGACCAAATGCTAGAAAGATTAGCTGGACATAGTCATTATTGCTTCCTAGATGGCTACTCAGGTTATAATCAGATCGTTATTGCCCCAGAAGACCAAGAGAAAACTACTTTTACCCGTCCCTTTGGTACCTTTGCGTATAGACGCATGCCTTTCGGGCTATGTAATGCCCCTGCGAATTTTCAGCGTTGTATGATGAGCATATTTTCCGATATGGTAGAACGGTTTCTAGAGGTCTTTATGGATGATTTTTCAGTGTTTGGTTCATCTTTTGATGAGTGCTTGCATCATTTGACATTAGTGTTGACTAGGTGTAAGGAAAAGAATTTAGTGCTTAATTGGGAAAAATGCCATTTTATGGTTAAATCAGGAATTGTGTTAGGGCACATCGTTTCTTCAAAGGGTATAGAGGTAGACAAAGCCAAGGTTGACCTTATTAAGACTTTACAGGTCCCAAAAACCGTAAAATATATTAGGTCATTACTAGGGCATGCAGGCTTTTACCGTCGATTCATTAAGGATTTTAGCTTGATTTCTAGATCTCTTTGCAATTTGCTTGCAAAAGATGTTAAGTTTGTCTTTGATGATGCTTGTTTAGAGGATTTTGAGAAGCTTAAGAATTTACTCACTACTCGCCCCGATAGTCCATTGCACCTAACTGGAACCTACCCTTTGAAATTATGTGTGATGCTTTGATTATTCTATAGGTGTTGTGCTAGGTCAGCGAGAAAACAAATTACTTCATGTGATTTACTATGCTAGCAAAACTCGAATGATGCCCAAATGAACTATACAACTACCGAGAAGGAACTATTAGCCATCGTGTTTGCCTTGGATAAGTTTAGATCCTACCTATTAGGTTCTAAGATCGTAATCTATACCGATCATGCTTTGCTTTGAAATACCTTTTGTCTAAGAAGGATACCAAACCTAGATTGATTAGGTGGATCCTTTTGTTACAAGAATTTTGTCCAGACATTAGAGACAAAAAGGGTGCCAAAAATATAGTAGCAGAGACCACTTGTCTAAGCTAGTTGTTAGTTCCCCTAATGATTCCCTTCCTATAAGGGATAGCTTTCACGATGAACAATTGTTCTCTGTTTCCCAATCACCTTGGTATGCGAATATAGTGAATTATCTTGTTACTGGTCGAATGCCTCAACATTGGGGTAAGCAAGATCGTTCTAGGTTTTTAGTCGAGGTTAAGCATTTCTTTTGGGACGATCCTTATCTGTTTAAGTATTGTCCAGACCATATTATTAGGAGATGTGTACCTGAGAGTGACCAGTCCAGTATTATCTCCTTTTGTCATGAACATGCATGTGGGGGTCATTTTAGTGCTAAGAAGACTGCTGCTAAGATATTGCAGTGTGGTTTTTACTGGCCTTCGTTGTTTAAAGACTCCCATAGTCATTGTGTTTCTTGTGAGCGTTGCCAGAGGCTAGGAACCATTTCCCGTAGAAATATGATGCCTTTGAACCCTATTTTAGTGATTGAGGTCTTTGATGTGTGGGGCATTGATTTTATGGGTTCATTTCCTAATTATTTTGGTTATCTTTACATACTTGTCGCTGTAGACTATGTGTCTAAGTGGGTTGAGGCGGTTAAAGTGTAAAACAAATGACCACAGGTCGTAGTCCGATTTTGAAAGAGAACATACTTACACGTTTTGGTACACATGAGCTATAATTAGTGATGGAGGTTCACACTTTTGTAATAGACCGTTTGCACTTTTAATGAAACAATATGGTATTACCCACAAAGTAGCAACCCCATATCACCCACAGACTAGTGGTCAGGTAGAGGTCTCCAACAGGGAAATTAAGCGTATTCTAGAGAAAACAGTTAATCCTAATAGGAAAAACTGGTCGTCGAGGCTTACTGATGCCTAATGGGCTTACCGTACTGCGTTTAAGACACCCATTGGAATTTCACCTTATCGTTTAGTGTTTGGAAAGGCATGTCACCTGCCTGTTGAGTTAGACCATAGAGCCTATTGGGCTATTAAGAACTTAAACTTTTCACTTGACAAGGAAGGAGCTCATAGAAAGCTCCAGCTCAATGAGTTGGACGAGATTCGTAGAGATGCATACGATAGTGCTAAGGAGTATAAGAACAAAATGAAACTTGTGCATGATAAGAATATTTTACGAAAGTCATTTTCTCCAGTGTCAAAAAGTTCTTCTCGTATGACACTCGTTTGCATCTATTCCCCAGGAGAAGTTCGCTCTCGGTGGACCGGTCCTTTGTGGTCCGTCTTATTTTTTCCTCATGGCGCTATTGAGATTGAGACACCAGATGGTAGTAGTTCTTCAAAGGTTAACGGTCAGTGATTGAAGCCCTTTTTAGAGCCTTTTCCTACAGGTGATGTTGAGGAGGTCCCTCTGAAGGACCCTGTTTACCTTGATTGACCATCGAGGCGGTTTGTATGTTTTATATTATTTTTGTAGGTTTTTGGTTACACTTCACCCAGGTACTATCTTTCCGACTTCTCTCTTTACTATTTCCTCATGTTACTTATATTTTTGGTACCGTTCTTTAATTAGAAACATTGAGGACAATGTTAGATTTAAGTTTTGGGGTTGGGTAGAAACTTTTGATACCTTTTTGTTACAATAAATAAACTCCAGAGCCTAGAAATTTATGCTTATTAAGGATGGCACTAACCAATCTAAGTGGATGGAAGCATTTTGGTTGTAGGAGTTGAGGAACCAATCGATTAGATGGAAACATCTAAAGAGTCTATTCATAAAAGCACAGAGCTCAGGTGTTAGAATTAAAGAAAAAACATGGTAGTTTCGCCATATCTCGTTGAATCCTTTTCACTTCTATTTTTATTTTGTTTTCTTTAAAATATGTTTCTCTAAGTGATTAGGTGGGGCTCACGATTCAAGTTGTTACCACTGCTAGGGTGAAATAGAGTGATTGAGATATATATATATATATATATATATATATATATAAATGATGAGACCAGACTGTCAGACCAACCAGAATAAATTCAATAAAGTCGACCACTGGAACCCTTGTATATGCCAGTTGAGTTGACCTGGAGTTAAGATTATCGACCTTTGGTTCCCTTGTATATGCCGTATGTTGATATTAGTCCGCACAGTTTCTCAGTCCATTAGGATAGGTTCGTTTTGGCAGTGGCCTTGGACAGAGATATGAGAAACACCATTCACCTTAGTCAACATCAAAACCATCTACGTTTTTTCTACATCCATCTTCTTAATCTATCCATGTGATTGGTTGACTCCGGTTATGACGTCCGTAAACTATCTCGAGTAGAGCTCCGTGACTTATATATGAATTTTAGTATGCTTGAGTGCAAACTCGTGTACAAAGAATTGGAATTTCGCATCGTGGGTACTTCCTCCCGTAGTCAATAAGTATGCCAACCAAGGAGACTTTTAGTGCCTTCCAAGGTTCTCGCGTAGATAGTTAGGGTCTGGAGTATAAAGGTTTTGTGGTTACACCTCTGGTAAACCCTCCCGAGACTATAACTCGGCCACTAGGGCCACCTAGGGGTTTAAAGGCTTATTGCATACGCTAAATGCAATCGACGATGCCTGCGACTGTGAGTTAGGATTTTATTTTATTTTTGCTCGAGGACTAGCAAATAATAAGTTGGGACACATTTTTGTGTCTAATTTGTCTCGCTTCTTTATATTGATAGTGCTCATTTTTGTATTTAGTATGGTGTTTTATGTATGTGTAGGTATTTTTGGCCAATAAATATTTTTGAAAAAAATCGGCGAAAAGTTGGTAAAAGCGCCTGGAGGACACATGCTATTCGGACTATCACTATGGATAAGGGGTACCCAAATTACTAAGGGGCACCCTCAAGACACCCCAAGGCAGCTGTTATTCGCACCCCTACTCTGGATAGGGGGCGCCTCTTCTTCTTCACGTTTTAAAGGGAGAAAATGGCGGGAAAACAAGCTGGTTTGCTGCGGAATTTTCAGGGCGAGATTTGGACGGGATTCTGTCGGATTTTGACGCGGGGTTTGATTAAAACTACCCTGTTACACTCAAACAGGGTTGATAGGTGTTTTCGAATCATAAAAAAAGGAAGATATCTTTACATCTCGGTTAAACAGGGAAGAATAGGAAATGAAGGAAAACTCGGGTATGTTTGGATTTGTTTATGGAAGTTATGTATTTCTTCCCTGTTATATTTGAGTTTATTGCGTAAAGAAGAGATGGGAAGAATAAGAAGGGAAAGAACGAGTTCTTAAAGGAATATTTTCCGTGGAAAAGAAAGAAAAAAATCCCGTGGATTGTGGGGGAAGAAAACTCGATGATTTTGTGACCTGTGAAGTATATAAGAGATTTAATTCGGGAGGCTCAAAGAAGACTACGGATACTTTGGGGGAAGTTTAGAAGAGAACAGAACGCTGAAATCACGAGTTGGAGTTTTATTTCTGCTGCAATACCAAGAACACGAAGAACATAAGACGCACAAGGAAATGTCGCAGACAACTATCGCTATTCAACAGCAGAACCTAAGTATCGTTTACCAACAGTGTTTACAACAGTCTTCCGTAACAGTTTCATTGTAACAGCTGTTTTGTAACGCAGATACACCATTGCAAAAACAATCGTGTTATTACTTTTCACTCTTTTAATTAACTTTTGAGCAACAAACACATATTTTGAGACATGATTAATATGAGGAGCTAAACCCCATGCTCGACGCGATAGAGGAAGCTATTTTTCCAACAAGAAGTGGTATATTCTTATTTATCTATTTATTGCAATTATTTTTATGATTATTTTGCCTTGATCGATAATTGTTTGAATGATTTTTGTTAAACAATTGTGATTTATTTTGATAGAGCATACTTGGACCTAGGTTTTTGATGTTCTATGCTTCGGATTTACACTTGTTATTTTGAGAATCTACTTGTTGCAATAGTTTAGAATCAACTTGAATGAGAAAATTGCATGAATATAAATATTGGATTAAATCACTTTGAAATTGGAAAATAGTGAAATCTTAGCCTCAGTGTTCTTTTAATATTGATATCATCTTTGTCAGTGTTTGCTATAATTTTAGTGAGTTTTCTATTTTAGTTTTGAATTTAAGTCTAAAAAAAAATCCTCACAAGTCCGAGTTGAACGAACATCTTTCTTACCACTTTTTCTACAACATTAAAAATCACATCATGACCTAGCATATGCCTTTTCCATCCTGAAAAGTCAGTTAAAGGTCTTAGAGAAAGTTTGAAGCCTATGGACGAAGCAGAGTAATGTCCATCTTGCAGACAAAACCGAATTATTGCTTGGGGAGATACCAGCTTTCTCTAAGTAATTTCTCTGGGATTTATGAGAAGACGAAACACATAATCCAGAGGACATTTTTCGGGTCTATACTGGA
>JAJJWW010015675.1:0-23103 GCA_023531295.1 Papaver armeniacum
AGGGGCGGCTCTGTATCAATCTAGAGTTCATAAAGACTCTATGGAGTATGGACTCTGAATTATACCGCTGTGATAGCCAATGTTAGCTAATTATGGAAGTCTGCCACACAAGAGTGGTAAAAAAAAAAGCTAGCATTTCCATTTTCTTATCATGGAATTCATTTTGTTTGGATGTGACTTTTTCCCTTAAAACTTACTTGCAAAAATCTGTAACAATATCAAAACCTCAATGATCACCCACGAACATCATGATCCAAACCCACTAGCTCCCATCGCCTATATAAAACAAAACAATAGAACCCCTGCGCTCCTCTATCTGTATCAGCCCTTTTTTTGGGTTGTCCTGTGTTTTTTTTTTCTTTGTTGGAGTGATCGGCAGGAGAATCAATATGGTCTTGGTATGTCTCAGGTGTTATTTTTTATCAGGAAATGGCTCATAGTTTGGTTTACTATTGCTACTGTTGTTTTTATAGGTTTTACTCTTGCTTAGTTAGTTTTAATACTTATCTTTGTCAGTATTGGTGAACCAATTACCTAGGTTATGAACTTATCTTTATAAAGAACCTTACAAGTAAAAAAGTTGTTTGTTGAATCTTGCCGTCTTCATCTTTGATTAGGTTATAAACTCGAAGTGCAATCATGATAAAAGTTTTCACCATGCTGAAAAATCCAAAAGAGAGACTTGGTTTTCTCCCACATTAAAGTATTATCATCTTGCCGTCTTTCTTGTTTTTTCTCCTTTCTTTTAATTGGCTGTCTCATCTCTTTCTTTCACAGTTGATGGTTCTTCCTCAAGCGAGCCACTGTCCTTGCTTCCTAAACGGACATACCAACCTAGCACAATCAAGCGTAAGCGTAGACATGGATTCTTTGCCCGGTAAATTGCACTCTCAGTCTTGCCATTTATATCTTTTCAGTAGTTATCACCATGTTAGTTATCCATTTTAAAAACTCGTATCTATTCTACAACTTCTAGCTTTATAAAAAATTTCCTCCTCAACTAGCTGGTAATAATATAATTTTAGAAATTTCAGACTGACTTCACTAAATTTGGGCTAGCAACATTTTTGTTTACATGATAGATTGTGCAGGGTTGTGGACCATAAATGATGGGACACTTCATAGAACATTGACACACCTGAAATTTGCATCGATTTCAAAATTGAATCATCTTCTAGCATGGCAACCTACTTTAAGATCACTTGGTTTTTTTTCACCAGTACTGTGTCTCGGGGGTACCAAGCAGGATTTACTTCATCTTCTGCATCATTTTATTATATGCCACTGACTTCTCTTCATCTTTCGCAAACAGCAAGGCGACAGTAGGTGGTAGGAGAGTCCTTGCACGCAGAGTGGCAAAGGGTCGATCAAGGATCACAGTGATATAAGTCGAGCTTCTCAATAAAGGTCCAAGAAAATGTTAGGCTAAATCTTCCACCGGCTTGAACACTCACACTTACTTGGTGTATAGAGTAAATCAGTAGATACTATTTACTCAATTGCAGTAACTCAACCAGCTATTTGCTTCAAAGCCAAGATGGAATGTCCCATTTATTTACTTTTGTCAGATGGTGAAAATGCTTAGTTGAACTGTTTAAACTTAAAATCTTCACTGTTTAAGGGGATTGTTACTTCTTCTTGAATGAGATGGTTTTTCCAATACCTTTGGATTATGTTAATTTTCCTTTTCTTCATTTCATGTATGTTTCCTGTGATCAATGGTTGCACTTGGCTATCTTGCATACATGCCATAAGTCAGATACATGGATGAGCCAACCCCATATCAGACAATGGTAAGATCAAAATACAACCATGTGAAATTCATGTGAAATGCTGTTCAAAAACACACAGAAACAGTTCATGTGGACAATACAACATCAGCAAACCGCAAATGACACATGTCCCGAGTCCTGACTACTGTCCTTATCCTCCCACAATCTCAGACCGATTCACCACTGAGTCAGACCGATTCAGATTCCTTCTCACACATGTCATGACACACAACTAAATCATTTCTTAAATATTATTCTTTCAGTTTCAACTCCCAGAATCTCATACATCTTCACCAAGTCCATTTGCAAAATTGCATGACTACAAAAGAATCTTATGAAAGATAGACTTTGGCACACACACACACTTGTGCAGCTGCAAGGTGGGACACAGAGAGACTAACAGTTGTGCTGCAAAAGATTTGCATTGAAGGAGAGAGCAAAGCCCAAAAAGGAGTTTGATGTGGCACCAAAAGGCACAGGTTTCATTACAAATGGCAACTCATTCAATGAGATGTGGCATATAAAATCCTCATCCTATTTCACACACTATAAAAACAGAGAAACCAAACCTCCTCCTCTCCACTCTCCAGCATTTCCATTCCAATCTCCATACACCCCAAAATCCACATTTCTGGACTCTCTCAAAAAAAATCTCTAAAACCCTTTAACAAGAACCCCAATATGTTGAATGATCATGTTACAGTGAAACAAGAGGAGGATGTTGTGACAATAGTTGGTGATGGTAGTAGTAGTGTGTGTTCATTGAATTCAGCTTCACCACCACCAACAGCATCTTCTTCTTCAATGGTGGTTCTGCCTATGGAAGGATTACATGAAATTGGTCCGCCACCATTTTTGACAAAAACTTATGATATGGTTGAAGATCCACATACTAATTCAATTGTTTCATGGAGTAGAGCTCGTAATAGTTTTGTTGTTTGGGATTCTCATGATTTCTCAACTACTCTTCTTCCCAAGTACTTCAAACACAGTAATTTCTCTAGTTTCATTCGTCAGCTCAACACTTATGTAAGTATCATCACTGATTATTTTTTTGCCCATGGATCATAATTCTTGTTGTTTTTGTGAATTTGGAAGAATTTTGATGATGGGTTTCATGGATTATGGCTGAATTGCACTTTAGGTTTTTGTAGAGTATGATTCTGGTTGTGGGTTTTGTTGGATTATCATGTATTAGTGGTTCTAGGCTGGTCATATCTTGTTGTGGATTCTAGGGTTTATGGGTTTAGTTGCTCATTTGATGAAATTAGTGTTTATGAGTCTCTAATTTGAAGATGAAATTGTATGTTTTTCGATATTGGGTTTCATTTGTTGCAGTTGTTCTTGCTAGATTAATGGTATACTGACCCTAAAACTGCATAATTTGATGGCTTTGGTGTGTAATGGTTTCAGGGTTTTCGCAAGGTTGATTCAGAGAAGTGGGAATTTGCAAATGAATGGTTTCTAGGAGGACAGAAGCACCTACTGAAGAATATTAAGAGGAGGAGACATATTCCGAAGAACACGCAACAAGGAGGTGGTGGTGGTACTGATGGTTGTGTTGATTATGCAGGGGGACTTGGTTTAGAGAGTGAAGTGGATGCATTGCGCAAGGAAAGAAGCTATCTGATGGTTGAAATTCTGAATCTTAGGGAAAAGCAAAAGCGTTCGCTGGATGAATTAGTGTCTATTCAAGAAAGGTTGCAGGGGACAGAAAGAAAACAGCAATTGACAATGTCGTTTTTGGCCAAGGCCTTTAAGAATCCTGCTTTTGTCCAACAATTAATTGAAATGAGTGAGAAGAAGAAAGAGTTGACTGGTGTAGTTGCTAAGAAGAGGAGATTGCCACCCTCTGGAAGCATTGAGAATTTTCAAAATGAACTTGTTTCGGCTGCGATGGATACAGTTGAGAGCGGCGGACCTAGTGTGCTTATTCAAAATCAGAAGATGGATTCTAACACGTTTAATGGCGGGGCAAACTCCGGTGACATAGATGATAAGTATTGGAATGAATTGCTGATTGATGATTTCATGGGTGCTAACAAAGCTGAAAATGTGGGGGGACATTCTCCGTTGGAAATCGATGCTGAGGTTGAAGATTTTTGGTGTAAAGGTGTACATGGTTTAGTGGAGGAAATGGCCTATCTTGGATCGACAGCATGAAGAAAACGGATGAGTGCGGACGGGGTTTTGTGAATCTACTTGAATCTCAGTGTGGGTACTTCATGGAATTGAATCATACATAAGAAACTGATTGTTGGGGTGAAAATACTCGCTTTTGTATATATAATGGATAAGTATATGGCTCATGGCATATAGAGCAATAAAGGGGAAGGGGTTGTTGGTTGCTGATGAAGAAGTAAACTAAACGGAATGAACTCCACCTGGCTCTACTGTATGTGCCTTCAGTTGTGTTGATGGGTTCTTGTAGAAGCTTTGCTGCGATTATGAAGAATGCTTACATTTCAAGAAATGATCTTCATCCACGATTGCATTGTCAGGATTTTCATTTGGTTTGTAGGTAGGATGAGGTGATGGAGGAGAATATAGTAACATAGTTGAGCAGAAAATGATAAGAGGAGAAAACAAAGGGACTTAGGGAGCATACTCTGGATTTGGTAATACTACTACTCGTTTAGTCATAAGTCTATATGGTAATGAATCTAATGATAATATGTTTGGTCCGTGATAAAATTGTTTAACTTGGGGTTTTATATCAGTAAAATAACGCTCATTTTACATTATTAGAGATTAGGTTCAGTGTTATATTTCAGAATACTATTTGTGCACTGACACCTGAACTGCAAGCACTTGTGCCTGACAATCGGCGGCAGCTGCGGCCGATCATGGTGCCGCCGCAGCTCATGAGTTCACTTGGCAGCTGCGGCCGATTAGCTAAGTTTGCAAGCTTGGTTACCCGCTTGTTTACAGACCCTGTAACATTTTGAAGTTGAAATTGTTGTGTCTGACTGGTCTCAGCTTGTTGAGAACCTCTTGCCAAGTAAATTATAGAGTTGAATGGACAAAAAATAATCCGACCACAGTGGGAGTCGAACCCACGACCTTTTGATCCGAAGTCAAACGCGCTAATCCACTGCGCTATGCGGTCTTTGTTGAGATAAAATGTAGCTGCACAAATTAAATCTTTTTTCTGAATTTCATCTCTCTCGTTTCAAAAGTGTCATGCCTGCAAAATCTTGTAATGCATCTTCCAAGATCTAGCTAACAACTACTTATTAAGATCATTTCACCTTTTCATGTTCCATTTTTGTGAGTAGACAGATGGAAAACAGTACACTAATCGCACATGAAGTAATCAATATGATGAAAAAAATAAAGGCCAAGAAATGGCTATCAAATTGGACATTCGAGTGGAATGGAGTTTGTACTAAATTCTGTTAAAAAAATTAGGATTTCATGATGATTTTTGCAGAATTATTGATCAATGCATTTTTTATTGCGTCTGCTTAATGGTGGTGATTCATTCCTACCTTAACGGGATCCCAAATAGCAAGACCCCTCACCTCATCCCGGATTAACTTCAATAATTTTGTTTTTTCAATATTGCCCAACCGCAGCAGAGTCTGCTGGCCTAAGTGAGTTTGATTTGCTAGCTAGATTTCATATTAATCAGTAAATACCATAAACCTAGAGGTGTAAAACGTGCCGGCCCGGTACATGAAGTCGCGTGCTTCACCTTCATGTGTCGTGCTGTGTCGTGCAGTGCTTTACTAGTCAAAAGCTAGGCACAGCACACCCACGGGCACAACACACGAATAAACGTGTTGTGTCGTGCTGGCACACGTGTTATAGACAACTTGAAATCACTTAATGGCATACATTAAGTCGGACATTATCACGAGAATCTAAATAGACAACGTATCATTTGAAATTATTTCAAGTAAAATTAACAAGTTTATTTAATAAAAAGAGATCCCATCGAATATAAAATTGAATCATTGTCATGTAAATTAATATTTTAGTCAAATATAGGTAACGACATTAAAACAACGATATTGAAATATATTTTCCAAATATTTAGATATTATGTGTTGTTATAAAAATAAGCCAGCATAAAATATCAAAAACTAGCTAGAATAGTGATTTTTCTGTGAAATACACACAAAATGTGACGTACCATGCCTTGTTATATGGCGTATTTGTGCATGCTATGACGTGCTTTCTTAACGTGCCGTGCTGGGCTGTGCCACGTGCTTATCTGTGCCGCGCATTGTCTTTGTGCTCTTGTGCCATTAGGTTAACCCAAAGACAACCCACGAAACTAACGTCTTCCGGAGTCGTCTTTGGCTAAATCACGTGTTAGGCTGGGTTGGGCTCAGATTTTAGCGTGCTGGGTTGTGCTCGTGTTGGAACAGCCCAATTTACACCTCTACATAAACCCCTCACCTCATCTCGGGCCGAAGCAAGCTACTTCTTGCAAGATTATAGACGAGGACTTTATAAAATAGAGTCCATTTTTTTTTTCATAATAAGCACATTCATCGAGTATGGGTAGACATGTTGATTCATAAACAAAGAGAGGGGAATCAAACTTAGGTTCATTAGATATTTCCACTTTTTTTAATCCATCCCGAAATTAGTTTTCCCTCTAATAAAAGCGGTTCTCCCTAAAACGATTAGCCAATTTAATAAGAAATGAACTTTATAAGACAAGGTAAAATATATGTTTGATATGAATTTTGGTAGGCGGTAAAATACTTGATAGTAGTAAATTTGTACCCACATTTTCAACGTAGAACTCCAAAGTGCCAACGAAGTGAGTTGCTCGTGGAAAATTGGGTACCGATGTAAAAGTTTGGTCAATTGTGTTTGCTCTAAATATTTCCAAAATGAAAACCCTAATTGACATACAAATCTAGGTTATACCTAAAAGTTCTTGACAACAATATGTTTGACACCGGACACATTATTCGAAAACCAAATTAAGAGAAAAGTAAGTGATTTAAATGAAAATGACTTCCATCGTGGAAAATTTGCGGTTTCCTCGTTAACAAAATTTCTGGTGTCTGTGTTATTTATTTTCAGCATTATATTTGTTTATATAATTGAAATATCACAGGTTGTGTGTCGTTCAATCACAGTTTATAAATCCGACCTTGTTTGTTGGATATAACTTGATTGACACTAGCTTGGGCATTGGTCTTTGGTACCGTCCAAGTATTTCTCATATCAATCAGGCTCATAGATTTCTATCTGTTTGATTTGCTGATTGTTTTGAGAAAAGAGATATAACTCTTTGATATCTTTGATAGATCTCGCTTAATAAGTTGGTGCTCTCGGAATAATATTGGAGTTAGTCCATATACAAATTGCCGAACGAAATATTGTGTGTGGTTGTATACCCCCGCGTTTTCAGTAAGAATGGCGAATCGAATTTGGTACCGACAAGTTTTCGGAAACAAGTTTCTTGGGGTACATTGTGTACAAAGCACACTTAAAAGCTAAAAATGCCCTTATGAATTAATATTTTTTTTCCTTTAGACAGTTTCGTAAATATACCGAAGATGAAGTGCAAATAGATATTAAACATTTTCGTAAATAAACCAAAAAGGAAAGGTAAATAGGTATTAGACATTTTCATAAATAAACCAAAAAGAAAAGGTACATAGGTATTAAACATTTTCGTAATTAAACAAAAGCGGAAAGGCAAACAGATAAAAGAGTCAAATTGTATTCATTACCAATACCACCTACCAACTTTAATTTTTATAGCACTATCTAAGTGTACGTAAAACTTCAAAGAAGCAACAAAAACAAATTTCGAACCAGTCTTATTCTACAAATTTAGGAGCCATCCCATCAAATGTCCATTATATCATCTTTTATTATCTCTCATCTTCTACTCCCTCTCTCCACCAAAGGCAATTAAACAAACTTCCATTGTCTCTCATCTTCTACTCCCCCTCTCCACCCTCGTCTGAATCTAAGACACCACTCCCCTAGTTATGAAATAAAATTTCACCAAAATTTGTTGCGTTGTGTCTTGAAATTGGGGCTGGGCTTTAAATTTCTCATGGATATATATTTTTATTCAAAGTGTTGTGTTTGCACAGTAGTTGGAGCTCGACTTTATTATAAATATGAGCTCGACTTTATACAAGTTAAGAACTACTAAAATACTATTATTTTGCTAGGTTTTAAATAAAATTATTAGATATATGTAATATTTTACATTTTTGAAATGAAGAAATTATCATATGAATCACATATGAGAAACATGAAATTGCAGGAGATTTATATTGTGTAAGATTTGTTATATTACCCATAATAAATATTTACTCTTAGTATAATACTAAAAACCTAAGACAACACTAGTATTAATGTCAACAACATTTGAATAAATGATAAATAGTCCATGACCGTCCTCCCGTTAAAAAAAATGATATAAAATTAAATTTGAGTTAAGCTTGGTTTAGAGCTTAACATTTCATATTGCAAAATAATAAGAAAAATTAATTAGTTAAGGAGGAAAATTGGTTTCTATCGATAAATCCCCACACGATTCATTCATATTATATTTATAGTTAACCTTTTAAGAATAAAATGTCATGACAAAATATTTTAAAGTGTGCTCAATTTTTGAAGGAGTACTATAGAATTTTGTAGCAAGAACGACATATCGTTAAAATACTAGCTTCCAACTTAATGTCTTTTTATTTGTAAATAAATTAGCATAAATCTCAGCAAGTTTATCTCAATGTTGTGTCTTGTTAGTATGGGAACCACCAACAATTCTATGTTGATTATTTTTCATTAGTTATACAGCTAATATGAACCTATATTGTGGACTCGAGCGGAATTGTGTTGTTCACAAGAAAGTGACTTTATTCTTACTCAATTAAAAATTACAATGGTCGATATTTAATTTAAACTTCTTTTGCAACTCCAAGTGATTGACCTTATTTGGTTTCTAAACATCTATATTTAATTTAGCCTTAAACGTTAAATAGTTATATATGTGATTCTTCAAGTCAATCTCCAAAATATAGCAGAATCATGTTTTTCCGCGTCAAATAAAATAAATAAAGGTTCTTTAAAGATATCTTTCCTATTTACATCCTTTAAATGAGAAAAAACAAAATTCTATACGAAATGAAATGCTTAAGATTTTGAGTGTTTTTTTTTTTAACTTCGCAGATAGATGTAATCCATTCCTAAAGAAAACGTTGAGCTGAAGGGGCCTATGTAGGATGGCATCACTATGAATACTAGCAACTTTGTGGGAAAATGCTTTATTAATGACCCTGAGGTAAAACCCTCCTACCTATTTGTTAAAGAAATGCTCGGTTGAACCACAAAATATTGCTATCTTAAGCTTATTGTCAATCTTAGATGATCAAAACTATATCTTGATTTCTAGTCTACTAATTCAAGTCTCGGACTAGGTTAGAATTTGTTAGTTGAGTATCAAACATCACCCTCGAAGATTGAAGATCGACGAAGATATTTGGAGAACTTCTGTATCAGGTATGTGAAGATTGAATAAAATTTTATTTTACTCACTATCTTACCATTTTATCTGTTGACATGGTGTCATATGGCTTCTAATAGATTTACAAAGAAGAAGTTTCTAGTCAAGCTTTCCTTGTTACTTGAAATATGATTTAACCAAAGATGTTAAACGGTCCTTAACAATATTAGTGCTAAACAATTTATTGTTTGTGAATTAATTTGTGGATCATTTGAAAATTTCCCATGTATGATTTTATCACTTGGTAATGTTCAAACATCATAAGAGAGAAATTCAGAACTACTAATATTTCTGCTTAGGGTATGTTCGAGAACCAGTTTGCAAACCATATATATCTGAGTTTCAGAAATATAGGAAAGGTTGGTGAACCAATTCGCAAACAGTGAGTTCAGTCAGGAATGGTTTACGGACCGTTATATACTGAATTCTAGAAGTTGCTACTTTAGGCTAGAAATTGGCTAACCCGGTTCACGAACCGTGGTCAACTGAGTTCAGTAGTATTGTAGGGTTGGCGAACCCGGTTCACGAACCGTTGTACCCTGACTCGTGAACTAGCCTTACGGATCACGAACCGTTGTACCAACTGTCCCAAGAGATCTTAGCAGATGATTTAAAGACTTATTTTTTAGCATTGCTAGAAATCTCACAAACACTTCTAAGACTTCATTGGTCACACAAACACTTATGTGTGTGCATCATGATTAAACTCTTAGGTGTTTAGATGAACTTCATTTTTTTTTTAGTTCTTTGGCATACTTGCCAAATCGAACAACAATGTTACACGGTTCCAAAACCGGTCCATAGTGTATATTCTTTTATTGTATTTTCAAGATAAAAATGTGTTTGCTTGATTCCCAAGTTATCTAATCTTGAATTTTAAGCAACCCATGATCTTTGAAAAATATATATAGAAATGGTCTTTCAACTGGGAAATTTAATCCCTGACACTTTGTATCCTAGTTGATTCTAGAGTCGTCCTCTATATACCTAGGTTTTCTCTGAGAAACATAATTAGGTTTATAACTAAAAAACCTCAATTTTGGGATGCGCGAATCTAGGTCCGACTATCTTTACATTGTCTGTTCGTGTATCTTGATCTTGATTTTCGGTTATTGAGGTTTTCGTAATCTCTTTCAGGAAAGATCGATCGTAGTCGTAAAGTTCTCTTTGTCTCAGACTTTGTGATTCATAAAAATAGACATATGAAAACTGATATTTTAAAAGATTATTCTTGAGAGGTGGTTAAGATCGTAAGTTCCGAATTCATAAGGTTTTCTAGCTTCCCATGCGTTTATGATTGGTATCAATGCAGGCAAAAACTGTAGGACCTAACAAGTCCGTGTTTATGATTGATCCTTAAATCATATCCTAATGGGGAGTATCTTTGGAAGGTTTCTTTGGTTCACCTAACGTACACTAGAGTTCCTTAATAATTAATTCCTCAAAAATTCTTGCTTAGAAAAACGACTTCAGCTTCTCTGGAAAGTTGCAATTCTATTGAGACCTCCAACCTCAGGATTGAGAATGAAGAATCCAAAGAAAAAATAATTCCTCCTAAAGAACTAAAGTCAAGAATACATCCGTTAAGAGTGTCAGATTATGCATGTCTTAACAAATTGTCTATCAATTTTAATTAAGGAATGCAACAAAAGGAAGATCAATAGACGAGGATATCTTATTATCCGTTAAAGACACTCTTGAATCTTGCAACGTCTTCCGATGATCATGAATGCCTTGCATTGTTCTGACAAAACCGTTAGAGCACTACTTAGTTGAACCCACAAAGCATTGGTATGTCAAGGTTGGTTGTCATATTTTAGTATATAACTCATACGTCGCTTGATTAGCTAGAGTCAACTTCGTTAGGTTAGACTAAGAAGTCTAGAAATGCTGAAACATACAAGTATTACTGTGAAGACTTGAAGATTCCGAATACTTATCGACATCAATGATGACATCATCTTTTCATTTGAGGTTAGTAATACATGACTTGACTTGTTTCCATTTCTATATCGTATGCTTTCAAGTTGTTTCACATTGAAAACATAGTATGCAAAGTTATATACATAAACCTTAGTATAAGAGACTTGATCATCATATTGTGATCAAAGTATCAAGGAACAATATGTCAATAGTGATGAATGCTTTATATTGGTATACTAAATTACGAAGTATAATGCTTATCTTTTGATATTTGTAATTGCGACATCAACAAAATATTTGTAACTCGTTACTAGATTGCATAGTGAACATAGATTTGATTTCATGACTAGAAAACTATGTTTAATGACACGAGTTTAAGGAAGTAGGCTTACGAACTCGTTTTGTAGTTGAAGAAATCAAGAGGATTATAGGTTCGGTTTCCATTGAAGATCTTAAGGTTGGACCGGTACTAACCTACATAGGGAATCAAGGTATAAACGACCCTTACTTATGTTGGGAGTCAAGGTAGAACATATCCCTTCTTATATTCGGAGTTAAGGTAGAACAGATCTTAACCCATGTTGGGAGTCAAGGTAGAACTAGTCCAAATAGGCAAAACTGATTTCTCTAAGTCACATACACTTTATGGTTTATGTGATTTGGAAATTGGGTTTGCAAAATAGAAAAAGTTCAAGACATCGACAAAATTAGTAAATTGAACATGTCTTCAAATCTTAATTATTAATTCTTCAAAGATATTTGGAGATGCCAAACCAAAATAGTAGAGAATCTTTTTGAGATTTTTGAATTAATATGTTTTATTTTACCATCAAGGAAAACATATCTCTGAAAAGGTATATTACTTAAGTGCTAGCTAGTATTGAGTTGTCCAAGAGAAAATTCAGTTATATAATTGGATATTGGTTGGAATTAACAAAACCGAGTTAGTTATGTGCTTTATTGCATATCTTGAGAATATTTTCGGTTATGGAAATTCCTTGGTGTCCAAACTAACTTGGTTTACAAATAGTGAAGTTAGTTATTCTTACAAACTTATACTGAGACATGCACTTCATTTCGTAGTCACTGCTGTAGTCCACTAGTTTAAAGACTTCTTTAGGGATCGAGAAGCTTTCTACTAGTACGGTTGGCGGGAAACTAGAATTTCATTATTATTTTAGTTTTCAATTATTCATTTGATTGACTAACGGTTGTTAACTCTTGATTGCATCTAGTTTGATTATTCTTGAGAGCCTTATCTTCTGATATAAGGTCACTCAAACTTGATCAAGAGATTAACGGTAGTTCATATCTGTCTATATGTATGAGATTGTCTTGTTATTATCCATTGTTAATATGCTCCATTATGTGCGTGATCGATCATAAGTTGGAATCAAGTTTGTTATTCTGTAGGTACAGAAAGACTATTGAAGATTTGAAGAAAATAAGATTTTTGTTATTGGTTTTGTATCTTTGTGATTTGCTTCGTGCACGTCGGATGGGATCCGACTAGATCTAGTTTATCTTTTGATGAACTTGTTATTACTAATGGTATTCAGATCGACAATCTATCATTTGGTAGTGATAACACTCGAGTTATCTTTGAAAAGAAACACAATTTACATTCGATAAAACAAAAAATAACGGATATCCAGTAAAAGTAGGCTGGAGCACAATTTATTCTTGTGTAATCCTCGTAACATCGAGCAATTTGGCAGCATCGGTCAAGAGCCATAAATATAAATTTTTTGTTTTCTTTTGTCGGCCTTCATTTTTGCAGCAATTTTTTCGGTCGTCCGTCCCACCGTAGCAGCAGTCATCTATCTAGTCTATGCTTCTAATATCTGATAAGCACTAAGTGCTACATTTTATACCCATATTTATATTAGTTAGGACTCGATATTTTGGCTAATGACTCTATTTTAGTGCTTTTATAAAGAGTACACGCATATTCGATCACCGGAAGAATAAACAACTAAAAATAGGCGTTTGCGACCAAATCACCAATATTGCCCTCTGCACTGAAAGAAATTAGCCTAGTTGATGAACTTCTGGGTTGCCAAGTCAACAACTTGAATTGCAGCACCAACTAATCCTCCAGAAGATAGTAGAAGAAGTATTGGTGGGTTTCTCGTTCACTCAAGCAAGCACGTCAATCCACTAGAGACGTGGAGTAAAGATAAATGGTCAGGTGGTTGGTAATGGGCTAACTCCCATGTTGGCAGGCATACAAGGCTACCGGTGGGACTAGCACTTAGTGAAGTACTCAGCCACGTGTCTTTATTGATGACACCCATTACCTAAAGCATATTCTGTTATTTGAGAGGAATTATCATTTTCCATCGAACAGAAGGAAAGATGGTGGCTGCCATTCGTCTTTATCTGTCTGCAAATGGAATATGGAGCACTTGGCCGAGCTGTAACAACTGGTGAAGATGGTTAGGTGATCGGAAATAAGTTGGCACTATGGCCAGGGGAGAAGTTGTTGATTGTTTCGATGGTTGAATAAACGGAGTAAATAAACAGAGGTGTTGTAGTGGAAATGGTGTCAGATATGAATGGTCGAATTCAGAGTAGCTGGGACCGAGAATGGAGTGGCATGATGGTGGCCGTCTGGTAGCAACGGTGTGTAGTTTCTCATACCTACAATGGGTTTGGTTTAGTAATTTTGTTGAATGTATGAACAGCTGCCAGTGGTGATGGTTTTCATCTGGGGTATCAAGAGACAAACATCAAGGCTACAAGCTAATGGTTGCGAGATGCCTGCGAAGTGGAGAAAGTATGCTGTGACAGGCTGGTGCGTTTGAATTAAAGACATCAATGGCAACAGATCAATGGGGGTCTCATATCGCCTGAGATTGAGTATAAGTGAAGTGTTGTCATAGCAGATGGAGGTTTCAAGCTAATTAATGCTCTATAGAGGTGAATGGAAGATGAGAATTTCTGGTGGTTGTTGAGAGAAGTGACGGAAGTAGATGAAGGAATGGAGTTGCGAAGGCAGTGATGTTCACTGGTACTCTGCATGGGATTGTGTTTCGAGTAAATGGTGTTCGTTGCTGTTTGAAGTGAAGCTGTCGTCGGTTCAGGGAATAGAAAGTGCTCATTGGAGCTACACTACGAAATTTGGAGATGATTGGATCTCGATGAAGTTTATTAGCTAGCTCAGGGGCTCGTGTAAGGGTATTGAGTACGCTATGCTGGTGACTGTGCTACGGTGAAGAAAGGGTTCCGGCTCGAGTAAAAGAACTAAGTTGAAGTTAACTAGTTTGTTTTGCAGTCAGGGAATGACAATTGTTCGTGAGATTTGGTGACTGAGACTTAAACGGACAGAGAGAAGAAGTTGCAGGCAGTAATATTGGTCGTTCTTGGTCTCTACACCGGCAATAACAACAATGGTCATGTTCGAGTGGATTGGTCTGAATTTGAATGGTGGCATCGGTTGGCTGAGAGGAGACGACGAGACAAGGAGTAGTGATGGTGATTCTCGGCGCTGGAAGTCAGTTAAAAGGCCGGTTGGAGGAGTTCTTTTGTCTGGGGAGGCGGCTACAGAGCCGTGAAGGAGAGACGGAGAAGGGTTTGTGTTTGGGTTTGAGTTTGAGTTCTTTCGTTTTTCCAATTCCATTTCGATTAGCTAGTGAATCTCTAATATATATGTTTATGGCTTTTGAGAAAGCCATGTCTTGCTAATTATTTTGTAACTAGGGTTTTTATGTTGAAACCACTTTGGGGTATTAGACTATTTTTAATTGAATTGAATTATGAAGTAATAGACCATTATGATTTGAATTGATTAATCTTGAATATTATTTATGGATTTATTGAAAATTAGTTGTTGCTTCACCGGTTTTAAAAACCTTTGTGCTTAATGAATTAGTTTTACAAATATGTTTGTCTTATTATTTGATGATTCATGCTTGGGTTAATATCTATGATGGGTTATGCTTAGAAAAGCCAGATAAAATTTGTGAACTATATTTAGTTTCGTATAACTTCCTTGCTGATACAATTTGATGGTGCATGCTTAGATTCAGTCTTTTGATGTGCTATGCTTAGGGTATACCAGTGATATTTGCGACTCTAATATATATAATAGGTGATGTTGATAGAACGGACGATAAACAAATATTCATAATTATGTTTCATTTCAGTAATTAAACAGAAGTAGTGGTGGATACCATAAAACCCTGGTTACCGAGTCTTCCATTGAATTTAGTTTGTTAGTTTAATTTTATTATTTCTTTTTCAATATTAAAAATCCAAAAATATCATTGCAGGTTGATCGATTAGAGATACTGATTATTAGTATTTCCACCGCTCCTAGTGGGAACGACCCGTACTTGCCTCTGTCTACTAGTTAGACACCGTGCGATTGCGGTTTATATATATAGGCAATCCCGAAAGCCTATCAATTTTTGGCGCCGCTGCCGGGGAGCGGTTCTGGAATATTGTAATTAGTATTTTTGATTTTGTAAATAGTTAAGTTTTTATTCTATTTATTTTCATTCTTTTGTATAGTGTTTCTATTTTTATGTTTATGATTTCTTTTCTTTTTGACTCTATTTGTGTGTTAGAATTTTATTTCAGGTACTTTTTTTAGGATGTCGGGCACTTCTCAGGAGACGTCATCTAAGACGACACTTGGAGAATATATGCGTAGAAGTTTACATCCTCAGGAGACTTCATCTCATATGATGCTTGGTGAATACATGTATGAGTCACGGCATAAAGAAGTTCTTGCTTATAATCATCTCAGGTATGGAACTTGGAATCCACGTAATTTCACTATGGGTGGTTATTCAGAGGAGTATCAACCCCAATACCATGAGGGTGAAAATGAACTTGACACTAGAAGTGATTTTAGGAATTATGATACCGATATAATATTCGAATCTATTGTATCTTACTCAACTCATGATCATTTAAGCGATTATTTATCTATTCAAAAGGACGAGGGTTGTGTTAGAGACGCCATTTATTCAGATAATGATGATTTAGAAGAACATGTTTATACAGAAGATACTATTGTTGAGTCTAACGACTTAGAGACAGTAGAAGTTCATAATGAGGTACCTTCTAGTCATTCGATAGTGAGATTCTAGTTGCAGATAATGATGAGTCGATTCATGATATTGTTGTCCCATTGAGCTCTTCTTTATTTGATCCATCTTGTGATTCTATGAATGCTGATGTGAATGTTGAACATATTGATTTTGAGCCTTTATCATTTGTTTAGCACACTTTCTTTGATTAGGATGACCCGATGCTTATTGATATTGTCAATGCATTGCGCCTTCCAATAGTTAATCAAGGTAACTCACTAATGGAAGTTATTTCCATGGACTTAGAACCAGACTTAAGAGTTACTAATTTTGACAAACTTGAATCACTAGATGCATGTTTAAACCATTGTGTCGAGTTGGATGATTTTCTGCCTTTTACGTTGTCAATGCATTGATTCCTATGATTTCTAGAGAAGATAATGTGTCGACCGAACGTATTTAAATTTGATTTAGAACCTGATTTAGAGCGTGTTTCCGAAATAAAAACTAATATGTTTGTTTTCTATGAGAGTGATATGCTTTTCTTGACTAAGGATTGCTTTCTATTGAGAATGGATCTACACGTTGGTTTTGTGGTTTATAGTGTTTGCAGGTTCACATTTGCAGCTGACCTGATTTATTGGATTGATCCCAACTTTTCAGACTTTATATATATGCTTTGCAAGGTACTTTGGTGTATTATCACCCTGTTTGAGATTCTTTGCCTGCAAGCTGGGATACGAAGATTATGCTTTATGGGAGTCAACCCATACGATTTCTCTTCATGGGAGTCGACCCATCAGATTTGTTTTCTTTCCTTTATCTTTTATTTGTTTGCTTGAATTTTCCATCTTAATTTCTACGTTGGATGACTCAATTAAATTGAGGAAAATGTAATGTTTAAGTGTGGGGGAGTGGCATTTTTCGTTAGGCTTTAAAAAAAAAAAAAAAAAAAGATTATCACTGTGTAGCGGATCTATTTTTTTATTATAATTAGGGTTATTACCAGCTGTGTAGCGGGTCTTTTGTAGGGTATTTTCTATGACCAGCTGTGTAGCGGGTCTAACTCTCTCTTATGATATGACCAATTTGTGTAGTGGGTCAATTCTTTGTTTTGCTCGAGGACTAGCAAAATATAAGTGTGGGGGTGTTGATAAGCACGTAAGTGCTACATTTTATACCCATACTTATATTAGCTAGGACTCGATATTTTGGCTAATGACTCTATTTTAGTGCTTTTATAAAGAGTACACACATATTCGATCACCGGAAGAACAAACAACTAAAAATGGGCGTTTGCGACCAAATCACCAATATTGTCCTCTGCACTGAAAGAAATTAGCCTAGTTGATGAACTTCTGGGTTGCCAAGTCAACAACTTGAATTGCAGCACCAACTAATCCTCCAGAAGATAGTAGAAGAAGTATTGGTAGGTTTCTCGTTCACTCAAGCAAGCACGTCAATCCACTAGAGACGTGTAGTAAAGATAAATGGTCGGTGGTTGGTAATGGGCTAACTCCCATGTTGGCAGGCATACAAGGCTACTGGTGGGACTAGCACTTAGTGAAGTACTCAGCCACGTGTCTTTATTGATGACACCCATTACCTAAAGAATATTCTGTTATTTGAGAGGAATTCTCATTTTCCATCGAACAGAAGGAAAGATGGTGGCTGCCATTCGTCTTTATATGTCTGCAAATGGAATCTGGAGCACTTGGCCGAGCTGTAACAACTGGTGAAGATGGTTAGGTGATCGGAAAATAAGTTGGCACTATGGTCGGGGAGAAGTTGTTGATTGTTTCGATGGTTGAATAAACAGAGTAAATAAATGGAGGTGTTGTAGTGGAAATGGTGCCAGATATGAATGGTCGAATTCAGAGTAGCTGGGACCGAGAATGGAGTGGCATGATGGTGGCCGTCTGGCAGCAACGGTGTGTAGTTTCTCATACCTACAATGGGTTTGGTTTAGTAATGTTGTTGAATGTATGAACAACTGTCAGTGGTGATGGTTTTCATCTGGGGTATCAAGAGACAAACATCAAGGCTACAAGCTAATGGTTGTGAGATTCCTGCGAAGTGGAGAAAGTATGCTGTGACGGGCTGGTGTGTTGTGATGGCTGAAATAAATGAAATACAGTGGTGCGTTTGAATTAAAGACATCAATGGCAACAGATCAATGGGGGTCTCATATCGCCTGAGATTGAGTATAAGTGAAGTGTTGTCATAGCAGAAATCAGTTGGCAGTGGAGATGGAGGTTTCAAGCTAATTAATGCTCAATAGAGGTGAATGGAAGATGAGAATTTCTGGTGGTTGTTGAGAGAAGTGACAGAAGTAGATGAAGGAATGGATTTGCGAAGGCAGTGACGGTCACTGGTACTCTGCATGGGATTGTAGTTCGAGTAAATGGTGTTCGTTGCTGTTCGAAGTGAAGCTGTCGCCGTTTCAGGGAATAGAAAGTGGTCATCGGAGCTACACTACGAAATTTGGAGATGATTGGATCTTGATGAAGTTTATTAGCTAGCTCAGGGGCTCGTGTAAGGGTCTTGAGTACGCTATGCTGGTGACTGTGCTACGGTGAAGAAAGGGTTCCGGCTCGAGTAAAAGAACTAAGTTGAAGTTGACCAGTTTGTTTTGCAGTCAGGGAATGACAGTTGTTCGTGAGAGTTGGTGGCTGAGACTTAAACGGACAGAGAGAAGAAGTTGCAGGCAGTAATATTGGTCGCTCTTGGTCTCTACACCGGCAACAACAACAATGGTCATGTTCGAGTGGATTGGTCTGAATTTGAATGGTGGCATCGGTTGGCTGAGAGGAGATGACGAGACAAGGAGTAGTGATGGTGATTCTCGGCGCTGGAAGTCAGTTAGAAGGCTGGTTGGAGGAGTTCTTTTATCTAGGGAGGCGGCTACAGAGCCATGAAGGAGATACGGAGAAGGGTTTGTGTTTGGGTTTGAGTTCTTTCGTTTTTCCAATTCCATTTCGATTAGCTAGTGAATCTCTAATATATCTGTTTATGGCTTTTGAGAAAGCCATGTCTTGCTAATTATTTTGTAACTAGGGTTTTTATGTTGAAACCACTTTGGGGTATTAGACTATTTTTAATTGAATTGAATTATGAAGTAATAGACCATTATGATTTGAATTGATCAATCTTTGAATATTGTTTATTTGATTGATTGAAAAATGAGTTGTTGCATTGCCGGTTTTAGAAACCTATGTGCGTAATTGGTAGTCTTACAAATATTTTTGGTCTCATTATTTGATAGTCCATACTTGGGTTAAATCCTTTGATGGGTTATGCTTAGAATAGTCAAACAATATTTGTGAACTAATTTTTAGTTTCGTATAATTTTCTCGCTGATGCAATTTGATAGTGCATGCTTCGATTTATTCTTTTGATGCGCTATGCTTAGGGTATACTAGTGACATTTGCGACTCTATGCTTATAATAGGTGATGTCAATAGAACGAAAGATAAGCATATATTCATAATTATGTTTCATTTCAGTAACTGAAAAGAAGTAGTGATGGATTTCATAAAACTCTAGTTACCGACTCTCACATCCTTGGTTGCGTTTTTATTATTTTGCTTTCATTGTTTCTTAAACTTCTGAAATATTGAATTTGATTGGTTAGTTTTTGGTATTAGTTGGTAGAGTATTTCACACTCCTCGTGGGAACGACCTGTACTTGCCATTTTCTACTAGTTAGACGTTGTGCACTTGCAATATTTTATTGTAGGTTTCCCAACCTATCAGTATCCAAAGAGACTGATTAATAGTTTAGTGGGAACATTATCTATATACCCCTACTATGAGACCCATTGCAAATATACCCTTTTGAACTTTACAAATACCCCTAAGCATAATACATTACCAAAATACCCTCTTTTGTGTAATGTATATACAAAACCATTACCACTAACAACTATTCAAAAAAAAAAAAAAAAAAAACCCAACAAAATAAGAACCACCACCACTGTCCACCACCGCCAACAACCACCACCAACGACCACCACCACCACTATCACCGACGACCACTACCACCACTGCCAACCACCACCACTGTAACACCTCCGCCGCCCACCACCACCAACGACCACCACCACCGCCGCCAACCACCACCACCGCCAGCCACCACCGCCAACTACCGCCGCCAACCACCACCGACAACTACCACCACCGACAACCAGCGCCACTGTACACCACCGACAACCACCACCACTACCCACCACCGCCACCAACCACCACCAATCACCACCGCCACCAACCACCACCAATCACCACCAGCAACCACCAATTCCACCACCATCATCTAGAGGCAACTTGCTGAAAGTTGTCTCCAAATCTGGAGGCAACTTGCTGAAAGTTGTCTCCAAATCTGGAGGCAACTTGCTGAAGTTGTCTTCAATAATGGAGGCAACTAGCTCAAGTTGTCTCCACATATGGAAGCAACTAGCACAAGTTGTCTCCGAAAAAAAAATTATACAAAAATAAGTGAACCTAGTGTGAGTCGAACACACATCTTCTGGCATATAGTCAGATGTGCTACCATTGCACCACAGGTTCACAACACCATCAGTGTTCAACCAATAATTCAAACCACCACCATACAACACCACATCCTCCCTATCTGCCTCCGCAACTCTACCCGCAACAACTTCATGACCACAACCGCCTATGCACACTTGCAACATGAGCCAGAATCGCAGGTCACTTCCATGACCCTACTCAAACACCATTAGCAACACACAAGCAGTAACAACTTCTTTTCTCGCTTTCAATGCCTGAATACATATTGAGTTCCTCTAAACTTCCTAAGCATTCATCTACCCTCTTGACTTTAAAGCACGAGCATCAGCAGCACAACCATCATCATCAACTCAACACAACCCTATGTTACCATTGCACCACAAATTCGTCACAACTACTCTAAGATATAGGTATAAGATAATTTCCGATGAATGAATGGACCCAAAAACATAACCAAGTTGCCTCGGAACTGGAATCAACTAGCTCAAGTTGCCTCCAATATGGAATCAACTAGTGAAGTTGCCTCAAAAGTGAGAGAAACTTTCTCAAGTTGTCTCCAGAAAAAGGAAGCAACTAGATCAAGTTGTCTCCAATAGTGGAAGCAACTTGATGAGGTTGTCCAGGGTTGCAATTAATTTACCTTCCCGACGGAACAGTTGTGATCAGTCAAGCAGCTAACCACCAATTCCAACAACACCAACAGACATATACCAAGTTGCACGCACACAAGCAAAAAGCAAAAAGACAACCACAATCCCTTCACTTCGATTAACAACATCTCTTCTGAACATCCCTGCATCTACCAACAGCTTCAGCCTCTCAGCATCAAACCAACATGTCCCCATTTCATTTCCCTAGCATTGATCTACTCCATTTCAGCTTCAGACTGACTGCTACGCCACACACAAACTACAGCTTTTCATTGCACCTGCAATATCATTTCCTTGCATACATCTATCTCATTGCATTCAGTATCTCATAACCATCAACCTGCTAACACCTGCAATTTGTATTTGAAACTTAGACATTCATATAACCATTATTGAGCCAACACAGCATCCATAGCTAACACAACATCCATCCTTTCTTCATTTCTCCTTAGCTTCAGAACTATCTCAGATTCCCACTTCAATGAATATCAACAACAACATATTTAGTTACTATAACAACCAAACCGAGGCATACACTCATTCCTTGTTCTTACTGAGTTATACCTGCAATTCAAACTTGAAAATCTCTAGCTTTGCAATCAACAAAACCCACAAAATCCACCATATCTCTCTGAACCATCAGTCCCAAATCTCCTTCTCATCTCTGGAATCGATCAATGCCATTGAACTCCGTATGTAATCAAAAACAAATTTAAGATAAAACATTAGCATCAACATCACCTTCATCCCCACTAACCACCGCCACGAAATTGCCGCCACTGTAATCCAATTACAGCACCACCAACAACTACCCACAAAACACAAGCATCTCTTCATACCACCTGCAATCTCACATACAACCACTACATAAACCATTTCAACCACCAAACAAGCTTCAACCTTAAACCCTAGATTCAGTTCTTCAATTTCATCTTGTCGTTTAACATTCACCAAAACACCATTGTTGAAACTTCCACCACCAACGCTGCAACAACACCAACACCACCATCCACCACTATTACACGACCAAAACATTAACCCACCATTGTTATTGATGGTAGGTCTTTAAAGATGTTTCTCCTACGTATTACTGCAAGTGCACAGGCCTATTGGAGGCAAGGGCAAGCACAGGTCGATCCCACAGAGAAGTGGTGTGTGCTATGATTGAACTAAGGCTTTACTAACTGATTTCAGGTGATAATGTAACACAAATATGGTTGTTTTTGGTGTCGAAACGACTGATTATAGTGTGACTCTGAACTAATGTATCAAACAAGCAAGAGTGTTGTAAACAGTTGTTGAAGGCACTAAGGTGATAGAATTCACTCTCTAAACTATGCTAGGGTAATACAAAGCCTCTCTTTGTTCTCATGCCTTCCTTGAAGGCTTCGGATGGGTATTGTCTAGCTAACTCCCCTTAATTACTCCTAGTATCAATGGTCTTCTTACAGTACCATTGATCACAAGCAATTTTAGTTCACTAACTAGCTATAACACTAAGCAATATTCATAATAAGAACAATTTGAGACTCTGATGACTTTCACATTAACTTAGATAGTTTCATCTTCACCTTAGCAAGGTGAATTAGAACATTATGCAGAGTAAATAAACAAATTGAAATTAAAATTGCAAAACTAAACCCTAAAACATGTTGTCCCTTTCTCTTACATCAGAAAATTCAATTTATACCTAACAA
>JAJJWW010015676.1:0-213043 GCA_023531295.1 Papaver armeniacum
TATCCAAGAATTATATCTCTTTCAATCAACTAATAACCCACAGGATGGAATCTATGAATCGATTGAAGTATAATAACTGAACGCCAAAGATTACGTTCAAAATGTCAATCAAGTTTTAGCAAATAACCAAAAGTTGGATTTACCAATTGATTGAATTCATGTACAACTCGTGACATTTCAATCATATAAAAATATAATGTGCGAAAAGAAATAACATGTATAATTTGTGTTTTGTTAACGAGGAAACCGTAAATGCAGAACACTGACTTAACCCAGTTTTGAATCTCCACACCGTATTAAGTCACATGTATACCATCCTAACATAGTTAACTACGGCTAGAATGTAGTTGTTCACCAAGTCTCATATACTCGATTAAGATACAATCGTTGCTTCTTAAGTCTTCGGTCTCAAAGAGACTTACGACTTGATTTAAAGATCCAGAGCTGACAATCTAAGAGTTGCTATGACCCTCTGTCTCCCATGGTAAACACTGGATAGATAACCCGTCTCCTGCTGTATACTCTATGAAGCTATTCGGGTCTTTTTGATAAATCAAGGTGAGCAGAAACTAATTGATAATCTGATCTTATATTCTTTAAGAACGGCTGTAAAAATAATCACTTCTACAATAACTTAACTATAGGCGTGGTAGTAAAATAGTTATTGTGGAATCATAAAAGAATGAGACGAAGAGTTTTGTGATTACTTTCAGACCACCTAGACAGAGATAAATCTCAGAAAATCTTAGAGAAGATAGTACCCACGCAGAATAAGATCCAAAACCCAATTAGAAAAAAGAAGCTGGGTCTGGTTTCACGAATCCCAAATAAAGTCTTCAAGTGCTAACTCCAGTACTGTGTCAGAAAACTAGGTTAAAGGAGAATCGACTCTAGTCAGTAACTAGGACATAGGAAAGTTCCGGGATTAGGTTTTTTAGGGGGCTGGCAGAGCTTCCTTATATAGTCTTTCAAATGTGGTTTGCTTACAATCAAAGCTTAGACTTATATGAACACGCCCATTGAACATGGCGTGTCTATAGGGTAGAAGTATATCCTATAGACACGCCAAAACCAAAAAGGCGTGACAGGGAAATTTATATCTAGCGTGGCTAAAGGTCATTTCTGTACTAGTGTTGAGTAGGTTATATCTAAAACCGGTTGTTCTTGAACTTATGTTTATATAAACTAAGGAATGCTTTTGCAAACCGTGGCTATAAAGTTCATGAACCGATTCGAGTGAATCAAACCGTTTTTGCTTCGATTGTGTCTTGTGTAGTTACATAAGATCTAAGCAATTGAACAACTCTCTAACTAGTTTATTTGAGTCATTTGAACTAGTTATGGTGAAGAAGAATATGGTTGATATGAGAGTGTTCATATGGCTAACCATTTGGTTGACTATTGTTGAACCAACAAATATTAATGTTTGGGTACGGTTCATAAACCCAAAATTGAACATTTCGTTTGTGTGTAACATGCTAAGTTTTCGATCCAACGGTTGAGAAATATTAGCTTGAATCTAATCAGGTTTTCATCTAACGGTGAATATTGAATGCTTTGTTACTAAGCTAACATTGATTGCAAACCCTGATTTGAAAGACTATATAAGGGAGAACTCTAGCATCTGGGAAACCTAATCCCCACACTTTACGTGTGATACTAGTTTGCTAAGCTAGAGTCGATTCTCCTTTAACCTTTGGTTTTCTTCTTCTGAAACCAGGTTAACGACTTAAAGACTTCATTGGGATTGTGAAGCCAGAACGATACTACTTTTCTTGTAGTTGTGTGATCTCGATCTTCTTTGTTTCTATCGTATGAGTACAATTGAAATAATTGGCTTGAGATTTATATCTCTGATAGGCAAGATAGAAAAGAAATCACAAACACTTCGTCTCATCGTTTGTGATTCCACAATATCTTTTTTCGCTACGTCGATTAAGATTATTATGAGGTGATCAATAATACTAGGCTGTTCTTCGTGAATATAAGTCCAGGTTATTGATTGGTTCCTGTTCACCTTGATTTATCAAAAGACGGAACACAACTCATAGGTTTATTCGTGGGAGACGGATTTATCTATTCTATAGACTTTTCTGTGTGATACAGATTTGTTTATTAAAGTCTTCGACTTTGGGTCGTAGCAACTCTTAGTTGTGGGTGAGATCAGCTAAGGGAATCAAGTACGTAGCATCCTACTGGGATCATAGGCGTAGGAGCATGACTGTACCTTAGATCAGTGTGAGATTTATTGGGGTTCAACTACAGTCCAGACCGAAGTTAATTTGGAGTAGGATAGAGTCTGTAGCGATTTAATACAGTGTGTGTTCAATCCGGACTAGGTCCCGGGGTTTTTCTGCATTTGCGGTTTCCTCGTTAACAAAATTCTGGTGTCTCTGTGTTATTTCTATTCCGCATTATATTTGTTTATATAATTGAAATATCACAGGTTGTGTGTTGTTCAATCAATTAGAATATCCGACCTTTTGGGTTGTTGATTTAAATTGATTGACACTTGGATATTGGTCTTTGGTATCATCCAAGTTATCTCTCTTTGATAAAGACTCGCAGATTTCTATTTGCTTGAGTAAAGATCAAATCGAGAGATTGAGATATAAACTCGTTGATATACTTTTTTATCTAGATTGAGTCTGACTGTCTAGTTGATTCTATAGAAAGTATATTGAAGTTTGTCCATATAAATTGCTAAGCGAAATATTGGGTGTGGTTGTTAGACCCCCGTTTTTTCAAATTAGAATGTCCAACCTTTGGTTGTTGATTTAAATTGATTGACACTTGAACATTAGTCTTTGGTACCGTTCAAGTTACTCCTCTTATATTCAATCAGGCTCGCAGATTTCTATTTGCTGATTGCTAATTGCATATTGAATTAAGAGTTAGAGATATTAAACTCTTTGATATACTTTTCTCTAGATTGAGTCTGACTGTCTAGATGATTCTCTAGAAAGTATATTGGAGTAAGTCCTCTCAGATTGCCAAACGAATTGTTGGGTGTGGTTGTTAGACCCCCGCATTTTCAATAAGAACAACAAAGCATGTATGAGACAATTGTGCAATCAAAGGATGCAAAATAAATATTTGAAGGGGCTTGTTGTCTGGACCTCTTTTAATGATACGCGTGTAGTTGTGGTCCCAGTCTATCTTCTCAAATTCTTGCATAACCGTCCTACCTTCCCATCTCACCCTTTTAATAGTTGCTTGTGCGCTATAAATTATACTTAGAGAAGAAACTTTGGTCGAATCCTTTTCCTTGAAGCCTCTGAGAATTTGTCTTGGTTTAATACATGGTTTGGTCAATCTCTTCACTCAATTTCATGAGGTTTTAGATTCGCAAATAATGAGTGGCCAACAAAAATTTTCGGTTCCTCGTGGTTATAGCGACCAAACCACACCGTACATTCCCATCCCTTGTCTCTTAAATTGAATACAAGCTTAAATGGTCAATTTTCCTTCCTAGTATGAGTCTTGTATACCCTATTAGTCTTCTTTGGATATACATAACCCTTTCTCTTGTGGTTATTCTTCTCATTGTACGACCCACTTCTCTCGCAAACCATCTCGAACCGAAAATCTGAACCTTGGGTATTCCTCACTAGCACACACATGTTCTTATTATCCGTCTTTTTAGCCCAATTGATTGCTTCATGTTTAGATGTTATTCCCTACATAAGGACAACCACGGGAGATTATAAGGTTCATTATAAGCAATCCCTAAGTAAAGTTCAAAATATTAGGTGAAAAGTATTCTTTGGTAACATACCAGAGGAATTTTATAGTATTCCGACGCATGCCGACCAAGCGGTCTTGCATTTGTTGGATCAATATATGTCACAATCTAAGGAACGAATGAAAAGAAAATTAAATTAGTTCAAAAAATAAATAAAAATACTATGTCGGACCACTGTTCCAGCATGCTCGACCACATTTCCGGCATGCTCGAGATGAACCGAAACTGAAGACCAAATTTGAAACGCTTCCGGCATAATAATTTCGTTGGAAATCAATGCTGGAAGCTAGTATGCCGGCATGCTCATTACCTAAGATTCCACGCCGGTACACAGTGCCGGCGTGGTCGATTGTGTACCGGCGTGGTCGATAATTAATCAATCAAGCCGATATTTAACTTTTGAAATCACTAATTCCTGTAATTTTTTTTTGAGGTGCCGGCATGGTAACTTTACTATTGAACCATGCCGGTAGCATATTACGTAGAATATTCTGTGATAGGTAAAAAGTAACTTTGTTATCGGTAGGTTTTTTTGGTTGAATACAATGCCGACATGCATTTCAAAATGGGGGATATTATAGGACGGCATGGATGTAGTATAAATACCATGCCGGTACGGGTGCTGCCGGCGTTGTATTCATACTACGTCCATGCCGGCACCGAGCTTTTTCAGCAGCAAAAATGGTGAATTCAAAGGGGAAAAAAAATCAAATTTTCAACACACAACATTTGACTTTTTTTATCACTCATGTTATACTACACATGTGACTTTACTGAGTTGGATCGAAAAGCTAGTGGAATGGGGCATTTACCCAACCTGTCCCACAATGGGGCATTTCTCCAAAGTTGCCTCCGATTTGGGGGCATTTTCTCAATTTCTCCTTACCGTTGTTTGGAGGAGAATTGGGAGTCCAATTTTGTGCACACACAAAACAAACCAATCCTATTGGCTATTCAAAGACCAACGTTTGTTACTTAATATAATATTTTTTTTTTAATAAATTTAATTTTAATCATTAAAAAGGAAGGAAAATGTATATCAAATCTACAATCCCCTAAAACCATGTTCTCTTTTTCTTGAATCATGTTAGCTAATTTTTGTATGCAACTGTACATGGTATTTTCTTATATCCCCATGACTGATTTTATATATCTCTCGATATGTTTACTGCAACATGTTCTATATGATGACCGAGTTCTAGTGATCTTGTTTTGTTTTTAGGGGAGGATCACCAATTGTATGATAAGGAGATGAAAGGCCGGTGTTGATCTGAGTTCGAAACTCGCTAGCATCAAATTCTTTACCGAAAAAAAAGGAGATGAAAGATCAGGTTTGAGTAATCAGTATAATCAACAAGTTAGGAAGTTATACAACCGAGAAGAACAAATATAGTATCCATCTGAAGTATCTAATTCATCAAAAGCCATGCCAGTTTCATCTACAAGTTCTTGTTTTACTAGTTTCAGTAGTAATATAATATGTTGGATTTCTCTAATACAAAGTCTGGTAATGAACATTCACATCATCTAAAATCTGAAGGAAAAAATTTTGAAAAACAAAAACCCTATTTAGAAAATCTGACTACAACGCACTCCGCAACCATCTACACTATTGTTTCGATTAGGATAAATAAATATGATGCACTTACTGTAATACTTCATCAAGTTTCTTATAGCATGAAGATCAACTCATCGTCACGTTTCTGGTCAAAATAAATATACATGATCATTTGAAAGTACTAATTATTTTGCCGATAAATCGCTATATTTAGGGAATGTTATATTTGGCATATATTTTCTTCTGTTTTTAAGATAAAAATTAAATTTATTAAAAAAAAACAATTTTATTATGTAAAAAACGTTTGTTTTTAAGGAACCAATAGGGTTGTTTTATTTTGTGCACATTCGTTAAAGGAGTAAGCACAAAATTGGACTCGAGAATCGGATACGAAAGGGTGGTAAGAAGGCATTTGTTTCTGTGTTTTTTTGTGATATCTTCTTCACTTTGGCATGATTTGTGCTCTGGTTCAATCACATTCATCTTCATCATAATCATCTCCATCTTTCTGGTTAACTACAATTTTGGTTGTCAATCGTCTCCTCCTTTAAATTTTCAGAGAAAAAATTAGGTATGGTTCCCTTTACTCTCTGTGTGAGACTCCAAACCCAAAAACATGAAATCACTCGTCATTCTTATCAGAGTAATAACGATTCAATGGATCTTATTTTCTTCCAACATTGATAATCTTCTAAAGAAAAAAAGACCTAGAACACATCCACCAAGAAAGGATGAGATATAAAGAGAACAATGAAAGAATGGTTGGAATTTGATCGTGGTTGGAATTTGATTGTGGTTGGAGTTTGGTTGAAAGGATGAGAGATAATATTAGTGCCAGTGGGGATATTGGTCCAAGTCAATAATTTGACCGATGAAGTAACTATGTTATAGGTTATGGTTTGGGTTATCCATCTAATTCTTTCGTATATCGTGTCCTTCTGACATGATGGGCTTGATTGACCCTAGAAGGTAGAAAAGGTCTTGTTACTTTTAAGATCAGTAAAATCTATAATACAAAACAATATGGGTTGTTGAGCAAACGATGGTCGGATAATGCTGATACATCAAAAATATTACCCCTTAGCCAGGCTAGTGTGCCCCCGAAAGGGAGGCAAACCCAACATGAAACGTGGGGACTAAAGCCCAAGTCCACTAAGAAAGTATCCATAAGATGGAAAGGACAAGGGAAATAAGGAGGTTGTATTAGATAAGGAATGACATTAGTAGTAATTAAGGAGGTTTAGGACATATGTCATGATATCATAAAAAGAGGGGTTTTTGAAATATTTATATAAAGAGACATATATCACAATAGAAAGGGGGGTCTTTTTCTCTCTCTCTATCCTCTTGGAAATTGGGTATGTTGTGGCTAGGACTTGTAGAACCAAAATCAAAATCACCCCTCAACATTTGGCGACCACACTCGGTGGCTCGTCTCTAGACCCAACCGCCCAATTACCATATACATTTCTTATTTCTCTCCCTCGCCCACCTATCTTTTCTGATACCAGCTCTATTTTCCTCTGTTCAAGGAGTATTCACGCGTTGTTTTAACCTCATCAGCGTCTCTTTTTCCCCGCCACTCATGACCTTTGACTGGCTTTTCTCCCAAATCACCTCCGCGCCTGTAGCTACTACTGCCGATGGATACTAGCGCCATTTCCCTCTCATCTCCGCATGAACCGCTAGCGTTTCACTACATCGACACAATTCAACTATGACAGCACCTCTATCTCACACAAAAATCGGAGCTATACCAGCGCTCCTCAACTCCATCCGCTCCTCTGCATCAGCGCGTGTTTGCTCAGCTGGGAGTCTACATCAAAAACAACAGCTAATCTCTATCTCCAATAATGAAACCACCGTCGATAAAGAACACGGGGTTTAACATTTCATCAAAAGATAAGTCCGATTACTTAATCCCTTTCGATTTTAACCGTTACGATTTCCCTGCTTTAGAGAAATCATTTTTAGGGTTTCAAATTGCTTTCGATTAGCTAATCTACTTTGAAATCAGAATTGGGTTTTGTAATTTTATATTTGTTCTAATCGTTTTGATAAGAGAACCTTAAGAATATATACAAAATTTTGAACTTGTTGTTAAAACTTATAACCATCTATTCATAGCTCCAATTTTAAAATTGATTCGAGGTTTTGCAATCAGGTTGTTTTCATCACCATTACCCTATATTGCCTATCAAAAATTTCCAGTCTTTGATGATTGAAATTGCTTCTTATTGCCTTTGTGATTGCAGCAACATAACTAGATTACAGCAAGCACAGAACAACTAAGCCGAGGGTTGGATAAACCTAGCAATCGACAAGAGTTGTGAAGTCTGTGAAGCGTGTATACCCTTGAAACATTTCAGATTGAGCACATATCTTCTTGCAGCCGCGGAGACCAGTAAAACTAGGGGAAATCACCTCAGGCAATGGTGGGGGGAGTTGCTGACAACGGGCAAAGTATTCCTCACGAGCAACAGCTGAGTAGCTACCAAGGGTTTCCAAAACTGAGTGTCACTCAAAGAAGAGCACCTTCAACTCAGACAGTCGCGTACCTGCAGATGTACCAGCGTCCAGAACACAAAACTAGAAGCCAATGGCCAACACAGACCTCACCAGTGCCATTTGAATACACCAGCGCCGTCCAACCTTGACAGCACCACTAGACTGCCAAAAACTCAGATTATATACATGAAGACTGCGCCTGTGGATATCGAAGAACCTCAGGGTGTGGATCATGATAAAAATGTTGAATCAGTGAAGCCAATGGCCGATGAAATAATTAATGAGAACAAGGAGTAACTGCAGCTAGGGATTTCTAAGTGTATGATCATTTGGAGCCGCGCTAATGTCTGAATCTAAGAGTTTTTTCAACACCCTGCAATATTCGAACGCGCTGTAATGGAGGTAGAGGAGCGATTGCAGGAATAGGAGAGTGACGGGGAGTGTCCAAAATGAAGCAACGACGGGAGCAAGAAGGCATTAGTTCCACCAGCAAACCCTCAGCGTATATTTCTGCCGCCATTAACTCTACCGTGGACTGCAATGCCCGTGTCTCGCACCTCCGCCAACTCAACTGATGATGACACCGTCAGAATTTCTCATAATCTACAGTACCATCAGTTCGGTCCAAAAGAAGAGGGCCAACATCAAAGTATAAGCACCTGCTCTGGAAAAAAAAAGGGGGGGGGCGGAAAGCTTCACCTGCTCGATTCGGATGAAAAACTCTAAGATGGCTTTAAGCTTGCATCAGTTGCTGACTGCTTAGTATCGTAAGGAAGATATTTCTTGAACTGAAGACGGGTGTGTTAGCAGCTATCATAGTGACCCTCGCCTGACTGAACCGCTGCCTTACAACGAACTGCCAGCGCATGGTACCCATGTGAATAAAGCCAACATCAGATCGCCAATAGCCGCCTCATTATTGCAGCCTGCCTACACTCCTACAAACAACACTTATCTCTCGTAGGAAGGACGCTTCAGTTCCAACTACCACGCATCAGTTGACAGCCAACAAACCTCATCAGCGCCATCTGGACTCACCAACGCTGATCCATCCTTAATCTCCAACTACATCAAATGACAACGGCGACCTCTACCCTTAACCTCTGTCAGCTCAATTTTTAAAGCATAGAGATAAAAAAAGAAGAGTGGGAAAGAAGACTTTGAATACTCAAACAATGCGATTACATACTGGTTAGCTTCTTTTCGTCTTTACTTCTTAGCATTACAACTGCTTAATGAAATGCTTTCGACACATTACACATTTTCCTGACTCGTATATATACCATCAAATGCATGCGATGAATATCCGTTACTCAGTTCATGAAATTTCTGCCATAATGTTTGTACGCATTCAAGTCATGAGATTGGTTAAATTGCAGCCTAACATCCATGTGAATGAATATCTCGCCTAAAACCTTATAAGCATGTACCCACAAAATTTCTCCATTCTTTACTTGAAATCATGTATGCCGATAACATATGAGTCGATATTGTTGTTTTATATGTCTGCCAAGCGCGTCCATGAGCTGTTTGAGGGAATATGCCCTACTTTACGATAGTGTCACTCTGTATAGTAAGTTTACAGAAGGCATGTTTTAAGCACGATAGCTTTGCTAATGCTTTTCACAACTTTTATAGCGTTTAGATTCTCGCCCTAAAAAAAGGGGGGGAGGAGGGATGTATATGTTAATTTTCATGCATAAGCGTCACGATACCTCTTGGCTTGTTCATTATCAAACATCGCTAGCATGCAATAGTTGGGAGCACATCGCTAGCATGCAATAGTTGGGAGCATATGGCTATTAAGTATGATTTTTTTTTTTTAGCATGCAAGATGTGATTGATATTGCTATTATGATTGTACGCGTCCATCACACGTATTTTAGTCAATTTAAAGCATGAAGCGTCTAATCTAAAGTTGACATGAATGTTTACTCGCGCTCCATGAAATATGCATGTCATCTAGTCACATGTGTAGGTCGTCACTTTGAAGCATCAATATTATCTTGTTGTGAAATCCATGATCTGCTATGTAACAAAAAAAAATCTAGTAACGTGCTTCGGGCACCATGCTAGCAAGGGTCCATAGAGGCCGCTTGAACAAATACAAATTTACAAAAGGCTACGGGAATGCCAAAGGCGCCCGGGCTGATAAATTTACAAAAGGTCTCAGGAAAGCCAAAGGCGCCTGATTGACTGACAAATCTACAAAAGGTCACAAGAATGCCAAAGGCGCCTGATTGACTGACAAATCTACAAAAGGTCTCAGGAAAGACAAAGGTGCCCGATTGACTGACAAATCTACAAAAGGTCTCAGGAAAGCCAAAAGCGCCTGATTGACTGACAAATCTACAAAAGGCTACGGGAATGCCAAAGGCACTAGGTCGGCTGACGATTATACAAAAGGCTGTGGGTTGTTTCTGGCTGATATACAAAAGGCGACGGGTTGATATGCTCATCCGATCGGCCACATATATACAAAAAGGCGACGAGTTGATATGCTCATCCGATCGGCCACAGATATACAAAAAAGGCGACGAGTTGATATGCTCATCTGATCAGCCACAGATATACAAAAAAGGCGACGAGTTGATATGCTTATCCAATCGGCCATAGATATACAAAAAAGGCGACGAGTTGATATGCTCATCCGATCGGCCATAGATATACAAAAGAGGCGACGAGTTGATATGCTCATCCGATCGGCCATAGATATACAAAAGAGGCGACGAGTTGATATGCTCATCCGATCGGCCACATATATACAAAAAAGGTGATGGGTTGATAAGCTCATCCGATCGGCCACAGATATACAAAAAAGGTGACGGGTTGCTTCACGCATCCGATCGGCCACAGATATATAAAAGGCGGCGGGTTGATATGCTCATCCGATCGGCCACAGATATACAAATAGGCGACGTGTTGCTCCGGGCATCCGATCGGCTAAAGAAAAGAGGGGAGCACGTAAAGAGGGTGTGCGTTTTCTTACCTTGGAAAATAAAAGGAAAAGGAGGGGCGAAGCATATGGACTTACCTCCATTACAAGGGGCTCACCCCTCGCCTTGAAGGCATGTTTTGCCTACCCAAACATAATTACGAAGAAGACGCACCACCATTATTCCCCCTCTAAACATCCCCAACCCCGCGGAATGGTTAAAGAAAATAAAAGAACGGGGCTAAGTAAAGACTACACCTTGTCTTCACTATCCAGCCCCGAGGCTCTCAAATTGTGCCAGCAATACAATCCAAAGGTCCGAGAAAACATTCAGTCATTTCATGCAAGAATTCTTGGAAAATACTTATCCAAAACGCTCGTCGTGCATGTAAGCAATTTCTTGCAAAAAACTATCTCGTTTCATAAAACCATCAAACTCACGGACTGGGGACTCGACTCGAGAAGACAGTACAAGGGACACAAGAATGGAATGCAATATGACTATCGGGTTATTTGGCAATTAACCCAATAGTCAGGGGACTAATGTTGATACATTAAAAATATTACCCCTTAGCCGGGCTAGTGTGCCCCCGAAAGAGAGGCAAACCCAACATGAAACATGGGAACCGAAGCCCAAGTCCACTAAGAAAGTATCCATAAGATGGAAAGGACAAATGAGGAATTAATAGGAAAGAAGGAGGTTGTATTAAAGAAGGAATGACATTAGTAGTAATTAAGGAGGTTTAGGACATGTGGCATGATATCATAAGAAGAGGGCTTTTGAAAGAACGCGCAATTGGGGGATACTTATATTAATTGGGGGATATGATAATAAAACAAAATAGGGTCATTTTGAAGTAATTTTCAAAACCCCTTATCCATATATATTTCTATTATTCCTAAATGCCCTTATAATTTAATATTAATTTAATTTTAAATTTTTAATATAAAAATTATTTTTCATAAAAAATAATTTAATAAAAAAATAATATTTTTTTAACGAAAATTTACTAAAAATTAATATTTTCTTAACAAATAAATATTGTCATAAAAACTAATTTTTAATAAAAAATTAATACTTTTTGCTTAAAAAAACTTATTTTCTATTTTATGATAAAAAAATTTTAAAATTTAATTGTTTTTTTTAAATCAATTTTTTAATCTTTTCTTTTAAGAAAAATTAATTTAAAAAAAAAAGATTTAAAAAATGAAAAAAAAATCAAAAAGAAACAGAAAAATCAAAAAAAAATTAATGAAAAAAAAAGTTTAAAAAAAAAAGTTTAAAAAATTAAATAAAATAAATAAAGAAATAATTAGTTAATATTTGAAAGGGGTAACTTTGACTTCTTACACTTTTAGGACACCCCTTAACAAGATACTAAGGATGGGAATAGTTTTTCATATCCCCCAATTAATATAAGTATCCCCAATTGCTTGTTCTTTTGAAAAGTCTATATAAAGAGACATATAGTACAATAGAAAGGCGGGGTCTTTTTCTCTTTCTCTCTCTCTCCTCTTGGAAATTGGGTGTGTTGTGGTTAGGACTTGTAGAACCAAAATCAAAATCACCCCTCAACAGATAACATTTTGAGAGACAAACTAAATGCTAAAAAAACTCCAATTAATGCAAATTAATGGTAAAAGTGATACACAAATTTTAAGACTATTCTCTATTTTTTGGAATTCGCGGTTACAAGCATGATTTATATATCTGTAATGAATTTTCTTTATCTCTCAAGTAAAAAAAAAAAAAAAAGCTTTTAAATCTTGTAAAAAAGATCAATCTCAGAGACTTTATCTATTAAACTCCAACAATGATATAAAAAAATAATCATAATAATATTAAACTCCAACAAATTAAATAATTGTGCATAAAAAACAATTATCTTTTTAAAAGCTTCATCAAACAAGACAAGTAAACCCAAAAAAACAGCAAGAATAATCGCTTACTCTAGCTTAAACGAGAACCAAACAAAAAAAAAACCAATAACATGCCTATTGTTTTTTTTTAGAAAATCATCACAAAACCAACTACACTCTAAAAAATCGGAAATTCTCCAAAATTTTATCTATAAATAACAAAAAATTGAAAAGTGTATTGAAATTACCTTAGTCATATGGAGACATTTTGTGCGCGTCAAGGCCTCCTTCATGGTTTTGGAACCATTAGCAACACCCATACAATTGGACTCCAGAAAAAATCAATCTCAGAAGACTTTATCTATTAAACTCCAAAAATGATATAAAAAAAATTATATAATATTAAACTCCAACAAATTAAAGAATTGTGCTTAAAAACAATTATTTTTTAAAGTGAAAAATACTATAACCCCCTTACTATATGGATTCAACATATAAAAGCCCCACAAAATGGATCCTTCACTACCAACTCCATACTTTCAGATTTTGATACTACCAGGCCCAAAACTTTAGATTTCAGGGCTTGTTAATAAAGAATTTTTTTATTAATATCAAACCTGCCCTTTTGTATTTATACTAATAAAATTAGGTATAGATTTCATTTTTCAGTTTCATTTTCTTTTTCACTCCCTCTCTCATTTGTTTTTGCACTCTCTCTCTGCTAGAAAAACAGGAAGAGAAGAAACAACTTCTAATCGAGATTTTCAGTTGAGCACAATTTCAAAACCTAGATCTAAGATTTACAAACAAAGATCGTGATTATCTACACCTAAAATCAACATCAACATCACATGTTCCTGCGAGATTCGGTGAAAATCAATGGAAAGAAATGATAATCATCAACAGAAAATGAATCAGAAGATTCACGTACAAAATCAAATTGAACAGGTAAGTTTCGTTTATCTTTAACATTTTAATTCAATAGCTAGGTTTTAATATTTTGATTTTCAAATTTTATTTCTACAAAATCATAAAGAAAACTTTTAAAAGCTTGATTTCAGCGTAAAAATCTTATTGAATTCATAATTGGAGTTAGATCTGATACCATCTCACCTTAATCTTACTGTTGACAAGAAAATTTCGAAAAAAAATTCAAAAAAAATTTCTAGGGTTCTTGAACAAAATTCGATATATCTTTTAATTTTTTATCTCGATCGAAAATCGGTTTTCAGATTTGAAATTAGTGAATCATTATCTCTTTTACCCATCTATTTGATACGAATTTTATATACTTTGATTTTTGAAATGATTATTGCTCATCTCTAATGTTAATTGTTCTTTATGTCAATTTCGTCATCAGCTAATATCTTCTATAGAGCGTCAATTACTGGCAACGGTGCTATCAAATCCAAAAAAACTAAAGTTGAAGAATAAAGAGATATGGAAGGAAAAGTTGGATCGGAAGTGATTGTACAGGTAAAATGGATTAGGTTACTAAATTGTGGCTTGTGCTTCAATTTTCAGTTCATAGCTTGTGATGGTGAAAGTTGGAGCAGGTGGTGATGCTGGTAGTGGTACTGAAGCTAGAGAGTTGTTCATTGTGCTTCAATTTTCTCATTTTGATTATTATGCACAACATGTGTAACTTGCGTCTACACATCCGAATTGCATGTGTAACTTGCGTCTACACATCCGAATTGCATGTGTAACTCTTAGTTTCACTATTCAGATGCATCTGTAACTCCCAGTTACACTAGTCATATACATGTGTAACTCTTATTTACACTAGTCAAGTGCATGTAAAACTGGTTATACATTGTTATGTGTATTGTTCTTTTTGATCTCATAAAATCTTATTGTTTTTTGTTACTCTTAAGGTTGCCAATAACTCAATAAAGTTGACGGCTTATTTTTGTGGTATTTTTGTAGGATGGTCTCCCTGGAATTGGAGTTGCCGCGAAATGTTGAAATGAGGATTAGGAGGGAGCTGAGGACCAAGTGAAGAAGATTGTTGACACACAAATGGTGCTGAAATTGCATCCATAGATGTTGTTGGTGAGTGGATGTATTGATAATGTTGTGAATATACTATTAGATTTGATATTTTTATGGATTAAAAGTATTCAATTTTGAGTATCTAAGTAACATAGTTAAGTGCTTCAATTTTTGAGTATCTAAATAACATCTCTTTTGTTGACATGCAAGTTGTTTTCTCATTGCAGGTAAGTTGTACTTGAATTGAAGTAGTCGAACTTCGAATTTGGTATTGGCAGATAAGCAAAACTAGATTTGATAGAGCAAAATGTTACTTATAATCTCGCAGCACAGGTAAGACATGATTTGCATTTGGAATATTTGTTACCTTTCCGTTATATAACTGTCAGTCTTCAATAATTTTTCCGTTGCTTTGATTGGATAGTAACATTTCATGATGTTTAAGTAGTTGGACTAGTTTATGAGTTGATGAGATCTTATTGGAAATAAAAAAAGTACGGTTCTCAATTTTCATGACATGGATTCAACTATTTTTGGTCTTGGTATGCTATCTGATACATGCTTTGCATTACCTTTAACATTTCATTATTTGAGAAGTTAGGCTTGCTAGGATTGTGCCTGAGATTGCTATGGCAGATTATAAGATGTTAATTTGTTAGTTCCCTTGCGTAATGTGTATCTGTAACTCCTAGTTACACATTGTATGTGCATGTGTAACTCCAAATTACACAAGTGAAATGCACGCATAACTCCTAGTTACACATGCATCTGCCTAGTGTCACTGGAAATTACACATGCATATATCATGTATAACTATTAGTTACACATGAATATGACTTCTGAGACGTGTGTTTAATTAGTCAGTTATTGACTGTTTAGACAATGAGTCTAGGTTTTGACTGTTTAGACAATGAGTCTAGGTTTTGACTGTTTAGACGTGTGTTATTGACTGTTTACACATGCATATATCATGACAGACGTGTGTTTAATTAGTCAGTTATTGATTGTTTAGACAATGAGTCTAGGTTTTGTTGAATTGAGCATGAGTGACGAATTCTCAGGGGTTCATGGATCGAACATGTCTGTTGAGACGTATAGTTCTTTGAATGATGTTGACATTGCGCGTATTAGCAAAGATGGTAAATTCGACGTCGAGCATCGACATCGAATATCGATAGTTGGATCAATATTCAAGCTAAATCGAGCAAGTATTGCTCAATTCGACAAATCATTGAATATTGATATTTGGATCAATATTTGAGCAACTGAGCAAGTATTGCTCAATTCGACGAATTACTGATAAATTACTGAATATTTATAATTGGATCAATATTCGAGCAACTGAGCAAGTATTGCTCAATTCGACGAATTATTTATTGGTGACGTGACCTAAAATATTAATTAAAATATTGGTAGACTACCGAATATTATATAATTAATCCAGATGTTTATTGATGGATCAACATAAATTTATTAGTGTTTGAACTTTCTTAGAATGATGATTTGTGGAGCGTTTGTTCGAAACCCTAATTTTTGATCAATTATTCGTCAATTTGACGAATTGCTGAAAATAGGTCATGAGTGAGGGAGGGATCGACCACATGGAATAATGGATGGCCATGTGGTGCCCGAGTGCTCGAGTGAGCGTGCACGAGTCCTTAGTTGACTGGTTGGTGAAAGAATGATGATTAAACGCCGGTTTCATCATTTATTAAAATAGTGCTCGTCTGAGCATTAGGTAATAAAACCTAATTTATGGAGAAGTGAGGGACCGACCAAGAAGGCATGAAACCGGTCCTTCGGATGTGGGACCAGCTGATGGTTGATTGATCAAATTCCAAGTTGGTTGGAAAGGGTTTGGACCCAACATGAGCAATTGAGCAAATTAGGTCAAAATTATAAGAATGTCTGGGACAGGCTCCTTGCAAGCCTTAGGGCCGGCCTTGGTCGGTCAAGGAAGCATGCCCGTGTCACTATAATGTCCGTGTCTCAGTCCTGAGAGCTTTGGTATTTTCTGATGTGCATTTGAGCAATATCTTGAATTTTCAGAAGAGTTCGGTCTTTGACTGAAATTCTCGATTTTGCTCGAACGAGCAAGTAGAACTTTGCCCGTTTGATCAAAATTTGGAAAATATTAAAATAATGATATTTTAATATTTGGCGTGAGTAGCCTAGTCGGTCATGTGACCATTTGAGTTTTTGGCTTTTTCATGGTTTGAGCAATATTTGAAAAAATATGAAGAAACCATGATTTTTGCTCAAACGGAGGAGTTTCATGAGATGAGGGAAATAATAATTATGAAAGACTAGGGATTGCAAGGTGTGGGACCGGCCACGGCTAGGGCATGGCCGGCCGGCTAGGTAGCCCGGTCCCGCATCACCTTTCCCTATTTTTATTATTTCTCATGAAACCGTGAAAATATGGAGAAACCATGAGTTTTGCTCAAACAAAGAAAATTGCTAGAATGAAGGAGTTTTCATGAGTTCGTGAAAATAATAGAATAATAATTAAAATAAAGGAAAAAAGGCATGGGGGACCGGCCACGGCGGCATGACCGGCCGGCCGGTGGGCCCGGTCCCATAGGCGCCACTTTATTATTTTAATAATATTTTCTCTCTCCTATTCCGTGTAGGATTCCTCATTTGTCCATATTTTCGACTGCTCGTTCGTGCATTTGGGTGCTCGTTCATGCATCATTGTCGGGTACACTTGCACCATTTATGGGGCCTACTCAGTGATAGTCCAGATGCCCGATTGTTGAGTATTTATTATTAATTCATGAAATTCAGTAGAGAATGATTTATGAAACTGAGTAATAAAAGTGAGTAGTTGTTTATTATCAGTCCATAGGATCAGCCCTGGATTCGACCATGAATTCGGAATAATAAAACGAGTATTACCATTCCATGGGATCGTGGATTCGACCACAGAATCAGAGTAATGAAACTATTTATTACCATTCCATGAGATCAGCCGTGGATTCGATCATGAAATCGGAGTAATGAGATTATTTATTACCATTCCATGAGATCAGTCGTGGATTCGATCATGAAATCGGAGTAATGAGATAAAATAGATTATCTTCTAGGAATTCAGTGGTGAATGTCACGGTAGAATTAATCTATTGCATAAGGGATATTAGCCAGTTAAAGCGTCATACATGTTCTGAAAGGTGCATAGTCAGGAAACATCGAGTGTTGTCGAAGTTTTGAAGGCGTTAATGCTCTCAATCTTACGAAGAACCACCTGGATCTATACACGGTCTCTATACATAGTCAGGGAACAGTGAGTGTCACTGACGTCCTGAAGGCGTTATTGCTCTCAATCTTACGGAGAACCGCCTAATCGTTCTTCTATGTAGAGGGGGGTCTCTCTATGTAGTCAGGGAACAACGAGTCACTGACGTCCTGAAGGCGTTATTGCTCTCAATCTTACGGAGAACCGCATGGACGGTTGTCAGCCGACGCAAAAATATTTAAGTTCTTTCACTTCACAATTATAAATAATAGTATAGTAATAAGAACAGATTCGTTCCACAAGGAGATATGGGTTGTTATTCGTAATTGAAAACTTAAGTAACCTGGGTGGATTTTTGTTTTTGGTCTAAAATAATTAAACTAGTAATAATAGCGAAGAATGAATATAGAGAATCAATAAGTTGAGAATACTGGTTAAGGGTTCATCATCAATCATAATACATGAACTTCGACTAATAATTGGTGTTGTCACTCAATCATTCATTATCAAGAGTCCTAAAGTACCCCATCGAGAGCATACTCCGGTAAATTCCTTATGTCATCACATACCATAACGATGAATATATGAATACTACTTAGCGAACAACCTAATGCAACGTGCTATTAGGTTTAATCCTCCAAGTGCTTTAAGTTCTAAGAATTATACTAATCCATGAAATAGAAATACTACGAGTAAACTATTTAACATAGGTCAAGCTTCTACTTGCAATCACACAAAGGTTTTGAATACAATTGGTAATCACAATATGCTACTTATGACAAGGGTTGTCAACAATTACGTATCTCAAAACCCTAGCCTAGCTTTAGAAATGCATTCATGCTCATTTAATAGCGCTCCTAAACAAACAATCATACAATCATAAACGATAATAAATGGCAGAACAAGACAATAACAATTTGATTGAGATAACAAAACCAATATATTAATTTAGTAGCATGTTTATGATATCCGACTACATCCTTAACCAATATGAGGTGATTAGCTACTCATGGGTTTCTTAAAACCCATGAAAAATAATAAAAGAGAATAGGTAAAGCAAACCCTAGGTTGTAGAAAAATCTCCAACTCCAAACCCTAGCTCCTCTTCTTCTCTTCTCTCCAAAGTACGATAAAAGATAAAAGATCTCCCTCTCTGCCTTATAACCCGTGCTCAAAATCCTGTCCAGAACTGATTGCCAAATCTTGCCAAAAAAAACAGCCAAAAGAAACTCAGGTCACGGCCAAGTCTGGTTCGTGTGAAAGAACTCATCTAATAGGCCATGCGAATTGGAGATTACCCAGCCCATTACCTCATCGCTCAACTGTCAGCCTTGTCGGACTGACAGTGTATCTTTTCTTCCCTATGCAATATTTCCACGGATACACTCCTCCATGTGAATTTATTTTCTCCCGGACTTTTCCTTGTTTTGCCGCGGATACTCGTCCTTTCGTGAAAAATGAAAGTTACGGGATTTTATATTTCTCGAAAATAACTCACGTACATCCATCCTTCCGTGAGAATTGAAAACATCTGTGTTTTGCTTTTCCGGCTGATAACCCACGACCACCAGACACCCCGTGAAAAATATATTACCATGAAGTTCTGTTTTCCACAATAACTCCCTCTTATACCAGGCTCGTCATCACTGCCACCATCATTCTCTTATTCCCTGACTTCTTCAAACTCGGTTCTATATATGGCATCGAACACACACCACTACGAGCTTCTTCTAATCACTGCCAGACTCGAGTTCTTCATTCGCTGGCAGCAACCAAGATACTCCATTGATGGAAGCCATTCTTCTTCATTGTTATGCTCGAGCTCCAACGTCACAGACTCCACTGACGTTCAATGGCAACAATATTACTCACTGATTTATTTCTAAACCATTGCAGCTTCGTCCATCAGCTTCTCATCATCATATCATCGAGACAGCATCACAACACCTCTCACGATCAATAGCAACACCACCCTGTCATATGTGATCATCACAGACAATCACCAGCATTGCTGCCATCACCTTTGTCTCATCTGAGCCTCTCCATCTATTTTCCGTAGCCAACTCAGCTTTGTTCCATCGACAGCACCAGCAGCCGTCACCATTAACTCCATGGCAGATATATCTTGACTTCTTGATTCTCGGCTACCACCATCGTTACTGCGATCAGCTTTTCCACTTCGATTGTTATCTTCTGCCATTTATGGAGGCAACCAATATTCGAACTTCAACTCCTGCTGCTAATCCACGTACTTCCAAAGAAAGAAGGTGGCAGCCCTTAGCTTAAAGTGCGGGTGCCATTATAAAATATCTGAATGCAAATTTCCCCTAGTCATTTCAGCGTCTCCTTTTAGCACTTCCCATTTAACTGTCAGTTTCGCAGAACCGACAAGCTTAACTTCTCGTTTTGCCCATAACTTCTTCATACAACGTCGGATTGACCTCATTCTTTCGCCGTTGGCTTCATCTTTTCGTCCTCTTCAAGGTGATGCGAAGAAATCCCGGATTTGAACAAGTTCCACTTCCTTTTGGTCAAGATAGCCTCAAACACTTAAGAAACTCAAAACAAACAAAATCAAAGCATAATGATACAAAAACTACCAAGAAAGCAAAGCATTTGAGTACCTAACTAGTGCAAATACTGCACCTATCAAATTCCCCCACACTTGCCTTTTTCTAGTCCTCGAGCAAACTACAAAAATAAAATAAGGTACAACAACTCCATGTCGTAGAGGATACGGTTGCACTTAGCATGTGCAACATGCCTTTAAACCCCTAGGTGTCCCTAGTGGACGAGTTATAGTCTCGTGAGGGTTTACTAGAGATATACCCACAAAACCTACTCCAACTTCAAAGCGTTCCAGCTTCCCAAGCATCCAAAGAGCTATGAGGACATAGAGTTTCTGCATGCTAGTAATAAGAAGTTAGAACACCAAAGAACATATTCTCATTCTTAATGTTGACTGAGAAATAACCACACCATAATGAGAGAATGCGTGTTTGAGAGCGATCAATAAGCATTTCGCCTCGACTTCTGCCTCACTTAAAAGGATTTTATGATAATTGCACTCAATAAGACGGTTTTTTTATGGGTCTCACATGTGTGCAGGTAGGAATGAAGAGAGAATCCTACACACGTTGAATGGTGGGAAGGAAACCTTCCGAATTATTTCTGGAGACTCCACAAAATAGTGGAAATTAAAAGAGTTTTTTTGATGATCTCTTAGAAAGGAAATCAACCATTATTATTAAAAATAGAGGATGAGAGTACTTACCACCTTCACATCTGATTGCAATGATGATAATACCACTCTCACAACATCCAATAGAAACATAGCCTTCACTCGGCTCGTCTTCTTCATCTTCTTGGTCTTCGTCTTCGGTCTTCAATTGTTGATGATAAATTCTTGAACTTCGTAGAACTTTGACAATTTGTAACTCTTTTTCTTCAATTTCTTGTTGCTTGAAACTTCTTCATAAATTTTTCTTCTTCCCATGGCTTTATTTAAATGAATACAAAAAAAATACAAACCAAAATAATACAAAGAATTCCTCTTGTCTATTTTTTTTTTTTTTGACAAGAGAAATAACTACAAACTGAAAATAAAACAAACAATGAAATTGTTATGGCCATGGGATAAGTACTTTACCGCTTGATTCTTCACAACTTGTATTGTCTTCGTCTCATAAACTTCAATATAATTCTCATCTTTTGATTTTCTTCGCTCTTGTAAATAAGTCTTCAACTTGAATATAGAATTCCGCTCCTTATGTGTAAGTCTTCAACATGTATATAAAAGTCTGCCCATTGTATGTTGCTTTACTTGGATATGAAATTTGCTCTTCCTTGTACCGTTGCTTGTAAACCTCAAACGTCTTCAACTTTCCTTGTAGATTTTGATGTCGCTCCCTTGTTGATGATGGTTGTGTTTCTATGGACCTGTTGTTGGCGAGAGAGAGAATGGTGATAACTGCAAATCAAACTACAAGAAGGTGGTTTTCATTTATAGACGTCACCCTCATGATTGACAAAATTAGCACTCAAGAGATCAAAAATAGTGCTTCTATTGGTGGGAGGTTGGGTAGCTCACCATTCTACCCGGAATTAACGTACGGTGACACACACTCAAAAGAAGGCTCTTTAGTCAACTACACAAAAACAATTTTGTTCTGGTGCCTCTGTTGATTTGAAAATAGGTAGTCTCCACTAATGATTGATCAGCAACTCTAATAATGCATTTCCCTCTGCTCCTAATCTGCATCACTGGCATGATTAAATCCATTATTTAACACTCTAACAAGCAAGAAATCTGAACGTAGTTCCTTAACACTTCCAAGTTCAGTTATGTCGGTCAGAATCTCTATGTAAACATACCTAGAAGGATGCTAGTGACTTTAAAATCTCTAAAAGTTGGAGTTTGTTTGTTTTTTTTTTTTTTTTATATATTTTTTTTTTATGAAAATATATACAAAAGTTTGAAAAATCTAGGCAAAAAGCTAAAAACTCTATATGCAAAATACTCCCCCACACTTAAACTTCACATTGTCCTCAATGTGCAAAACTGAAAATTCTGAATTCTGACGTAGCAGAAGATAAAACACGAAAACTGTACAAATTGGTAAGGAATTTGGCAAAACACTATTTCACGAAAGTTGTTCTCCTACGTCTTTTATATACAGTGTCAAAAGGGCACAGTGTTTCGATAAACGGTCTGACAGTTATGGTCTCTGAACTGAACTACGCGCAATTTTTCTGACGAAAATGTATTCGTCATGATTTTCTTCTAAAATAGATTCCAGACTCAATGAAATTAAACATGGGGATGCAAATATGATATGAAAACAATAAAAACAAAAAGTAAAAGGGTTTAAGATACAAAACCTATGGGTTGCCTCCCATTAAGCGCTTAGTTTAACGTCTTTAGCTCGACTTGGCATTCTCCTATTACTCCTCCAGAGGGAGTGCATCAACAAGGTTGATATCTTACACAACTTCAGATGTGAACGACTCATAATACGGTTTCAATCGATGTCCATTCACCTTTAGCTCCTTTCCCGTTTCTAAACTTCGAATGTCTACTGCACCATGAGGAAAAACGTGAAGCACAATAAAAGGACCTATCCAACGAGAACGTAATTTACCAGGAAATAAAGTAAGACGAGAATTAAATAGCAAAACTTTATGTCCAATACGGAAGTGTTTTCTAGAAATCATCTTATCATGAAAAGTCTTTGTTTTCTCCTTGTAAATACGCGAACTTTCATACGCGTCATTACGAATCTCTTCCAGTTCACTTAGTTGAAGTTTTCGTTGATTACCATCCCCAACCATCTACATGTTGCATTGTTGAATAGCCCAAAAAGCCTTATGCTCGATTTCAACAGGAAGATGACAAGCTTTACCGTACACAAGTCTATAAGGAGACATCCCAATAGGAGTCTTGTATGCAGCCCTATACGCCCATAAAGCGTCATCGAGTCGTAAACTCCAATCCTTTCGTGTAGGATTTACTGTTTTCTCCAAAATAGACTTCACTTCTCGATTAGAGACTTCTGCTTGCCCATTTGTTTGTGGATGATATGCTGTAGAAATCTTGTGAGATATGGTGTACCTTTTCAACAAGCCTTGAAAGAACTTGTTTCGAAAGTGCGATCCTCCATCACTGACTATGGCTCTTGGAGTTCCAAACCTTGCAAAAATATACTCTTTAACAAAATCTGTAACCACTTTAGAATCATTAGTAGGTGTGGCCTTAGCTTCCACCTATTTTGAGACATAATCGACAACTAAAAGGATATAATATTTACCAAAAGAATTAAGAAAAGGCCCCATAAAATCAATTCCCCAAACATCAAATATTTCAACAAAGAGTATGGGAGTTTGTGGCATTTGATTTCGAGCACCTAGATTGCCCGTTCTCTGGCATCGATCACAAGTAGTGCAAAATATATATGCATCTTTAAATAAAGTTGGCAAATAGAATCCACTCTCAAGTACCTTGAGTGCGGTTCTTTTAGACCCAAAGTGTCCTCCACAAGCATATGAATGGCAAAAAGACAATATAGAATTGAATTTAGATTCACATACGCACCTTCGTATAACTTGGTCTGAACAATGTTTCCATAGGTATGGATCATCCCATATATATTGATAAGCTAATCTCTTAAGTTTGTCCCTCTCAGCACGAGACAAATTCTTTGGGATTTGTTTAGACACTAAATAATTCACAATATCAGCGTACCATGGTTCTGAAACTGCAATTGAGAAAAGTTGCTCATCTGGGAAGCTTTCACGCAACGGGATAGATTCTTCGTCTACAGTAAGACGACTCAAGTGATCCGCAACAGTGTTCTCAATGCCTTTCTTGTCTTTAATTTCGAGATCAAACTCTTGTAAGAGTAATATCCATCGAATGAGCCTTGGTTTCGCCTCATTTTTTGCAAGTAAGTACCTAAGTGCTGCATGATCAGAAAACACAACAACTTTTGTACCAATTAAATAAGAACGAAATTTTTCCAATGCAAAAACGATTGCTAATAATTCTTTTTCCGTGGTCGTGTAATTTTGTTGAGCATCATTCAACGTTCTGGAAGCATAATAAATGGCATGGGGTAATTTTCCAGTACGCTGGCCCAATACTGCACCGACCGCATAATCACTAGCATCACACATTAGCTCGAATGGCTTACTCCAATCTGGTGGTTTCATAATAGGGGATGTTATCAAAAGTTCTTTCAAACGATTGAATGCCGCCAAACACTTCTCATCGAAGTTAAAAACCACGTCTTTTTGCAAAAGGTTGCATAATGGTGCTGCAACCTTGGAAAAGTCTTTGATAAACTTGCGATAAAATCCTGCGTGACCAAGAAAAGAACGAATTTCCCTCACCGTAGTGGGAGGAGTTAGAGCACGAATAAGATCAATCTTATATTTATCAACTTCTAATCCTTTAGAAGATATATTATGGCCTAAAACAATGCCATGAGTTACCATAAAATGGCACTTCTCCCAATTTAGCACAAGATTAGTCTCAACACATTGTTTAAGAATTAATGTAAGGTTATCCAAGCACAAGTCAAATGAATCACCGTACACACTGAAATCATCCATAAAAACTTCGATAATGTTTTCGACATATTCAGAAAAGATACTTACCATACACCTTTGGAAGGTAGCGGGTGCATTACACAAACCAAAAGGCATCCTTCTATATGCAAATGTTCCGAACGGACATGTAAAAGTAGTTTCTCTTGATCCTCGGGTGCTATAGCAATCTGATTGTAACCTGAATAACCATCAAGAAAACAGTAATGAGAGTGTCCAGACAAACGTTCCAACATTTGATCCATAAATAAAAGGTAAAGGAAAATGATCTTTTTTAGTGGTTGCATTCAGTTTTCTGTAATCTATACAAACCCTCCAACCGGTTTGCACACGAGTTGGGACAAGTTCATTATTATCATTTTGCACCACTGTGACGCCCGACTTCTTTGGTACCACTTGTACCGGGCTCACCCATTTGCTATCAGAAATGGGGTAGATAATTCCCACGTCTAATAACTTTAGTATCTCTTTATTTAAGACTTCCATCATTGGAGGATTCAAGCGGCGTTGTGCCTCCCTTGTAGGCTTTGCTTCATCCTCAAGCCGTATTTTATGCATGCACGTCGATGGGTTTATTCCCTTGATATCAGCGATTGTCCATCCTATAGCAGTTTTGTACTCCCTCAAAACTCGAAGAAGTCTTTGTTCCTGCAATTCAGTTAGTGCATTCGAAACTATAACTGGCAACTCTTCATTATCACCCAAATATATGTATTTTAGGTGATCAGGAAGAGGCTTTAGTTCAAGTTTCGGAGCCTGCAAAATAGATGGCAATAATTTTTCATCAGAGCAGGGCAAAGAGATAAAAGAAATATTTGAGTTTTGTGGTACTTCTTGTTAAGAATTGAGAAAGCTTAAGGCTTCTTTGGTTTCTTCTCCACATTCAAATCTTCCATCAATGGGTGTCGTTAACGCGGTTTCAAGCACATCCTCCCCATTCATATCGAATAACTGTTGAGCCAAGTTATCAATCACATCAACAGAGAAGCAAGAATGGACATCACTAGGATATCTCATCGTTTCATAAATGTTGAAACGTATTACTTCTCCATCAAATTCCATAGTCAACGAGCCATCATGCACATCAATTTTAGTTCTAGCTGTGCTCATAAATGGTCGACCAAGAAGCAAAGGTAGAGATGTGTCATTTGATCCGTATGTCATCTCCAACACACAGAAATCCGCTGGAAAAATTAGCTGGTTCACCTGCACAAGTACATCCTCAATAATACCTCTAGGGTATACATTAGAACGGTCAGCTAACTGTAAAGTAATTCCAGTTTCTTTCAAGGGACCTAACTTAAGAGATTCATATATAGATGCAGGCATTACATTTACTGATACTCATAAATCAAGCATAGCCTTATTAAACTTAGTGTTACCAATAACAATAGGAATATCAAAACTACCAGGGTCTTTACATTTAAGTGGGAGTTTCTTTTGCAAGATAGCCGAAGCATTTTCCCCCACTTTCATTACCTCATTACCGGTTAACCTCTGTTTATTGGTGCACAAGTCCTTCAGAATTCTCGCATACTTTGGGACTTGTTTAATTGCATCTATCAATGGAATGTTCACATGAATCTTCCTGAAAATATATAAAATCTCCTTATCTTGTTCCACCTTTTTAGAATTAGCAAACCTGCGAGGAAAAGGTAAAGGGGGAACATAAGTAGAAACAGGAGGTTTAGAGTTCATTTTAGGTACCTCATCGGTTTGGTAAGAGTCAGTAATCTCTTTCTCCAAAACCGACCCCTTGGGGTCTTTGCTTTTCTCAGCATCTTCTGGTTGCACAGTTCATGTACCACTTCTCAATGTCACAACATTGACAGAATCTCTTGGATTAAGAGGTTGAGAAGGGAGTTTCCCACTATTCTGCGTCTCCAAATGATTCAATCTACCTGCCATGGTGCTCATTTGTGTCTGCAACTCCTTGATTGCACCATCAGTCGTTTGTTGATTCTTTTGCACCATTGTGGTTAGATTCTTCATCATAGCAAGCATCTCTGATGATTCTGAGTTCTGCACCGGTTGTGGTTGTTGTTGTTGTTGTTGAAAGCCACTAGGACGATTGAAAACCGGTCCTTGAGCTGCAGCTTGCTTGTTTGCATAACTAAAATTGGGATGATCTCTCCACCCTGGATTATAAGTATTGGAATAACGATCATACCGTTGCCTTTGCTGATTTGGGAAAATAGCATTCACTTGTTCATCTTCTTCCTCATAAGAGAGAATGATTACTGCGGCCATTTGTTGTATCATCTTCTCCATATTACCAATTCTATTTTCTAGGTGCGGTGAAGAAGTAACCTCATTAACCCGTCGAATCATTGACACACCTCTTGTGTTGAATTACTGCGTGTTTGCAGCCATATTCTCGATCAATTCTGTCGCTTCGTCAATGGTTTTGTTTGTCAAAGCACCACCACTAGCTGCATCAATAAGATTTCTCTCGGATTGGAGCAAACCATCGTAAAAGTATTGCACTATGAGTTGCTCAGAGATTTGATGATGTGGGCAGCTTGCTAACAACTTCTTGTACCGTTCCCAGTAGTCGTAAAGAGTCTCACCAATAATTTGTTCAATCCCACTAATTGCTTTACGAATAGTTGCTGCTTTAGAGGCGGGAAAGTACTTTTCTAAAAATGTTCTCTGCATCTCGTTCCATGTTGTGATACTTCCAGGTGGAAGACCATAAAACCATTCTTCTGCAGAATCAATCAAAGAGAATGGAAAAGCTGTCAGTAAATCTCTTCCTTGATCAGTTCCAGTTGGCTTCAAACTTGTCAACCTATGTTGAAACAATAGTAAATGACAATTTGGATCGTCTCTTGGAAGCCCTTTGAACTTCGGTAACCAATGAATCAACTGAGATTTGAGCTCAATTGAATCTTCCAAGTTGACACACAACTTTTGTTGATCAAACGATGGGGATGTCAGATCTTTGAGTGTCCTCTTGGGAGTTGGAGGTGGTGGAGCGCCATCATTTACCTAGTTCCCTTGGTTTCCTTGGTTACCAGTATTTTGGTTGTTCGTCCCGCCAACCATCTCTTCTTGTTGTGAATTTTGAGGCTCTTGTAGTACCGTTCCTCTGCGAGTTGAAATTCCGCACCTTTGGTAATCCCAACGTTTGGATGCCAGAGATTAAGTACCTGAAACAAGATTCTCAAAAATAAAATTAAAAACAAAAAAAAGAAATCAATAACAAAATAACAATCCGCTATGCCTCCCCGGCAGCGACGCCAAAATTTGGACGGTTGTCAGCCGACGCAAAAATAATTTAAGTTCTTTCACTTCACAATTATAAATAATAGTATAGTAATAAGAACAGATTCATTCCACAAGGAGATATGGATTGTTATTCGTAATTGAAAACTTAAGTAACCTGGGTGGATTTTTGATTTTGGTCTAAAATAATTAAACTAGTAATAATAGCGAAGAATGAATATAGAGAATTAATAAGTTGAGAATACTGGTTAAGGGTTCATCATCAATCATAATACATGCACTTCGACTAATAACTGGTGTTGTCACTCAATCATTCATTATCAAGAGTCCTAAAGTACCCCATCGAGAGCATACTCCGGTAAATTCCTTATGTCATCACATACCATAACGATGAATATATGAATACTACTTAGCTAACAACCTAATGCAACGTGCTATTAGGTTTAATCCTCCAAGTGCTTTAAGTTCTAAGAATTAGACTAATCCATGCAATAGAAATACTACGAGTAAACTATTTAAAATAGGTCAAGCTTCTACTTGCAATCACACAAAGGTTTTAAATACAATTGGTAATCACAATATGCTACTTATGACAAGGGTTATCAACAATTACGTATCTCAAAACCCTAGCCTAGCTTTAGAAATGCATTCATGCTCATTTAATAGCGCTCCTAAACAAACAATCATACAATCATAAACGATATAAATGGTAGAACAAGACAATAACAATTTGATTGAGATGACAAAACCAATATATTAATTTAGTAGCATGTTTATGATATCCGACTACATCCTTAACCAATATGAGGTGATTAGCTACTCATGGATTGCTTAAAACCCATGAAAAATAATAAAAGAGAATAGGTAAAGCAAACCCTAGGTTGTAGAAAAATCTCCAACTCCAAACCCTAGCTCCTCTTCTTCTCTTCTCTCCAAAGTATGATAAAAGATAAAAAATCTCCCTCTCTGCCTTATAACCCGTGCTCAAAATCCTGTCCAGAACTGATTGCCAAATCTTGCCAAAAAAATAGCCAAAAGAAACTCTGGTCACGGCCAAGTCTGGTTCGTGTGAAAGAACTCATCTAATGGGCCATGCGAATTGGAGATTACCCAGCCCATTACCTCATCGCTCAACTGTCAGCCTTGTCGGACTGACAGTGTATCTTTTCTTCCCTATGCAATATTTCCACGGATACACTCCTCCCCGTGAATTTATTTTCTCCCGGAATTTTCCTTGTTTTGCCGCGGATACTCGTCCTTCCGTGAAAAATGAAAGTTACGGGATTTTATATTTCTCGAAAATAACTCACGTACATCCATCCTTCCGTGAGAATTGAAAACATCTGAGTTTTGCTTTTCCGGCTGATAACCCACGACCACCAGACACCCCGTGAAAAATATATTACCCTGAAGTTCTGTTTTCCATAATAACTCCCTCTTATACCAGGCTCGTCATCACTGCCACCATCATTCTCTTATTCCCTGACTTCTTCAAACTAGGTTCTATATATGGCATCGAACACACACCACTACGAGCTTCTTCTAATCACTGCCAGACTCGAGTTCTTCATTCGCTGGCAGCAACCAAGATACGCCATCGACGGAAGCCATTCTTCTTCATTGTTATGCTCGAGCTCCAACGTCACTGACTCCACTGACGTTCAACAGCAGCTCCATCAAACCTCATTATCGATAATCAATGACAGCAAATATTACTCACTGATTTCTTTCTAAACCATTGCAGCTTCGTCCATCAACTTCTCGTCATCATATCATCGAGATAGCATCACAACACCTCTCACGATCAATAGCAACACCACCCTGTCATACGTTATCATCACAGACAATCACCAGCATTGCTGCCATCACCTTTGTCTCATCTGAGCCTCTCCATCTAGTTTCCGTAGCCAACTCAGCTTTGTTCCATCGACAGCACCAGCAGCCGTCACCATTAACTCTATGGCAGATATATCTTGACTTCTTGATTCTCAGCTACCACCATCGTTACTGCGATCAGCTTCTCCACTTCGATTGTTATCTTCTGCCATCAATGGAGGCAACCAATATTCGAACTTCAACTCTTGCTGCTAATCCACGTACTTCCAAAGAAAGAAGGTGGCAGCCCTTAGCTTAAAGTGCGGGTGCCATTATAAAATATCTGAATGCAAATTTCCCCTAGTCATTTCAGCGTCTCCTTTTAGCACTTCCCATTTAACTGTCAGTTTCGCAGAACCGACAAGCTTAACTTCTCGTTTTGCCCATAACTTCTTCATACAACGTCGGATTGACCTCATTCTTTCGCCGTTGGCTTCATCTTTTCGTCCTCTTCAAGGTGATGTGAAGAAATCCCGGATTTGAACAAGTTCCACTTCCTTTTGGTCAAGATAGCCTCAAACACCTAAGAAACTCAAAACAAACAAAATCAAAGCATAATGATACAAAAACTACCAAGAAAGCAAAGCATTTGAGTACCTAACTAGTGCAAATATTGCACCTATCACCGCCCAATTATGTTATTCTACAACGAGGGCATGGTGAAATACGAGGTATCGAACGCTCAGCTAGTGGAGGCCTTTTGAGAAACATATTCATCATGTCTCGTAAAATATGAATCGTCACATGCCGGAAGCCGTGCCAGAAACATGAAGTATCATGATTTTACTATTTTGACCTTTGTCGAAAATCCACCATCAACACCTGTACTGTTGCTTGTAAACCTCAAACGTCTTCAACTTTCCTTGTAGATTTTGATGTCGCTCCCTTGTTGATGATGGTTGTGTTTCTATGGACCTGTCATTGGCGAGAGAGAGAATGGTGCTACTGCAAATCAAACTACAAGAAGGTGGTTTTCATCTATAGACGTCACCCTCATGATTGACAAAATTAGCACTCAAGAGATCAAAAATAGTGCTGAAAATGGTGTAAAGTTGGGTAGCTCACCATTCTACCCGGAATTAACATACGGTGACACACACTCAAAAGAAAGCTCTTTAGTCATCTACAAAAAAAAAAAAGAATTTGGTCTGGTGCCTCTGTTGATTTGAAAATAGGTAGTCTCCACTAATGATTGATCAGCAACTCTAATAATGCATTCCCTCTGCTCCTCATTTGCAACCGGCATGATTAAATCTATTATTTAACACTCTAACAAGTAAGAAATCCGAACGTAGTTCCCTAACACTTCCAAGTTCAGTTATGTCGGTCAGAAATCTCTATGTAAACATACCTAAAAGATGCTAGTGACTCTAAAATCTATATAAGTTGGAGGTTTTATGCAAATATATACAAAATTTTGAAAAATCTAGGTAAAAATCTAAAAACTCTATATGCAAAATACTCCTCCATACTTAAACTTCACATTGTCCTCAATGTGCAAAACTGAAAATTCTGAATTCTGACGTAGCAGCAGATAAAACACAAAAACTGTACAAATTGGTAAGGAATTTGGAAAAACACCATTTCACAAAAGTTGTTCGCCTATGTCTTTTCTATAGAGTGTCAAAAGGGAACAGTATTTTGACAAACGGTCTGACAGTTATGGTTTCTGGACTGAACTACGTGCAGTCTGAATTTTTCTGACGAGAAGGGATTCGTCAAAATTTTCTTCAAAATAAATTCCGGACTCTACGAAATTAAACATGGGGATGAAAATATGATATGAAAATAATAAAAACTTAAAATAAAAGGGATTAAGATACAAAACCTATGGGTTGCCTCCCATTTAGCGCTTGGTTTAACGTCGTCAGCCCGACTGTAGACTCTTTGGCTACTCCTTAGCATGCGTCTAAGACATTAGCATGAACATCCGAATGAACATCGCTAGGATACCGCATTGATCCAAAAATATTGAAGCGAATCTTTTCATCATCAAATTCCATAGTGAGCGTTCCTTTGTCAACATCAATGACGGTTTTGGTCGTTTTCATGAAAGGCCTCCCCAATAACAGCGGTATAGATGCATCAGACCCGCTATCCATTTCCAATATACAGAAATCAGCTGGAAATACGAGTTGATTCACCTGCCCAAGCACATCTTCAATAATACCTCTAGGGTAAACATTAGTACAATCATCTAGTTTAAGAACAATACGGGTTTCTTTCAAAGGACTCAAATTCAAAGACTGTAGGACCAGAATATCGCGACATCAATACTTCGCGAGAGTAATAAACGACTACATTGCGAAGGCGTCACAGGGAAGTAATATAAATGATGCAATGGATGACGACAGCCAAAACATGAGAAAAGTGTGAAGACTTGGCGAGATTTAGGGGTGTCGCGAGGACAGAACAATTACACACTCGCGAGGATTCGCGAGTCACTTCCGAAAATAAAGAACAACTTAGCTGTCATCCACTATGTAATACCCTATATAAAGGGTCGAGTAAGTCTGTTATGGGAGAGGTCTTTTTGAATTGTTAAGCAAGTCATTAGGAGAGAGAAAATTAAGAGTGATTGTGATTTCTTTAGCTCTGTTCTACATTTCTTTGTAAACCTCTCAAGAAAACAATTAATAAAACACATTATTATTCATCTTCAAATGGATTGATTAAGCAAATTCGAGTGAGGTGTGTAGTGTAGGATTTCCTGCAACTACATATGCGCTAGAAACAGGGATTGAAGAAGATCAACCTTGTGAATTGGAAGAATTAGGGATAACAAGAAAGAAATCTTGAATAATTTTTAACAAATTAATAAAATTGAGAAATGGCTAGGAGAAAGAATGCATCAGAACAACTAACGATCGTAAGGAGAAGTGGAAGATTAGTGGGAGGAAGAAGAAATGAAATAGGTGAACCATCAAGGATAGATGCAAGAAATGGAGAAGAAGATCCAATTCAACCACCAATTCAACCATCAACACAACCACCAGTTCAACCAGCACTAAACAGAGTAATCGATTATGATAGGGTGAGCGTGCATACATGGAGATCAGATTCTATGGAAGAAAGAGAAGAAGTGCAACAATTGATGAATAGTGGACAGGGAAGAGAGAAATCGAGAAGAGATGGGAGAAACAATTCGTGGAAATGAAGAAATCGCGGCATTAGAAACGCTGAGGCAGACAATACACGAAGAAAGGCGGTTAGAAGCAGAAGAACGTGCGAATCTAACAAGGCAAAACCACGAATTGAGGATGGAAAATAGGAGGCTGCAAAATAGAAGATCAAGAAGTAGTAACAGATCGAGATCGGGGATCGAATAGAGAAAATGGGAGAAGAGCATTACCGCAGAGAACATTAATGAAGAAAATTTGGAAAGAGAGTTAAATCATGGCGAAGGAGGTCGCGAAGAGAGAGAATTAATAGAAAATCGTTATATTTTGGTGAACAATCACGATGATGGAAATCAAGAAGATAGGCGACCTCGAGGATTTAATAACCCAATTAATGAAGAAAATCAGGAAGAAAGAAGAAGAACACTACATGGGAGAGAAACACAAAGGAAACAAAAGGAAATTGAAGATGATATTGAAAAGCATTACACCGAGCAAGCACGTCTAGCCCGCGAGAGAGAAAGATTGAGAGCAGAAATGGAAAATCGGGAATTGGAAGTGGCGATCCTGCAGAATAATCATGACAATCGAGAGAGGAGGCGCGAGCGAAATCGCAACAATGGATATATTAACGAAGAATACGAAAGAATACAAAAAAGTAGACACGAACAAAAAAGGAGGGAAGCAGAATTAAAGAGACCGATCAATTCAAATTCTCGAGGCAAATGAACAAATTCTGCGAGAATTGGCAGAGATGAGAGGAATATTGAACAAGCGAGAAGAGAAGGAGGGAGAAGGCGGTTAGATGAAGCTATCGCGGGAGGTCGCGAAAAATCCTTTTACATTAGAGGTACGAGTTAGGAGGAATACCCCCAAAATGCAACTTACCAGCGCTAACTAGCATCTTTGATGGGTCAACTTGTGCAATACAACACATCAAGGCTTACGTGAGATGTATGCTGCTACGGTGGGAAAACCATGACGCTATATTGTGCAAATACTTCGCGTCGAGCTTAACGGGAGAAGCGTTGAAATGGTTTGAGGGTTTACCAAGGAATACAATCACATCATTTAATCATTTACGAGGCTATATTCTTGGGGCGTATATAAGTAACAACTCTTCGCGACCGGCATTGAAGATGTATTTGGACTAAAACAAAGAGTTGGCGAGAGCTTGAGACATCTAATAAAGAAGATGGAAGACAATGTGTAGCGAAATGGCGGGACGGGTTGATGAAAGATATCTCATACTATCATTCATAAATGCTATGTTCGCAACCAACTTATTATATGTTCAAGTTTTCGAGAGTCAAGAATACGATCACGATGACCGAATTAAGAGAATTGCAAGAGGAATATATTGCTTTGGAAGAAAGGCAAAATGAAGTAGACCCATGCGAATACAAATTCAAGTGTTTGCGAATGCAAGTCTGTTACCCAGATTAATACAAACAGTGGCGAGCACCTCGCAAGGGCAACAAGAGAGAGTGGTAAATGATGAACAACCAAAATTGGTAGCTATGGGAAGTCGCGATCAGGAGGATTTTGAAAGAGAAAGAAATTTCTACAACCGTGGCGGAAATAATAAAATTCCAAGGCTTGATCAACCGCAAGAAACTTATGGAGGCCAGAGGCAGAATTATCATAGAGGACAGCGAAATCACAGAGTAGTGTGGGAGGAAATTAAAATGCCGCCATTGAATGCCAGTGTGGAAAAAATATGGGAAGCAATACTTTTGATGGAAAATATACCTGCACCATGGAACATGGGAAGTGAACCACCACCTGGAGATAGAAGTCACGAGTTCTGTTCTTACCATCGTTTTCATGGGCACTTAACAAATGACTACAGAAACATCAAGAGAATTATCCTAAGAATGATTGATCAAGGAAAGCTAAATCACTTTTTAAAGGAAGAAGAGAAAGTTCAGCATTTACCACCCCCACCAAAGAAAAGGAAAAGAAACATTTGTTATAGAAGTTGGGGCAAAGGCTAAAAATTTGTTTTGCAACTCCATTGTACACTCATACCGCACTATTGAAGATTTTCATGACAATGTACTTAGTAGAGTTTTCGCGAGGGATGCTGATGATAAAGAAGTGATGAATGTTGCGAAGACATCGCAGTTAAAAGAGTGGCAGTTGCAGATTATTTCTTTCTACTGAAGAAGTACCCAAAGGAAGAGAAACACATGATAGCCCATTAGTGGTAAAACTGGAAATTAATCCAAAACCTATTGATGGCGAAGATGATAAAGCGGAAAATTGTTGGGTAATCAATAGAATACTGATTGATACTGGCAGTTCAGTCAACATTCTTTTCTACCATACTTACAAAACTATGGGAGGAAGAGATGAAGACTTGATCCCTTCAACATACAAAATATATGGTTTCAATGGTACCGCGAACAAGCCCAAAGGAGAAGTGCACATGAGGATACCCTTGCAGGGGTTATCAACTGATATTTTGTTTTGTGTAGTTGATGTGGAATCTCCCTACAATGCATTGATTGGAAGACCATGGCTTCATGAAAATCTGGGTGTAGCATCGACATACCATCAGTGCATAAAATTTCCACATCCTAGCGGTGTCGGAATTATAAAAGGAGATTGGATAGAGGGGAAAAATGTTATGAGGTGGATGTAGAAAGCTGCGAAGAGAGAACAGTAAAAAAAGAAAGGTTGGAAGAAGAATGTCAAGGATGAACAAAGAAAAGAAAGACTAATGGTAGATACCATAGAAACAAAAGAAGAAGAGATCTTTGCGAAGTGAATGCACAAAAGCAATCGAATATCATGATGCAAAGGAGACATTGAAATGTTGGACTGATGCGGAGGCAGAAGGAAGTAGGAATAAAAGGTGTAAAAAATGAATAATTGCGAGAAAATATAACAATTTAGTGATGAAAGCATGATAAGGATAAGAAGCAGAGATGATGGTTGCGGAAAAATTGTGCGAGAATCTCGCCATGAAGAATGTATACAAATCTATTGAATAATGGAAATGAGATTGTGCGATAACTTCGCAGACAAATGATTGAATAAATTGATAAAATGAATGAGTGAGTGAATGGGACAAACCTTTATGGCGTACACCCTAGTTCGCGAATGATATTTCGCAAGAGGCAAATGTAAGACCTAAAGTACGTCATATAAGGGGGTATCTCTTAACATGGCTCAGGTGGAAGGTTACACCGCTCCCGAAACACGGGTCATGGAGATTTGGGGCCCATGAAAGCCTATCCAGGGGAGATACCTTGGATTTCCAACTATATATATATATATAAGGTTATACTGGTTGGACGCCCGAGGGTCTCTTCCAAGGAGTCGAGTGTATGACCAAGGCGCCGAGGTACACGGTTGAGTCAAGAGTGCGGGAGCATGGAACTTCCTTACCACTCTTGACAAGTCTTGGCACATGCCGCACTCGGCCCGAAGAAAACTCCACTTAGGGTGCGATCTCGTAACTATAAACCATATAGGTATAAGGGATAAGAGGCTGCGAAAACAATCTGGTTGTTGTTAAGACCAGGATGGGAGGAGCTAGTCTTGTATGGCCGATGTACGCCTCCTTGAAGGGACAACCGGGGGGAGAAGATAAGGGCGGCACCCTCCATTAGGGAGCCGATAAGTGTCAAAAGACGCAAATGTCATGAGGCTTTATTCTCGCAAGAGAATTTAGGCTTGTCATATTTGTGCAATGATCTGCGCAGAGGCAATAATACTAACGCGAGGGTAAGACGAGATCAATGGGTTTTTACATGAAAGTGTAAGAACGTCCTGCGATTTCGTCGCAAAGACAACAATGTCACGGGATTTCATGGTCGCAAGAACATTTAAACCTGTCATATTGTCGCAAATATAATGTCCTGCAGAGGCAAAAATACTTAAGAAGTGATAAGACAAGGTCAATGGGTCATTACATGAAAATGTAAAGACGTCCCTGCGATCTTGTCGCAATGAGGGGTGGCAAAATAAGACCTTTACTTAGGAAGGCAAAATAAGACCACACAAATAATGATAAGGCAAGATCAATAGACTTCTTAATCCATGAAGATATCTTGCGATCTTGTCATGATGATACAATTCAAAAAAAAAAAAAAAAAATATCTCTCGCAAGAATGATTAATTTGCAAAGTTGATTATATCTTGTGTAACTCATAAAAGTTGATTATATCTTATGGACAAAGGCAAGTGTGAAGTAGTTATAATTACAAAAAGGATTGTTTGATGGTTATATCCGAACAAAGAAAGCAAAAGTTGAATTCATATTCAATAATCAAAGAAATTTATAACAAGGAGCTACAGAAATAGAAGATTAACAAAGATATATATGTACAGATACTACAAGAAGTGAAAAAGAAAAAGAAATTATTTCTTTGGTGGTTCTTCTTCTTGATCTGATTCTTTGGTTCCATCACTCTCGTTGCCAGATTCTTCTTCTTCATTAGCTTCACTATCAGAAACATCTGAGACGGGCAAGTTCTCGGAACTTCTTCAAAGAAGAAAAGGATATGAATGAAGAGGAATGTTGTGATCGTTACAAACTATTTCCATAGCTTGATTGCGAAAACGAACAACATCATTATTAAAATTCGCCACCGTAGTTTGGAATTGCTTTTGCTTGATTTAGAATATTTATTCTCATGGGAGAGAGAGATCCATCGCGAGTTGTTCTTTTCGGTTTCAAGCTCTCCAATTCTTGTCTGAAATCTCTTTTGATTCTCGAAAACATGAGGAAATGAATTAATGTTAATAATACAAAAGGAAAAAGAACGAGAAAAAGTAAAGAAGTATAACAAACAACCTTCTCTTTCAAAGATCATATCCTTGATTAAGGTAGTTTGCTCGGTGCGAAGACTAACATCAACACCTAAGTTATTTCTAGCGTTATCTAAAACCTTCGCAGCCTGTGCAAATTCATCATCATTATTTATGACAAAAAGTGAACGAATTTGGTCTTCTCGCTCGCTAAGTAGGGTATTCTGACGAAGGAGCTCATCTCGCTCAACTTGCACATCAAGGAGAGATTTTTGAAATTTTGCTAATGCATGTGCACCTCTGTTAGTAATGCGATCTTTCTCATCTATGAGATCACTAACTTTCTTCCTTAAGGCTTTGGATTTCTTCTTGGAATCAAGATACATTCGTTTAAATTGATTAGCTAAACATAAACTAGCCCTATGCTCGATTTTTAAGAGATGGTGTTTGGATTGAAGATCCTTTAATGAAAGAAGGTTAGTATCATTTGAAGAACTACTTAGGGATTCATTGAGGCGAGCAAGGAGGACATCATCATCCATGGGCTCGGGAAATGAATGGAGAAGAATGGACTCTTCGAGAGAGATTATATATGTCTGCGAAAATAGTAAGTCGGGCAAAGAAAAGTAAATGATAAAATAAAAGAAATCGAGGAATAAAGATTGCTATACCATAAAGTCGCTGATTTGCGCTTTCAAGAGTAGATACTCTATTCGTTGAGAAGTAAGCTCGGCCTCCGGTCGTTTAATCCGTTCATCCTTCTCGCGAGATGTCGCGACTTCATTCTCTAGTTCTCGCATCTTATCTTTAAGTTGCAAATTTCTCTTTTCGAGATTGCTTGTGTCTTTTCTCAAGGTCAGAGGCGACAACAAAAGAAGCTCTCCCAGACTACAAAGAAAAATATAGAAATGATTAAGATAGAGTTTATAATTGAAGTCGCAAAGAAATAAAGAGAATAAAGAGATACAAACATACCAAAGCATTAAGAGCATTTAAGAAACTAGAAGTCACTGTTCGGGAAACCCCGCGAAACGACTCATTGTCCTCCAGCAGTGGGGCATCGCAAATCTTAGCGAGAGCCTCGCAGTGCTTGATTAAATGATCGTCCCCCAATCCTTGCATGGAATCGGAAAAGATGCTAGACAATTGCGCCATAGCGAGAGGTGGTTGAACGATTCTCCTCGAAGAAGAAGTACCAACCTCATTTTCATTCTTATCAGAATTCTCACTTGTTTGAGAACTACAATGAGAAGAGGGATGGGTTTTCCGTTTTTTAGAAAACGGAGCGGAAGATTTGTCCTTGTGTGAAGTAGCTTTATCTTCGCCTTTAGCCTTCGCAGCGTCAGCTTCTTCAACTTCAACCTTGCACACGCATGAAGATAAGAAACAGAGGCAACAATATTGTTTAAAATAACAAAAAAAAAAATGTTTCTTACTTCATTCGTGAGCGATCGAAGTATTGCTAGAATACTCGGCTTTGGATTTTCTTTATATTTCCTCCTCATTCTAGCGATCTAAAATTTTCAAAGGTTAATAGATAAAAGAGGAAGAAGATGTCGCAAAGTAAAATTGAAAAAATGAAATATACCTCATTTGACTCCTCAGGCCACTTAAACTCCCAAGGACGATAGTTCGCGAGGTGTGCAGGAGAATATATGAACCTGCGATGTAAGGTCCACTCAAAAGTAAAGGAACGACCCACCATTTCTCATCTTTGGAATGACGGGGAGTAGTATTGTTGCCCGAATGCCAATCAATATCTTGCATACGCAATTTGTCAGCATCAACGTTATCATTCTTTTTCAGGCGAACACCCCAGCGAGATTTATTATTTCTCATATTTATAACAGAGTAATTCGCAAAGAAATTGTCCACGGTATACTTCTCAGTAATTATTTGTAAATCTACAAACCTAGGATCCCTAACATTATTAGGATATAAAGATCCTTTACCAGCGCCACGATGGGCGAATTCAAGCATTAAACGAATGCAGTCGCCACTCAATTGATAAACAGCTCGCGAGAATTTCTCATGAGCAAGAATTTCATAGAATGGCAATTCAGGATTGTACAAAGGAATGGGGAGTCCTGCGAGGAGTTGACCCAATGAGATTACGATTTTATGATCATCACATTGATGATCAGAAAACAGTTTTGCAGAAAGAATAGATGAAGATCCTTGATTGGGAATGGTAGATAAAGTGAAACCCTTTTCCTGTAATTTCTTTTGAACATCAGTAAAATGAGGAGCGTATGTACGACTAAGTGAAGCCATTGTTAAAAGTATGGGAATGAATAGAGAGTTGAAGATCAAAAGAACGAGAAAAGTCTAGGACTGTGGTAGCAAGAGCGCAAATTGCGGAAGGAGAGAGAGAGTTAAAGAAAATTTGCAGAAGGAAAATAAAAGAGAAAAAGAGAAGGGTAAGAAAGATATATATATAGAGAAGAGAATTCTCGAGAAAACAAACGCATTTAATGCGAGATGGGACGTGAATGGTTAAGAATAAACGGTTGAAAGAGACGTGTCAAGAAAAGAGTGGAAGAAGAAACACCTGTAATAAATTCCGTACATAAACAAAATGAGTAAAAATGAACAATCGCGAGATAAAGATAAGCAGTTGCGGCACTTTAAAATATTGGTTCTCATGACATTCTCTTCTTCGCAGAGAAGACATGAGAAGAGGCAAGATGTAGGACCAGAATATCGCGACATCAATACTTCGCGAGAGTAATAAACGACTACATTGCGAAGGCGTCGCAGGGAAGTAATATAAATGATGCAATGGATGACGACAGCCAAAACATGAGAAAAGTGTGAAGACTTGGCGAGATTTAGGGGTGTCGCGAGGACAGACAATTACACACTCGCGAGGATTCGCGAGTCACTTCCGAAAATAAAGAACAACTTAGCTGTCATCCACTATGTAATACCCTATATAAAGGGTCGAGTAAGTCTGTTATGGGAGAGGTCTTTTTGAATTGTTAAGCAAGTCATTAGGAGAGAGAAAATTAAGAGTGATTGTGATTTCTTTAGCTCTGTTCTACATTTCTTTGTAAACCTCTCAAGAAAACAATTAATAAAACACATTATTATTCATCTTCAAATGGATTGATTAAGCAAATTCGAGTGAGGTGTGTAGTGTAGGATTTCCTGCAACTACAAAGACTCATAAATAAATGCGGGCATAACATTAACCGATGCTCCTAAATCAAGCATGGCTTTTCCGAACCTTTTATTGCCAATCACAACAGGTATATCGAAACTACCGGGATCCTTGCATTTAGGTGGAAGTTTCTTTTGGAGGATAGCAGAAACGTTTTCCCCCACACTCATCACCTCATTACCGGTTAGTCGTTTCTTCTTGGTGCATAGGTCTTTCAAAACTTTTGCGTACTTAGGAACCTGCCTAATTGCATCTATCAGCGGGATATTCACATGAATCTTTTTGAATATATCTAAAATCTCCTTGTCTTGTTCCACCTTTTTAGCATTATCGAACCTGCGAGGAAAAGGTAAAGGAGGAACATAAGTTGAAACAAGAGGTTTAGAGTTTGTTTTAGGTACCTCATCGGTTTGGGAAGAGTCAATAATCTCTTTCTCCAAAACCGACCCCTTGGGGTCTTTGCTTTTCTCTGCATCTTCTGGTTGCACAGTTCGTGTACCACTTCTCAATGTCACAGCATTAACAGTTTCTCTAGGATTAATAGGTTGAGAAGGGAATTTCCCACTATTTTGCGTTTCTAAAAGGTTCAGTCTACCTGCCACGGTGCTGCAACTCCTATTTTTCCACGGTGTTGCAACTCCTATTTTACCTACCACGGTTCTCAATGTCACAACATTAACAGTTTCTCTAGGATTAATAGGTTGAGAAGGGAATTTCCCACTATTTTGCGTTTCTGGTTGCACAGTTCGTGTACCACTATTTGTGTCTGCAACTCCTTGATTGCACCATCAGTTGTTTGCTGATTTTTTTGCACCATTGTGGTTAGATTCTTCATCATAGCAAGCATCTCTGATGATTATAAGTTCTGCGTTGGTTGTGGTTGTTGTTGGAAACCACTAGGGCGATTAAAAATCGACCCTGGAGTTGCTGCTTGTTTGTTTGCATAACTGAAGTTGGGATGATCTCTCCATCCTGGATTGTAAGTGTTGGAATAGGGATCATACCGTTGTCTCTGCTGATTCGGGAATATTGCATTCACTTGTTCAGCTTCTTCCTCATAAGAGAGAATGATTACTGCGGCCATTTGTTGCATCATCTTCTCCATATTACCAATCCTATGATCTAAGTGTGGTGAAGAAGTAACCTCATTAACCTTTCGAATCATTGATATACCTCTTGTGTTGAATTGTTGCGTGTTTGCAGCCATATTCTCGATCAATTCCGACGCTTCGTCAATGGTTTTGTTTGTCAAAGCACCACCACTAGCTGCATCAATAAGATTTATCTCGGATTAGAGCAAACCATCATAAAAATACTGCACTATGAGTTGCTCATAGATTTGATGATGTGGGCAGCTTGCTAAAAACTTCTTGTACAGTTCCCAGTAGTCGTAAAGAGTCCCACCAGTAATTTTTTCAATCCCACTAATTGCTTTATGAATAGTTGCTGCTTTAGAGGCGGAAAAGTACTTTTATAAAAATATTTTCTGTATCTCATTCCACGTTGTGATACTTCCAGGTGGAAGATAATAAAACCATTCTTCAGTAAAATCAGTCAAAGAGAATGGGAAAGCTGTCAGTAAAGCTCTTCCTTGATCAGTTCCAGTTGGCTTCAAACTTGTCAACCTATGTTGAAACAGTTGTAAATGACGATTCAGATCGTCTTCTGGAAGCCCTTTGAACTTCGGTAACCAATGAATCAACTGATATTTTAGCTCAATTGAATCTTCCAAGTTTACACACAACTTTTGTTGATCAAACGATGGGGATGTCAGATCTTTGAGTGTCTTCTTGGGAGATAGAGGTGGTGGAGCGGCGCCGTTTCCTTGGTTTCTCTGGTTACCATTGTTTTGGTTATTCGTTCCGCCAACCATCTCTTCTTGTTGTGATTTTCGAGGTTCTTGTAGTACTTTTCCTCTGCGAGTTGAAATTTCACACCTTTGGTAATCCCAACGTTTGGATGCCAGAGATCAAGTACCTGAAACAAGATTCTCAAAAATAAAGTTGAAAACTAAAAATAAGAAATCTAAAACAAAATAACAATCCGCTATGCCTCCCCGACAGCTACGCCAAAATTTGGTCGGTTGTCAGCCGACGCAAAAATAATTTAAGTTCTTTCACTTCACAAAAAATAAAAGTATAGTTATAAGAACATATTTGTTCCACAGGGAGATATGGGTTGTCAAATTGTTTTGATTACTTATAGAAACTGGGGGTTTTTGTTTGTGATTATAACTAAATAAGAATAAATCAAATAGAGTAATACGAATATCAGAAATAAAAAGTATTGTTTAGAGTTTTCATATTCCATCTTCCAACATGTTTTCAACTGAATCAACCTTAACATTAATTTTCTATCGATATCAATAACCCTAGAGCGTCCTATCGCAGGCTTACTCCGGCAAAACTCCTATTATCATCAAAGGCGCAAGAGCCACTCTTTGAATCCTTTCCACTAAATAACTTGGCGCAATAGCCACTCAAGTTTAACCCAATGAAAGAACTAATATTTATCAGTTGAGGTTATTCTAAGCAATCCGGCGCAAGAGCCACACGAATTTAACCTAGGTTACGCTTCTACATATAATTGTATGGCAACATCCCGTCGTTAACAACTATATTATGCTACTTCTAACAAGGATTATTCGATAATTCCGGATCTCAAACCTTAGTTTAACAATAGATATGAATGCATGCTCATTTAATTTGCAACTTAAATAAACTAGCAATCAATCATACATTGAGTTATAAACGGTAGAACATAAGCGATACTAACAAATTATGAATGAATGAGAATGATTACTTCAATGGAATAACATGTTTTCCAACTTAGGACTACATCTCTAACCAATAAGAAAGGTTTAGTTACTCATGGATTTCTTAAAACCCATGTAAAATAATAAAAAAGAAATTGAAAGCAAACCCTAGGTTGTAGAAAATCTCCAACTCCAAAGCTCCTTCTTCGCTCCTCTTGTGTGTAAAAACGAATGATCAAAGATAATCCTAAAACTCTCCCTTAAATAGGGTTCCCAAATATTGTAAAGGTGATCATACTTAGCACGTCCAAAGTGGTGTCAAAAAACTCGCCAAATCAGCACCCAGTGTATCACGGACAAGTCTTGGTCATGCAAAGAATGGTTGAAACAGTCTTCATGGGTTCGGTTGTGAACAATAAATCCCAGCCCAACTCCCACTCTCAGCTGACATTAGCATGTCAGTTGTCTTAAATTGACTGCTTATGCTTCACCTGATTCTCCTACGGACAGACACTCCACCGTGAGAAATAAATTTCCCTGAGTTTTTATTTTTCTCCGATCAAAATCACGGACACTCTGGTCGCCGTGAAAAATATTCTTCCCTGGATTTTGTTCCTCGAATACATCCTTCCACGGACACTCTGGTTGTCGTGAAAACCAAAAGCTCCTGGATTTTCAGTATTCAACTATTCCTCTCACGGACATCTCTCCCTTTGTGAGTGTTCAAAACATCTGAGTTTTCTAAAGCTCATTCAAAACTTCTACTCCTTTCTCGATTAAACCCAACGACAACAGCTCCGATCAATCTCCTACTTCTTGACTTCCCTGAACTGTCGAGCTCTATATTATCATCATCGGCTTCATATTTCTTCCATCCAAACTCCACAAGTCCCTGTTTAGCTCGAACAACACCACTGATATTATCATCTCGAGTTCCACTATACAAACGCCAGTTAAGCTCATTCACCGAGCAACCATCAAACTGCCACCGCCACTGCCAGCGCCGTTCTTCTTCCATCAACCATGGCAACAACCAAGACACCCTTTCTTACTGCTCTCAATTCTATCTTCTTTTATTTAACTCATCCATCATTCACCGAGTGCATTATCTTCTCATCATGAGTTACACCATGAGCTCTTCTTCATATTTACTTCCCTCAAAATGGCAGCAACGAATATCACCTTTTATTTCCATCATGATCACTGAGAAACATCAATATCTTTCTCGAGCTCAACTGTATTATATCAACCCTGTTCTTCCATCAATTCTGGTTCTATGACTGCCCTGAGTAATTCAGGAAGGTGCCTTCATCAGTTCTGTGTTGTCTCAATTGTCACAACTTCGACTCGCCTCAAATGCTTATAACTTTTTCATACAAGGTCGGAATGACCTCGTTCTTTCGTCGTTGCCTTCCTCTTTTCGTCATCTTCAAGATGATGTGAAGAAATCTCGAATTTGAGCTAGTTCCATTTCCTTTTGGTTAAGATAGCCTCAAACACCTAACAAACTCAAAAGCAAACAAAATCAAAGCATAATGATATAAAAACGAAAGCAAAACATTTGAGTACTTAACTAGTGCAAATATTGCACCTATCAGTCTTAAGGTCTGTTATAATTGCATTGTATTAACTTTGTCTATTGTTTATGGGATATATTGCGCTAATTATAATGGCTATGAAGATATTATGATTGCATTGTACTTCACGACCATTGGTGTTTTAAGTAAGTTCCCGCTTGATTTGGGAGTAATCCGATCATGAACAGTCTTAGATAGTTGTTAACGTCGTCAAGGATTTTCCACCTAAGTATCCTCGGTCAGTTGTAATTTGTATAACTTCATAAAACCTTATGTATATGTTAGGTCCGGGTCGTCGTTTTTTCAGTCATGTAGAGGGGTTGATTTTATGGGCATTAGATCCGAACGATACAAAATGTAACCGTCTCATAATTAGGTGGCTGCACGACAAATATTTTCTTTAGCACGAAGAAAACACGATCAAACCAGTGTCGTTACGACACGGGTTATTTCTAATAAAATAAAAAAACAGAGCCAACTGTTCTAGAATTATAAAACCAATAAAATGATATATAAATAAATGAATATGTTAGAGCACAACTTAGAGATGACAGAGAACATGATCAGGTTTCTTACTTGTATGAGAGTTAAAGTTGGATTTAACCATGCCAGTGGCAAATAAGGTGCAGACTGAATTCGGTATTAGAGTTGTGGTCCCCTATAGTGGAGACTAACCATGTTACATCCTGAGAGGCACCGACCTTCACTTTTTGTACGTGTCTAAATTTGTGCTTTTAGAGTGTGTGTCACCGTACGTAAACTCCGGGTAGAATGGTGAGCTACCTAACCTCCCACCAATAGAAGCACTATTTTGATCTCTTGAGTGCTATTTTATCAATCATGATGGTGGCATCGAATTGCTAACTTACATACCACTTGTAATCTTGTTCGCAGTTAGCACCATCTAGTTTATCTCTCTACACCAACAGGTCCATAGAAACACCATCATCATCAACAAGAGGAGCATCACAAATTCGAAGGAAAGTTGAAGACGTTCAAGGTTTACAAGCAACGGTACAGAAATGAGCAGAGTTCAGATTCAAGTAAAGCAACAAGACAAGGAGCAGAATTTTTATAAGTTGAAGACTATTGTATAAGAGTGAAGATTATCAGGATGAGAATTCGAGAAGTTTATAATATCAAGACATACAAGTTGTGAAGAATTGAGCGGTAAAGTACTTACACCATGGACTTTGTACTTGCATTTTTATTTTATCTTTATTCATATTTGTTTATTTGTATTTCATTTTCTCTTGTCAAAAAAAAAAAAAAAAGAAATAAAAGAAAAGAAAAGAAAAGACAAGAGAAAAGTTCATTAGGTTCATCATTTAGTTTTAATATTTTGTTTGTTTTCATTTTGTATTTACTTTATTTATCTTGCATCTACAAAATAATAAAAAAAAAAAAATATTAATTGCATCATATTTTGGTTTGTTTAGTTCGTTTTTGGTTTTGTATTCATTCAATAAAGCCAATGGAAGAAGGAATATTCATGATTAAGTTTCAAGCAACAAGGAATTAGAGGAAAGAGTTACATTTTCAAGATTCTACGAAGTTCAAGATTTCATCATCAAGAGTTGAAGACCGAAGACAAGGATTGAAGACCGAAGACGTTTCTATGGATGTTGTGAGAGTGGTGCTAACTGCACGCCGAACGGATAACGAGGTAAGTAAGCATATTCCCACCTTCGTTAAGTGGTTGATTTCCTTTCTTAGAGATCGTCAGAAAAAAAGGGGTTTTCAAAATGAATAAAAGATGTGGGTTTTCAAAACAATTCAGAGGGTTTTGCCTTCCTACTATTCAACGCGTCGCAGGATTCTCTCTTCATTCCTACCTGGACACATGTGTGACCCATAAAAAGCTATTTATTATTGAGAGCAACTTCATAAAACCCTTTCTTGTGAGGCAGAGTCGAGACTTTTGATCACTCCGAACCCGAATTTCTTTCGATAAGGGATGGTTATTTCTCTCTCAACTTTTAAGGATGAGATTGTGTTCATTTATGTGTCTAACTTCTTATGACTAGTGTGCAGAATCTCTATGTCTTCTTAGCGCATTGGATGCTATCCTTTCGGAGAACTAGTAAGTTGGAAAAGTAGGTTTTGTGGGTATACCTCTAGTAAACCCTCACGAGACTATAACTCGTCCACTAGGGACACCTAGGGGTTCAAAGGCTTGTTATACATGCTAAGTGTGACCGTAGCCTCGACGACACGGAGTTGTATGTATGTTTTTAAAATTAGTTTTGTTTGATTTGCTCGAGGACTAGCAAAGTCTAAGTGTGGGGGAATTTGATAGGTGTTATAAACATCTTAATTATTATCTAGTATTTATGCTTTCTTTGCTATTATTCTTTTGAATTGCATCTCTTATGATTGATTTTGAGTTTATTAGGTGCAATGGAGTCATTTGGCAGCAAAGGACTAGTTGATGCTGCAATGGGTTAGCTGATATTGATGGTTGTGACTGTTGTCAGGAAGAGAGAAGTGGTGTTGTATACTGTTGCGGATGGGAAGATTTTGGTACTGATGGTGATGCAGTCAAATGGGTAGAAAATGCCAGTGCTTGTTTCATGAGTCAAGATTAGATGAATGTTAGGATTGGATTGTGCAGGGAAGAGCCGAAATTTGGCTAGGAAAACAAACAAAAAATAGATGGGACTCTGGTGGATTTTCTTGCCAGTGAGTCGACTCAGTGATTTCCGATCCGAATAAGATGGACTTGGACTTGTTCCAATTGGGCTTCACTCATGGGTTGTTTGAGCGACTGATATTTGGCAGATAGGCAGTGACCTAAGTTGGCAAGTGAAGGTATACAAAAGGAAGACTCCTCACCGAATCTGATAGCTCATCTTCTACTTTTGGTTTTAGGGTTTAGAAACATGAAACTTATCTTCCTTCTTGTTATGAACTCCTATGCTATGAGTATTTAATCTTATCATTGGTTATGGATTAGTTGGATTTCACATAACATGTTTCTTGTTCAATAAATTAGTTTGTGTCCATGATTTATCGTTTATGATTCACCATTAATATCGTCATGTGAGTTGAATGCTTGTTAGTCGAGTCGCGAATCGATTGAGTTTACTTTCATCTCTATTGCTAGATTAGAGTTTATTATACGCAAAAGTGATAAATTTCTGATTGCAAGTAGCATAATTGTGGGTAGTGCTTGTAGCGATATATCCTACTAGTCACAAGTGAGTCATAACCTTTGTTAAATCGGATTAGTGCTTTCACACGTTCGATTGCTTTGATTGGCATGATTTCATAGAACTTAACGCATCTAGGGAATTAACCTTGAATAGTGCTTTTACACGTTAGGTTGTTCTCTAAGATAAAATTCATATTCGCATCTTTTAATGTGTTTGTTGATGACAAGAGGAGATTTGCGGGATATACTTGCGATCAAGATATCCTAGGGCCTTTGATAAAAGTTGAGATTAAAATATCAGTTCTAGTTATTGTGTTGAAAACATGTTTGTGATTGAAGATGAAATCCTTAACCAATATCTTCACATATTTGCGTGCTTGTGATAGGTGTCTAAAACACCTTGTATTTATCTATTGTTTATGCTTTCTTTATTATGTTTTCTTGTAAATTATGTATCTTTTATTTGATTTTGAGTTTTAGGTACTTTGGAGCAAAAGAAGAGGAAACGTCGCTTAAAAGGGGCTAAAGTGTCATTTCATGTGCAACTACTGTTGTTGGGCGACTTATTTCTCATTATTTACTTCTTTTCTATCTGAAAGGCATGTCGGCTTTAGTGATGCGATTATGTTTGAAAAGCATGTTACAACCTTAGTGATGTATAAAAATTGAAGAAAAGAAGTGAATATGAGAAGTAAGAGATGGCTGCTCGAGAAACTACTAAAAGCACCCAGAAAAGTGTTAAAGGCACCCATAGAAATGTCCCGGAAGAGTTGATAAAGTCACCCAGGAGTTTTTCACTATATACAGCCCAAAAGTTATCTTTGTACCCCACAAATTGCTATTCGCAACCCCAAGAATTGCTAAACGTAGCCCAAATTGCTATAGGGACACCGCTGCTGGATAAGGGGAAGGTCATCTTCTTCATTTGAATTTCGAATTTTGGCGGGAAACTGAAGAACAGAATTAGGGTTTGTGTTTTAGGCAGGCTGTGGTGAGACTAAAGCGCTGAGAATCATTGGGTTTGTTCTTAAGGTCCAAACAGGGGATGGTAATGGTCTTTGTTTTGACCAGAATTGGCTAGATAATCGGCAGAAGCAGAATCAGAGTTCACGGATAATGGCGGGAAAATAAATCAGTTGCAGGCAAATTTAGGGTTCGATTTTTCAGCGAGTTAGGAGGATATTCGATCGCCAGATTTTATTGAATTAGACCCTTTGGAGCTAAACAGGACTGGTATGTCCATCAGAACCGGTTAACTTGGGCTAGAACGTCAAATTAGAGCAAACAGGGGAAGAAACATCCACGGGTCTCTGTTGGTTTGAGTTTGGGAAGTTTGGGAGATTTTCAAGGGATTTGGTACAGGATAATGTTCTTACCATATACAAGATGTTCAATGACGTGTTCTGGGAGCTTTAAAAGGGATTAAATCTCGACAAGAAGGTGAGAATATTATCGGTTTTTCTTACCGGGAAGTTTTGGGTTGAAAACAAAGGAAGGTACGTGCAGTTTGGGAATATTTTCAATTACACAGTACACCTATGATCCTACAACTGTATTCTATTGGTTAGAAAAGATTTTGACAACACAGAGAATCCATGTAGAAGAAGAGAAAGTCCGATACTTTCTGGGAAAGAAAAAGACAGATTTTTACGTCCCTGTGGTGTATATAAAGTCTTGGGGGAGTCTCAAGAAGGGAAAGGGATACCTTGGAGAAGAAATATAGAGCTAGGAATCGAAAAATCAGAAGTCACAGAAAGTTACCTGCTGCTGCAAAACTCAAGAACACGAAGAACAATACCCGTCAAAAACGGTCGCAGACAACAGTCTTAGATACAACGACAGAGAATCCTCTATCGTTCTTCAAACAGTGGAAAAACAAAGGACCCTCAGAAACGGTCGTTTATTCACTAAGGTGCTCAATTCAGTGTTAAACTCCTTTAGCGACTGGAAATCATTGTAAGCATTTTTATTATTATTTTTAATACAATGATTAATGAAATTTTCTCCAATTTTCGATCAATGAGTAGCTAAATCTATTCTCTAGGGTTTTGGAGGAAACTATTTTTAATGGGTAATATTTAGTATTTAAATTCTTTGATATATTTTACTCCATATTTGCGCTTTCAATTGTCTAAAATTTTTCTCTTCTTTGTATGCTTCGTAAAAACTGTTTTGGGTAGTTTGAGCTGCCGATATTTTATAAGCGAAGGAAAATTAGGCCTTAGAATAGTGACGAGAGTCGTAAAAAAAAAAAAAACTTATAACGTTATATCTTCCAAAGCATGAGATTGAGTTCGAATTGTTTTGAGTAAAATAGGAGTATTATGTCAAAGTTTTAATTATTGAGTTTACATTCATTAGAAGTAGTGGAATCCAAAATCCTAGACTCACCTCTCCTTGGTAACAAAAATCAATTTTAATTAGTTTGTCTTAGTATTTTCTTTTAATAATCAAAAACCAAATCTTTAAAAAGAGTCCGAGCAACGAATCTTTCTTACCAGCTTGCTTTGCTTTGTTTGCTTTTAGTTTAATTTCCTTTTACATAAAATCAGAAAAATTCCCCCTTTTGTTTATATAAGAAATCGAAACAAATGACAACCTAGACCTCTCTGTGGGAACGAACTCTTTCTTACCACGTACTTCATTTATATTAGTAGAGTGAGAAAGTGAAATTATATTTGCTCGGCTGATAACCGATCACTTCACAATCCCAATGAAGTCTTTAAGTCGTTAACCTGGTTTAGAGAAGAAAACCCATGGTTAAAGGAGAATCGACTCTAGCTTTTGCAACTAGTATCACATGTAAGGTGTGGGGATTAGGTTTCCCAGTTGCTAGAGTTCTCCCTTATATAGTCTTTCAAATCAGGGTTTGCAATCAATGTTAGCTTAGTAACAAAGTATTCAATATTCATCGTTGGATGAAAACCTGATTAGATTCAAGTTAATATTTCTCAACCATTGGATCGAAACCTTAGCTTGTTACACACAAATTAAATTTCCAATTTTGGGTTTATGTAACCGTTCCCAAACATTGACATTTGTTGGTTCAACAATAGTTAACCAAATGGCTAGCCATATGAGCAATTTCATATCAACCATATTCTTCTTCACCATAACTAGTTCAAATGACTCAAATGAACTAGTTAGAGAGTTGTTCAATTGCTTAGATCTTATGTAACTACACAAGGCACAATCGAAGCAAAAACGGTTTGATTCACTCAAATCGGTTCATGAACTTTATAGCCACGGTTTGCAAAAACATTCTTTAGTTTATATAAACATGATTTCAAGAACAACCAATTTTAGATATAACCTACTCAAGTTCGCGGACTTAAGCTCACGGAAGGAGTTCACAAACTCCAGCAGAAATTCTCGGGTCGAGAACTTCCGCCAGTTCGCGGACTTGGCTCACGCCACATTCCGTTTCTCTTGATCAACAAAGTTCGCAAACTTTGGTTCAGGGAATAAGAACTTATACATATATGTGTTTCCACAACAATGCTTATATCCTACCAATGGTTATGTAATCTAAACTCTCATTTCAATCATTGAAACATTCTCAGAGAACGTTATATAACCGTTATTCATAGACCATTTTTCGTCAGAGCAATTTTCAAAGTGATTGAAACATAACATGACATTCGTCACTAGGTAAAGATGAATTTGTCTAAAGCGAAAGCTTACCAACACATATTTCGAGAAATAGATATGCGAGTTAAACTCGGCTCGAAATAGCAAATGTGTATAATAAAAGTCTATATATCAAAACGACTTTTGTCTCAAGAATAGGAGATAGAGTAAATAGACTTTTAAGTGACAGATAAGTTCAAGTCTCCACATACCTTTTAGTCGATGAAGTTCCACCAGTTCCTTGAGTAGTCCTTCGTCTTGTATGATGATTGCCATGGAGTCTTGAGCTCAACTACACTTTCTATCCTAGTCCGAGACCTTTATCTATAATAGGCTAGAAATCAAGATTCATAGTTTTGAACACTAACATTGAAAAACATGCTTGAGATAGCAACGCATGCGAGTTCGACCGAGCAATTCTCTAACAATCTCCCCCTTTGTCAATTTTAGTGACAAAACTATTAATACATATGGAATACAAAAAATAAATAAATTAACTTTTGTAGCTCCTATTACACATGCCTAATCTTCAACATTACTCGAAATCTTCGTCACTTCCAAGTACTCCAATGATCTCAAAGGTTGTAAGTTTAGCATCATCGTTGTTGAAAATCCGTAGCTATAACAACAAGAAAACAATAGTTCTCAATCATTGTTATACAATGTCATAGTATCATTACACAACGTCAAAGTTCAATTGTATCACAACTTCAACAACAATACTATGGTGATATGTATCACTCCCCCTTTGTCAATACTCCCTCTCACATGGAAACCACTCCCCCTTACATAATGATTCGAAAACCATATGTATTTGTAGTGTGAACTACATATTAATTCTCCCCCTTTTTGTCAATAAAATCGGCAAAGGTACAAGAACGGGATCCTAATGAAATTTCCGAAAGAGACATTTCATGACCAAAAGAAAGAAACACATATCATCTTATTTAGATGCAATCATAAAGCCGAAGCTAAATGCATTCATCAATGAGTTTAAAGATACAAGACAACCCCTATAATATTCCACAGCCGCACTCCCCACAAAGATTTGGCAATTAAGCACAAGTTCAAAAAGAACTCTCCCCCATAATATGTCATTCCCGAAAGAACAACAAGAGCGACCTTAATTTCAAGAGAAAAGAAGGATTTCTTTGGACATAACAAATCACATACAAGTATGAATTTGAATCCAAAATACTCAATTAAATTAACCACAAGAGAACCCATGATTAATTTAATCAGATATGCTCAACCTAAGTGAACTTATGGAGACTCAAAAATACTCAATTAGATTAATCACAAGAGAACCCATAATTAATATAATCGAAATACACAACCAAACTAATCACAAAAGTAATCAATTTAATTGGCCATACTCGACATAAGAGAATCTATGGAGCAATGACTAAGTTAATCATAACAAAACAATCAACCCAATCAAAAGTGTTCAAACATAAGAAAACTTATGGAGCCATAAATAAAATAACCAAACAAGATGATTACTTTAGTTGATTATGCTCGACATAAAGTATCTTACGGAACAACAACAAAGCTAATCATAAAAATAATCAACTTGGTCGTTTAGTGCTCAACATAAGACACATTACGGAGCCTCAGAGTAATACATAAAATATGGATCAGGGAAGATCAATTCCTGCGGAATACACAAGGATTCATTCTATTTTCCATCACCATTTGCACAATGACAAACAATAGACATAATCCTTGAAAACAAAAGATTTTAACCTATCTTGTGTCAATAATTGACAATATAGGCTTAGTATTTGTCAAAAGTCCATTCATTCCTTTATCAACATATGAATATCGACTTATGTAAGACTTTACTTTTGACAAGGTATGGGACAATAACAGTTAACGGATGCAAACATACATATCCCATAACAATTTGCAATATATAAAACCATAAAGATTAATACTGCAAAAATCATCTTCCAAACAATTTTAGAATTTAAACAAAATAAACCTAAAAACATGAAGATGAAAACGTTGGACATAGCTATGTGTAATCACAATAATGGCTATTCCAAACTCTAGTAATCCTTCTCAAAAACAAGAATAAATTCTCATAAGAAGTTTCCTAGGTATCAAGACAAACTCATAATGCACATATAAGATGATTTGTCCTTAGAGGGTATAATCAATCTTTTTCGCCCGGATTTACACCAAGCATAGCTACCAAAGGCGTATAAAAAGATTTTCTTAACAAAAAAGAACATACAAAGTCATTAACGACCATGCACCATAGTTCACATAAGATGATTGTGATCATTCAAGAATACCATAGTAATGTGTACTACTGTCCATTCTTGAAATTCCTTCTTTGTGATTCCCCAACAACATTCTTGTAAAAGCTACAAATGAGCTTAGAAGAGTATTACTCCAAGAATCCAAGTGCCCAAGTCCAAGAGAAGTGGAACAAGTGCGACGAAACGGAGCAAAACACTCAAAAACAAGAGACAGGACAAATACCATTCTTAACTCATCCAAATTCAGGAATTCTCATCTCCATTTTTAAGAGAATTCAAATAGGAAGAGAATGCAAAAATAATGAGGTCATTCCGAGTTCGGACGAAGAAGTTACGTCCAAAACAAGTTTACCGAATATCGACGTTAAGCATGCATACCGGTTTGCAAACGAATTTTCATAACCTGTGGGAGTATACAAACAAGTATGCGTACTTAAACCCCTGGATTTTGATTTTAAATGATGTTATGCATACCAGGTAGGTGTACCATGAAGTCCAAACATCCCAAACTACTATTTTCAAACCTAAACGTTTAAGAACCTTAAACACATATCAAGTTAGGTAGAAATGAACAATAAGAAAGGTACATAGATCAACACAAATCTTGCTCAGGTTTATAGACATACCTTTTTAGAAGAATCCAGTCGAATTCTACATCCTTACCGAACATAATATGTGTGCCCCAATTCTTGTGCTTCCCTCACCGTATACATAGCAGGGCATTCCTTGGTGAGGATGCACTTACAACACAATCAAGTTGTGTTGGGGTGAACAATGTCTTTCTCACCACAAGTGACCTTTGGATTATCATGAAAGAGATCGATTTTAGAACCTTTCACATCCAATTCCATTTTTTCAAAAAACTTTTTAAGTTCCAACATCATGGATACTATTCTCCATAGTCATGGAATTTTCTGGAAGATCATTCCTTTTCGCACTCAAAGCATCATTGACTTTATTTGGTACCCACTTCTGAGTGCGTTTAGGAACAACTAGAACCTTCTTCCCATTACTCTCTTCAAGATTTCTCTGAAGAGAATTGGGTTGACTATTCTTTTGCAAGTTAGTTTTTCTCCAAGTGGGAGCATCGGATCTTGTCTCGTCTTTACGAAGTTATCCTTTTGATAACCATTACGATTGTGAAAAGGATTCGTATGACGTTTATAGGAAAAACTAGGAAAATCACAACACCGATTCCTTTCCCTAAAGGTTGGACAGTTACAACCTGTAACGTTAAGGGGATCAGTATTAACATATGATCTTGGTTTCACAACTTCTTGTGATGCCCAAACAAGAACATCATGAAGTTTCTCATTCCTTATACGGAAACGACATCTCCTTTCCAGGTGACCTTTATTTCCGCAATGGTGGCAAACATAAGGAATGTTCTTACCTCGATCCGTGTGTGCTAATTTTGGAGGTTGATATATTTTGCTCTTTTGAACCTTAACTGCCGGTGAAGGTATTTCACTTTTGCCATCAGTGGAAACCTTTTATTGAGAAGAATCACTAGCCTTGAAATTTTTTACCTCTTTGATAATACTTGGAGCATATATTCCCTTATAGCCCAATCCTCGTGTATCACGATAATTTTTACTTTCTCCTAGCATGGTGGTTAATTTGTTTGAACTAGTATTGAACTTTTTCAAGTCATCTTCCAACATCTTGATTTTATCAAGAGCAGCAGCTAAATCAGCCTCAAAACGTTTTTCTCGAGCGAGAAAAGCGCTTTCTCTGTCATCAAAACTAATTTGTTGAGAGTTAAACCTTGCTTCAGATTCTGCAAGTTTCTCTTCCAACGAAAAGTACTTTTGAAGAAGATTATCACATTCAAGTGACTTCATATGTAGGTTTTCCTCAGAATCCTTGAGGATCGATTCGTTAGAACGATTCGGAACATAAACACCTGCGTAACATCTTCTCAATTTCTTGTTTTCTCGACGGAGAGGAGTCAGGAGAGGAGTGACATGATAAGTTGTCATCTTCTTCTTTTCCAACGAATTCAAAACTTTCACATACTCAGAGACTTCCTCATCAACATCTCTATCAATATCTGAATCACCTTCATCAGAAAGGTCATCCAACTGTTCTTCTAGGCGTGTTTCCCAGACTTCAACAGGTTTTACATTAAGAAAATATTTAGATACTGACCTAGATGTGACAGTCCTCTCCGGTGAATCCAATCTTTGAAAATAATCTGGTAATTTATGAACTGATACGTTATTAGAGATAGACTCGTCCATAGTCAGATCGCTACAAACACAGACTTGTAAGGACTTTAGTGTGTTTGCCTGCTCTGATACCAATTGTAAAATTGGGGGTACAACAACCATACCCAATATTTCGCTTAGCAATCTGTATGGACAAACTCCAGTATACTTTCTAGAGAATCAACTAGACAGTCAGACTCAATCTAGAGAAAAGTATATCAAAGAGTTTATATCTCAATCTCTCGATTTGATCTTTACTCAAGCAAATAGAAATCTGCGAGTCTTTATCAAAGAGAGATATCTTGGATGGTACCAAAGACCAATATCCAAGTGTCAACCAATTTAAATCAACAACCAAAAGGTCGGATATTCTAATTGATTGAACAACGCACAACCTGTGATATTTCAATTATATAAACAAATATAATACATAATATAAATAACACAGACACCCGAATTTTGTTAACGAGGAAACCGCAAATGCAGAAAAACCCTGGGACCTAGTCCAGATTGAACACACACTGTATTAAGCCGCTGAGACACTAGCCTACTCCAAATTAACTTCGGTCTGGACCGTAGTTGAACCCCAATCAATCTCACACTGATCCAAGGTACGGTTATGCTCCTACGCCTCTGATCCCAGCAGGATGCTACGTACTTGATTCCCTTAGCTGATCTCACCCACAACTAAGAGTTTCTACGACTCAAAGTCGAAGACTTTAATAAACAAATCTGTATCACACAGAAAAGTCTACGGTAATAGATAAATCCGTTTCCCACGAATATACCTACGAGTTTTTGTTTCTTCTTTTGATAAATCAAGGTGAACAAGAACCAATTGATAACCCGGACTTATATTCACGAAGAACAACTTAGTATTATCAATCACCTCACAATAATCTTAATTGACGTAGCGAAAAAAGATATTGCGGAATCACAAACGATGAGACGAAGTGTTTGTGATTTCTTTTCTATCTTGCATATCGGAGATATAAATCTCAAGCCAATTATTCCAATTGTACTCGTACGATAGAAACCACAAGATCAGATCACACAACTACAAGAAAAGTAGTATCGGTCTGGCTTCACAATCCTAATGAAGTATTTAAGTCATTAACCTGGTTTAGAGAAGAAAACCCAAGGTTAAAGGAGAATCGACTCTAGCTTATGCAACTAGTATCACACGTAAGGTGTGGGATTAGGTTTCCCAATTGCTAGAGTTCTCCCTTATATAATCTTTCAAATCAGGGTTTGCAATCAATGTTAGCTTAGTAACAAAACATTCAATATTCACCATTAGATGAAAACCTGATTAGATTCAAGCTAATATTTCTCAACCGTTGGATCGAAACCTTAGCTTGTTACACACAAATGAAATGTCCAATTTTGGGTTTATGTAACCGTTCCCAAACATTGACATTTGTTGGTTCAACAATAGTTAACCAAATGGTTAGCCATATGAGCAATTTCATATCAATGCTTCTAAAGAGACTAAGTCGTATAGCTATATAGACTTTTACATTATACACAATTGAAATTTCGAGCTGAGTTTATCTCGTTTATATATTCCTCGAAATACGTGTTGGAAGCTTTTAGCTTTAGCTAAAGTTCATCATCTACTTGACGAGTTTAGTTGGAAATAATTTATTTGTTGGAAAATAAATATTAAGTCAAGATGATCATGTGAAAATTACCTTGAACATCTTACATGATTCCTGTGAGACAATCATTTGATGTTAACTTGGGAAGTTTCGTATTGATTGATTAATCACTTGAAAATTACTTGAAGCTAGTGGTATGTGTAAGATTACCATTGTTGTCTTCTAAGGATGTTTCAATGATTAAATGAGAGTTTAGAACGACTACCAATGCCTAGATATAACACAGTATGTATACTTTGTATGTGCATTGTGAATTTCTAGTTCAAAACTCCAACTTGTAGTTAGTTTAATTAGAGTCAATAGTATACATGTCGCTAAGATTACATCGATATTCTCATAAGAGTGATCAATTACATTCCAGTCTGAAGTTAACTTGTAGTAGGCTAGAGTCTGTAGCGGCTTAATATAGTCTGGTGTTCAAATCTGGACTAGGTCCCTGGGTTTTTCTGTATTTGCGGTTTCCTCGTAAACAACATTTCCGGTGTCTGTGTTATTTCTTTTCCACATTATATTTGTTTATATAATTGAAATATCACAGGTTGTGCATAGTTCAATCACAGTTGAAAATCCGACCTTGTTTGTTGGATAGAACTTGATTGACTCTCGTACATTGGTCTTTGGTACCATCTGAGTTATTCTCATATCAATCAGTCTCACGGATTTCTATCTAGTTGATAGACTGATTGTATTAAGAAAACATAAAGCTCTTTGATATCTTTATTGATTGAGCCTCACTTTTAAGTTGGTGCTCCCGGAATTATATTTGAGTTTAGTCCATATATATTGCCGAGTGAAATATTGGATGTAGTTGTTATACCCCCGTTTTTTCAGAATACATTCTGAATGACTCTCTTTAACTCATCTGTATATTAATGTGGTTTGATTTTTATCAATGTTTATCAGATGTCTATTGTGAAATGACGAGGGTACCCAAGTACACCACAATCTTTTTATTTGATTTCAACCTATTCAAGACCCACCGTGTATAAACCTCTTTATGCAACAATCACTAAAGGAATATTTCAAAATGGTGTCCACTTGGAACAAGGTTAGTCCGACTGGCATAACAATGTGAGAAATCAAAGCCAAGTGGCGAATCACAATACACCTTGTGTGATCGTGTATGGATACAAGATCGAGACAATACGACAACAAGATATTCACTTGTGTGATCGTCTATGGATACAAGATCGAGACTGTTTTAGGGTAAAAACTGATTATGCTGTTTTTGGTAAATTTGGGTGTGTTGATGAGAAACGAATTTAAAACCCAAACAAATTCACTGCACGGGAGTACTTTTAGATTCGAGAGATCAATCTGTAAGACTCTGGCCTAAACCAAGAAATGGCCGTTCCAGATTCAATTCGGTCACAAGATGAAGGAGAAGGGTTGATCTTAGGGAGGGAAGCGAAGAAGGTGTTTGAGATCAGAATGTTGAATTATGAAGGCGTGGATGTTTTATGAATGGTATCAGAAAATGGTTTCTGGCTACTTGTGTTGATAACACTTGTGTTCCGTTTTTTTGAAATAGGTTGAAAACCTATTTATATAAGTCATTGAGCGCACCCTGATCTCATAGGAAGTGGAGGAAGTTAAGTAGTGGAGAAGTGGAGTTGTGCGGAAAGTGGTGATCATCGTGTTTCCGTTATGAGGGAAGAATGGTCACACTTTCACCCACTACTCTCATTATTGTTAACCATCCGTCCTTTCCTGATACTTTCTCGTAATGGGCGCGTTGCACGCCGCATGCTGTAAGCCGCCAGACCAATACCCCAGTGAGCATCCCCAAGTTTGTGACACGTTTGATGTCTCGAGTGAATGGGTCAAGTCATGAGACTCGCCACTAAAATCAGAACATAGTGCTTTTAGGTTAAATAATAAGTTATTTGTGAAATCAATATTTGTATAACATCTCTTAAAATCAATGTATATAAAGCATCGCTTTCAAACATGCAACTGAAAAATAATCGATGTGCGTGAAGCATCGTTGCTTTAGAGCTCGATTGAATCAGTCGCGAATTGAGCGTCTTAAAAATGTAGCACGACCGGCCACCTTTGGGTGATCGTTTGAGGACCCTATGGGCGAGCTATCACTTGGTCGATCGCTCCCTGTGGAGGAGGGGTGGCCGGTGATCGCAATGCTACCTTGTTGGTTTTCTGAAAATAAATCTACACCATCCAACTAGGCTAGCGAAGTTGGATGGACGAGATGATTTGCGGCAGTTACACATTGTCGTTGGTGTAATTTAGGGTTTAGGGCCGCGCGGCCAAACCTCTTTTGGTCCAGCGATTCAAGGCACTGAACGTTAATTCGAACAGGTCAATCGATCATGTGCAAAGGTGGGTTGCCGGTGATCATGTTGATGCCTTCGGGGCCGTCTGAAATTGGATCTAAACCACTCGATCTGGTCGGCAAAGATGGATGGTTGTGATCAATTTGCGATAGTAGCGTGTTGCCGCAAAGCAATTTTAGGGTTTTCAAACAACGCGTTCACCCTACTTTGGGAAAGTGATTTGATGCGCTCTAGTCTTGCTATGAGCAAGTCGATCGACCGAGGGTGGATTTGGGTCGACGGTGAACACGTTAGCACTTCTTTAATCATTCGAAGGAAGATCTAAGCCGTCCAACCAGGCTAGCTAAGTTGGACGGTCATGATGTTTCTGAGACCGTTTTGGCCGGTCTTAGCTCGTTTGAGCTCTCTTTTTCAACAGCGCGATCACCCATGTTAGGGTTAGTGTTCGATGGCGTTGCAAGTGTGCTAGATGGAATCCGATCGGTCGGGGTATTAGTGGGCCCGCCGGTGGTCATCATGATGATCGCCTAGTTCCGCTAGGAGTAGGCTAGGTCTATTGAATTGCGTGGCCAAATCGTGTGACCGTGATCGTTTTTTAAGACTGATATGGACAATCTAGATTTTCCTTAAGGAATTAAAACGCGTTCGATCGCGCTAACTTTTAATTAAAAAGTGTGTGAACATGCTGATCTCTTTGTCAGAGGGTGGTGTAACCTATGTGAGTGTTTTCATGTAGGTATTAATACTGACACTTCGGGAGATTCATGCTACTCCGCTGCGAGTGAACATTAATCGTCATGTCATGCCAATATTGAGAGTTCAGATAAGAACATAGCATAGGGAAACACTAGGCAAGTCATGCATTAGTGAATAATGCAATAGGTTAAAGTTTACAGAATATCAGGGGTTGTTGCTTCACGCACCATTCTGAATAAACTTCATAAATATGTTGAATTGATCAATACATATGTAAGTAAAGAGGTCTGGACACTCATTACTTTTAAATGGCCTTTATTCCTTTGCAGGATGACAACCCATTAAATATAGGGTTTTACAATTTTGACCCTGAACTAAAAACCATCATCAACATTAAGTCCCCTGCTTATCACATAATAGTGACGCTATTGCGGGGTAAGCACTAGATGGTGACATTTAAAGAAATTCACGAGAAGTTTAGTGTACATTACCAGGATAGGGGCTGGCTCGACCCTTGAGTATGATACGTCTCATCTTAGCGCACGTCAGTTGTTTTTCAGGTGGATAAGTATTTATTTGATCGTCTTGCGGAATATAAAGGAAATGCCTGAGACTTTCTCTCTGCATTGATCATCACAGAGTTGCTTCCTTCTTCATTCCAGTCATCATAGAGTTGCATCCTTCTTTGGTCCAGGTATTTCTTCATACCTTCATGTGGTATGATTTGATTTCTCTTATCACGTATGTTGATCATACAATCACGATGTCATGATGGAAACTGCTGGTGATGATTATTCTTCTACTTCTCCAGAGAAGAGCTTTGAAGTCGACAAACCCAGGGCTAGCGCGTTCGAGAAGGTTATGGCCAAAATAGATTCTCCGTTCGTGAAGCCGGTCGTGCCATACAGGGTATGTCTCTTGAGCACTTACGCATCGTTCGAGGGCGTGCTCAAGCTTTCTTGGCTTCGGTCGACATGGAGGAGAAATGGAGGTACGGAGAAGCGCCTCAGCCGACGAGCGTGATAGACACAATTTTGTGTCTATTATGATCTCAATTATGTACATTGTTCGCACTCGATTTCGTAATTATTATGGTGTTTTATGTGTTTGTAGGTATTTTTGGGCAATAAACGTTTTTGGAGAAATCGGCTCGAAAAGTTGTTCGGAGGACACTTGCTATTCAGACCTTTCACATTGGATAAGGGGTACCCTATTGATAAGGGGCATCCACCGTTATTTGCACCCACAGCTATTGTTTCCACCCCACGGCTATAGGCACCCCAGTCTGGATAGGGGGAGGTCATCTCCAAGAATTTAAATTCAAGTTATGGCGGGAATGTTTCCTACAGTACTAGCAGATTTGGATTTGATTTATGGACGTGTTTGGGAGAGACTCAGTCACAGATTTTAATTGCTTTGGGCCTGTTAAGGATGGACAGGACTGATATACTCGTTTGATTCGACAAATCAGATCCAAGTCATCGGGATGAAGTAAACAGGGGAGGTGGTAATACGGGAAGATTGCGTCTTTTCCAGAGAAGATTTTGAGCGAGATTTTATTGGAGTTCTTCTCGGATTTTGATTTGGATCGTACGGCTACATCAAGACAGGGTTGGTAATTGAATAGTTCATGCAAAGAAAACAAGTTTCCATATTTATCTAATCCAATCAGGGACCGTGATAAGTGAAGATTTCGGGTCTGTTCCATATTTGGAAGTTACGTGAGACAGGGAAGAGAATAGATTCTGTGAGATTTCTTTCTATCTCTTGCGAGAGTTTTGCTGAGTCAGAGAAGCCACGTAGAATATAGAAAAGGGAAGAAAAATCCGATACGGGGGAGAAAAGAAAAGGAGATTAACTCGAGTGATTCTCGCACCTGTTGGGTATATATAGGCAGCTAGGAGGTCGAGCAGAGGGGGTCGAGAACTTTGGGTAGGTTGAGAGCGAAATAACAAGGCTGCAGAGAAGATTTGGCAGCAACAGCAGAGAAGAAGAAGAAAGAGTTGCAGACGACACCACAAAAGTGTCGCTCTCAAGAACACGAAGAACAGAGACTAGCATAGGCAGTCTTATTTAAACTGCACAATAAAAGTATCATTGTTCGGGAATAATAGATCACATATATTATCAGCTTTGTCATCTTTTCTTAATAGTTCACCACCGTTGTAAGAGCTGTTTGTACGCCTTGTCTGACGTTGCAAACTGTCTACTTTATTAGTTTTCTCTTGTTTTCCACCTATTTGAGCTATGAACAACTATTTCGAGCACATGAATAACATGAGGAGCTAAACCCCAACACTGGGACGATGGAGGAAGCCATTTTTCATGCATGTGGTAATTCTATTAATTCTTTTATGACTTATTGCATTGATTTTTAATCGTATCTTATGATTTTTATTGAATGATTGTGATTTCAATTGATGGGTCATGCTTTCTTAAGTGTTTTGATGTCTCATGCTTTAGATATACAATCATTACTTTCAAAGTCTACTTTCGGCAATGAATTAGAGTCAATAAATTTGAGCTATAAATGTCTAGAATTATTAGTTGAACCACATGAATGTAAGAATTGGTGGAATCCAGAGTCTCAGTAATCTATCGATATCGTGACAAACTTGTGTATATATTTTATATTTTTAAGTCTTAAACAGAGTCTTTACAAGTCTGAGTTGAACGAACTTTTACTACCACTTTCTACAACATAAAAAACACATCAATTTTTGGCGCCGCCGACGCGGACTTGTATTTAGGTTTTAGGTTTTAGGTTTTAGAGTTATTTCTATTTTTATTTTTTTATTATTTTTTGTTCTTTTTTACGCCTTTGGTATTTTTCGATTCTTTTCAGATTTGGAGCGAAGCTATAAGGAAACAAAAAGTGCTATAAAAGGAAAGCATCGCCAAAGAAGGAAAGAAAAGAGGAGTCCAAGGAGTGATGAAGAAGATTTTGTATATAGTTATTTTGTTTTATTTTTAGAAACTGTAAATAGGGTTGTATTTTTGTAAATTTTCTTTTATTTTTGGACACTTTTTGGACTTGGACATTATTTTTAAAACCCTAAGGAAGGGTTGAAATTAAATATAAATTATTTGCAGGGAAGGACGACGATTACGATCGTCTCGGCCCCTCGAGTTCAGTACATCGACATCGGAGTCGGTGGCCCGAGTCGACTTCAACGGTTCATCGCCGTGCAGTACGGGAGGTAAGACTCTATCCACCCACGAATCCCCTGTCAGTGGGTTTTATTTTTGTGTGACAACTCACACCCCTGCAAATAGAATGTCGAACTGGTATTACAATAGCCAATACAACGAATATCCGACTGAGTTTCAAAATGGACGTTACTACTTTGACCATAGTGTGAATAGTGGTTGGGAACATCAGCCTTTTCAAGGTTATGGCTCATACCATGATGATCCCAATTACTATCCACACACGCACGGGTCATACGAGCAAAATTCTTATATTTCTCCTTTAGAAGAGTCTCTCAGGAAATTAGAGGAGTCGACACGTAGGTTAGCTAAGATGAATAACTTAGTTTATGACGAAAGAGAACTTTCTATAGAGGAATCCCTCAAGCTGATGGCTGAGACGAACGAAAGAATTGCTCGAAATAATCTTGATTTCCAATACAGTGTTTCCAATAATACCCTTGAAAATGAGGATAGTTATTTTCATAATCAAAAAGACGAGGATAAAATTGGTAAAACTACTTGTTTAGATGAGGTTCAACCATTTTCATGTTATTATAATGATGATTATGATGAAGATAGTGCTGATGAAGAATTTGAAATAAATAGGCATAGTGATCAGGAATTTGTTACTTCAATTGAGCTTAATAATGATAATGTTTCTAGTTCAAATCCAAATAGTTTTAATAATTATTCACCTATTCAAAAGGACGAGGATTTGACTAAAGATACCCCCGTTTTAGACGATGTAGTATTTCCTTTTGATTACGAAGCCGATGATGGTTTAGAGGAACGAGTTTCTTCTGAGAATATTGTTTTAGAGTCTAGCTATTTAGAAACATTAGTCTTAGACAAAGAAAATGAACTCGTAGAGATGAGTGAGGATGAACCTGACTTAGAAGAATCAATTGACCATTTTCAGGAATCAGATGACCTTGAAATTAGGGAAGTTGTGACTAGTCTTTCTAGAGACACTGAAAACTCTAAGTTTGGGGGTGATTATCATTCTCCATGTGCCTTAACTCTTAGAAAGGTCCCTCACTTGGGACTTGACATTTGTGCCTCAACCATTTTACAAGATTATCTTCATACACGTTTTCCTGAGCCTAGTGATGTCCATAGTGAAGTTCAGTTGTTAGAAACCCATCCTCTGGTTGATGTGGTTAGCCCAGACTATGATACCCAGATTGACTTTGTTTTCCCACCAAATATTTTTCAACCAATTGTGGGAATGTATGAGTTTAAAATGTGTCAGTTATTAAGTTCTGAGACCAAACCTAATTATTTTAGGAGAATAGAAACGACACATTTGTTTAAGATTGACCGCTAGTTTCATCGTGGTCAATTGTGTGAGTCAAAATTGATTGACTTTAAGGATCCGCAATTATTCAGGTTATTATTATGTGCTTCTAAGTTCTTATTTGAGTTTTTACAGACTTTACAACCTGAACCGGATCTTAGCTTTGAGGAATTCCAGCACAAGAAAATATTTTATTTGGACCCAGTTATAGAACCTGAACCTGAACCACAGCTAGATGTAGTTGTCTTAAACAGGAAACTAGACAAGGGTATGCTTTATTTGTTCATATTCATGGCATGCTGCAGATTCCTTTTGCTTGTGATAGCTCTATTTGGTTTTGATGACCCACAGAAATTCCAGCTATTACTTTATGATTCTATGAGGTGACTAATCCTTTTGTAGTCTGGCTGAAGACTTTAAACTTAGCACTTATTGGGAGGTAACCCAACATTCATGCGACACGGTAATATCTTTCCTTAACTCTTTTACTTCAAATGGTAACAGTTTCTCCTTGTTCATGCTTTTAATTTCATCTTTAGAACATTGAGGACAATGTTAGATTTAAGTTTGGGGGTATGGGAGAAACTTTTAGTTGCATTGATAAACTCCAGAGCCTAGAAATTTATGCTTATTAAGGATGGCACTAACCAATCTAAGTGGATGTAAGCATTTTGGTTGTAGGAGTTGAGGAACCAATCTGATTATATGGCAACATCTAAAGAGTCTGTTCATAAAAGCACAGAGCTCAGGTGTTAGAATTAAAGAAAAAACATGGTAGTTTCGCCATATCTCGTTGAATCCTTTTCACTTCTATTTTTATTTTGTTTTCTTTAAAATATGTTTGTCTAAGTGATTAGGTGGGGCTCACGATTCAAGTTGTTACCACTGCTAGGGTGAAATAGAGTGATTGAGATACCGAAAAAAAAAAAAAAAAAGTTGAAAAAAAAGTTGAAGAAAAAAATATTATGAAAAAAAAAAAGAAAAAAAGAAAAAAAAAAGTGAGACCAGACCATTAGACCATCTGGAAAAAATTCAATAAAGTCGACCACTGGAACCCTTGTATATGCCAGTTGTGTTGACCTAGAGTTAGGATTATCGACCACTGGTTCCCTTGTATATGCCAGTGTGTTGATATTAGTCGAACTAGTATCTCAGTCCATTAGGATAGGTTCATTTTGGAAGTGGCCTTCAGACAGATATGAGAAACACTGTTCACCTTAGTCAACATCAAAACCATCTACGTTTTTCTCTATATCCATCTCATTATCTATCCATGTGATTGGTTGACTCAGGTTATGATGTCCAGAAACTATCTGAGTAGAGCTCTGTCACTTTATATGAATTTTAGTATGCTTGAGTGCAAACTCGTGTACAGCAATTGGAATTCCGCATCAGGGTACTTCCTCCTGTAGTCAATAAGTATGCCAACCAAGGAGATTCTTTAGTGCCTTCCAAGATTTTGCGTAGATACTTAGGGTCTGGAGTATAAAGGTTTTGTGGGTACACCTCTGGTAAACCCTCCCGAGACTATAACTCCGCCACTAGGGCCACCTAGGGGTTTAAAGGCTTGTTGCATACGCTAAATGCAATCGACGATGCCTGCGACAGTGAGTTAGGATTTTATTTTCTGGATTTGATTTACTCGAGGACGAGCAAATAATAAGTTTGGTGGTATTTGATAGACACAATTTTGTGTCTATTATGATCTCAATTATGTACATTGTTCGCACTCGATTTCGTAATTATTATGGTGTTTTATGTGTTTGTAGGTATTTTTGGGCAATAAACGTTTTTGGAGAAATCGGCTCGAAAAGTTGTTCGGAGGACACTTGCTATTCGGACCTTTCACATTGGATAAGGGGCATCCACCGTTATTTGCACCCACAACCATTGTTTCCACCCCACGGCTATAGGCACCCCAGTCTGGATAGGGGGAGGTCATCTCCAAGAATTTAAATTCAAGTTATGGCGGGAATGTTTCCTACAGTACTGGCAGATTTGGATTTGATTTATGGACGTGTTTGGGAGAGACTCAGTCACAGATTTTAATTGCTTTGGGGTTGTTAAGGCTGGACAGGACTGATATACTCGTTTGATTCGACAAATCAGATCCAGGTCATCGGGATGAAGTAAACAGGGGAGGTGGTAATACGGGAAGATTGCGTCTTTTCCAGAGAAGATTTTGAGCGAGATTTTATTGGAGTTCTTCTCGGATTTTGATTTGAATCGTACGGCTACATCAAGACAGGGTTGGTAATTGAATAGTTCATGCAAAGAAAACAAGTTTCCATATTTATCTAATCCAATCAGGGACCGTGATAAGTGAAGATTTTTGGGTCTGTTCCATATTTGGAAGTTACGTGAGACAGGGAAGAGAATAGATTCTGTGAGATTTCTTTCTATCTCTTGCGAGAGTTTTGCTGAGTCAGAGAAGCCACGTAGAAGATAGAAAAGGGAAGAAAAATCCGATACGGGGGAGAAAAGAAAAGGAGATTAACTCGAGTGATTCTCGCGCCTGTTGGGTATATATAGGCAGCTAGGAGGTCGAGCAGAGGGGGTCGAGAACTTTGGGTAGGTTGAGAGCGAAATAACAAGGCCACAGAGAAGATTTGGCAGCATCAGCAGAGAAGAAGAAGAAAGAGTTGCAGACGACACCACAAAAGTGTCGTTCTCAAGAACACGAAGAACAGACTAGCATAGGCAGTCTTATTTAAACTGCACAATAAAAGTATCGTTGTTCAGGAATAATAGATTACATATATTATCAGCCTGTCATCTTTTCTTAATAGTTCACCACCCGTTGTAAGAGCTGTTTGTAACGCCAATACAGCGTTGCAAACTGTCTACTTTATTAGTTTTCTCTTGTTTTTCACCTATTTGAGCTATGAACAACTATTTCGAGCACATGAATAACATGAGGAGCTAAACCCCAACACTGGGACGATGGAGGAAGCCATTTTTCATGCATGTGGTAATTCTATTAATTCTTTTATGACTTATTGCATTGATTTTTAATCGTATCTTATGATTTTTATTGAATGATTGTGATTTCAATTGATGGGTCATGCTTTCTTAAGTGTTTTGATGTCTCATGCTTTAGATATACAGTCATTACTTTCAAAGTCTACTTTCGGCAATGAATTAGAGTCAATAAATTTGAGCTATAAATGTCTAGAATTATTAGTTGAACCACATGAATGTAAGAATTGGTGGAATCCTGAGTCTCAGTAATCTCTCGATATCGTGACAAACTTGTGTATATATTTTATATTTTTAAGTCTTAAACAGAGTCTTTACAAATCTGAGTTGAACGAACTTTTACTACCACTTTCTACAACATAAAAAACACATCAGAGCGCGAGAGATGAAAGGTTTGCAGCTCGGCTAAAGCGGCGAAGGATCGAGCATAAGCGACCTCCCACTGAAAACAAGCACGATTACCCTATCCACAATGGCATCATGATTCTCGACTCTAATGTGGACGAACCTGAACACCCAAAGGCTGTTGGAGCAGTTTCCGAGAAAGGTTCTGAAGTGTCTTCTGGAGAGAATGGTAAAACAATTCCCGAAAGGGATGTTGATGCAGCTCCTGAAGGAGAAGTTGCGGCGGCTCTTGGGGAGGACGTGGTAGCACCTTGTGACGAAGGTATTGAAGCATCTTCCAATGACGGTTCTGGTGAAGGCACCGTTGATCTTGCTAGTGACTAAATTTCCCTTTTGTTACTTTTATTCGTAGATGAGCACTTTTTCATAGTTTGTAGACATTTTCTTCTTATAATCAGTGGTTGAGCCTAAGTTTCATTAAATTATGGTTCTTTTATCCACGACATCTTGAGACTCTAGTTATAGCGCCCCCCAGTAGGATTACAATATAATCTCTCCATCTCATTGAGTCGTGCAATTCAATGAGAACGCGACACACATATAAGAGGTGATGCATTTTTACGTGACCGTACACTGCCTCCGTGACAATTTCATGTAACCCTAAAAGTAACGAAGGGATGCAATAATGGAAACTAAAGATTGGCCACGAACCTATCTACCTCCAATTGATGGCGCGTTGTAGTCCACGTAATGATGTGGTGATCGAGAGACCACCTTATTATTGAGATATGTTGTTCCTCAGAGTACGAAGCTCTTGCCCTAATAATCATACGATTCCCTTGCCCCTTTTCTTTCCGCATGTATTCCTTCAGTGTTTCTCGAAAGATATGAGATGCCTCTTTTTAGGGTTTTGTCTTTCTGGTTTGAACTAATGGGTAATGATGAGGGTTTAGGCTTGCTCAAGACTTTGTGTCATGATTCAGGAGTAAAGAGATCTCTAAAAGGAAACAATACTTTGATTAACTGACAAATTGAAACCCTAATTATGAATGCAAGCGTGCAATCATTTTGGAGGAATTACAAATATTGCATGAAAAGGGAAATTGCGGGGTAAAATACTAAAGATAACGCTAGAGGAAAAAGTAGCACAACGTTTTAAGTATTGAAAGACTTGAGCCATCGTGAGTGAATTGTCACACCTTCCAGTTCGTCTGCATTGATGAGCTTGTAGTAACCCCCTAAGACAACATCTGCCACTAGGTATGGCTCGTCTTTTCCTTATGTATGTGAATCGGGCTGAGCAGTAACTTTCACTACCATATCTCCAATCTGAAACAGGTTTGGGTGTTGCACAGCTACTTGACTCTCAGACTCATTATCTTTGGTTGAGCCAACTTCTAGATTTTTAATGAAACATTCAAAAGGCCCAACACCCCATTCACATCTCCTAGTAACGGCTGGGTTGACGATTGGGTCAAGTCCCCGGCCCTTGACGGAAGGTGGAGTGACTGATTATAGAATGGGTTGTTCAATAAGACTTACATGGATTCGGAATATTCGAATGTACGTCGATGGGCTCTCTCCAGGTAGCTGCGTCACATTGGCAAGTTGTTGATACAACAACAAATAATCTTCGGGGTTGGACGGCTTGTTGGAAATCCTTTCAGGTATAGACACTGGCAAAGGACACACACCTAGCTTTGCTTTGTTGTCATGCACCCACGAGCGCCCCAGAACCATATCATAATTCGTGCATTCTTTCACAATATGAAATTCGCCGCGTGTTAGAGCGTCTCCCACCTTTATTCCGAGGTCGATGTGCCCGTAAGCGTCTCTAGACTCTCCTTCTGGGCTTTTGATTATGGTTGGACAGAGAACGGCTTCCTGTTTTGGAATCTATGCGGCTCTCAGAGTCTTGATGGTGACAACGTTGAAGTCCGAGGCCGCGTCAATCAATGCATTGTCGAACTCGACGCCCTTCAGGCGGGCAGTGGTCAGCAGTCCCCAGTTGCATTTTCTAGCAGTGTCTTTTAAGAGAGGTTAGGGTTTAGGAGTAGTTTCCCCAACTGAAAGCAGACGCTTGCCTGACACAATGCGATTGAGAGCTGCAAATATATCTTGACGTTGTGCCTTGGAGAAATAAAGAATTTCACATACACGCTCCATCATGGATTGCACGGTTTTGTGAGCAGAGTCCCCAGAAAGTGCGCAACTTCTGACTGGGAGGGGGTCTTTGTGAACTCCCTCAGTGCCTAGTTGAAGTTCCCCCGCATCTATTTTTTTCTTTGAAAATGCGTTTCAACTTGTTGCATTCATTGGTGGGATGATTGACGAACCTGTGTGTTTATGGGTGAAAATTGTTTCTGCCGGTTTTGGTAAATTCAGGTGTGTGGATGAGAAACATAACTAAAACCTAAACAATGCACTGCACGGGAGTATTTTTTGATTCGAGAGATCAATCTGTACAATCCTGTCCTAAACCAAGAAATGGTCGTTCCAGGCTTGCTTCGGTCACAAAGTGAAGGAGAAGGGTTGGCCTTAGGGAGGGAAGCGAAGAAAGTGTTGAGACCAGAATAGTTTATTCTGAAGGTGTGGTTGTTTTATGACTTGTATCAGAAAGTGGAACTGGAATGAAAGGTATCAGTTCTTTGGTGATTTCTGGATATTGTGATGTTGCCGACCAAAACCCCCGTTGTTTGGTGGAAATAGGTGAAGCCTATTTATACAAGTCATATTAAAACGTACCCTGGTCTCGTAGGAAGTGGAAACGATTGAGTGGTGGAAGAATGGAGTAACGTATAACCGCCAGAAACCCATGCTTCCATGATGAAGGAAGTGGATCCGTTTACACCCGTTACTTCTTGCCGCCATTAATTGTCCTACTTCATGACACTTTCCTATAACGGACGTATTGCACGCCGCACGCTGTAAACCGCCAGACCAATACCCTGATGAGTATCCCCCAGTTTGTGACATATTTGATGTCTTGAGTGTTTTCGTGGAAAACATGTAGCATTTTGCTACGTGTGGCAAGTTAAAATCAAGAGGCTTGCCATAGGAAAATAGCATGTGATGCCATTAAGCTCGTCTTGTCCGGTCGCCTAAAACTTGCCACAAGTCTGTTAGTTCGGTGGCGAACTTCGATGGCTGAGATCGCATCTCATGAGGAAGCGTATCCGTTGATTATGGATACCTTGTGTTGGCGCCTGATAATGGCGCAGTGGGGTTTGGTGTACGCCAGTGGCAATGTGGCATGGCTGGCATGGCTCGTGCATGCCAGTGGCACGGTGGTGTAAGTGGCACCTGGCGTAGCCATGTCCACTACATTTAGGCAGTTGGTCGCCTGAAGCTTGCCACAAGTCCGTCGATTGGTGGCGAACTTGGATGGCTGAGATTGCATCTCATGAGCAAGGGTAGCCGTTGATTATGGCCACATTCTGTTGGCACCTGTTAATGGCATAACAGCATAGCCGCGGCGTAGTGGCATGCGCCTACGGCATGGTGGCATAGCCGCGTCTGTGGCGTTGTGGCATGGCCACGCCTGTGGCTTGCCTATTTTGGCAATACAATGCTGGTATGGATGTTTATTTGGGCTGGATTGGGCTAGAACTCGAGTTGGATAGAAACAGAGGTGGAGTTATACACGGACCCTGTATGAATTGCTTTTTGGTATTACAGGGAGACTAAAGGTGAGATATTATTTCCTAAGATGAGTTTCTATCTAAGGAAGATTTGGGGAGGAGTTGGAAAGATCAGAAACGCGTGAAACAAGTAAGGGAAGAAATTATTTCCGTGACTTCCACGAAAAGAAAATAAGAAATTTAATCGGGATTTTGAGGTTGCTGAAGTGTATAAAAGGCTTTGTCGAGTTCCATAGGAGGGTATTGAAGTTTCGAAGAAGTTAGGGGAAGTTTAGAACACCACAGAGCCGAGAAATCAAAGTTGCAGGAAACCGGGTTTTGCTGCTGCTGCTGAAGAACACGAAGAACATTAGTCCCTTCAAAACAGTCTTTTATTCTACAACATATATCTACTATCGTTTCTCGTGATTCATATTGCAACAGTTGATTCTGTAATGTGATCGATTTTGTAACGCCCGTTAAACGTTGCAAGTTGTCTGCTTTATTAGTTTTCTCTTGTTTTTCATCCTTTTGAGCTATGAACAACTATTTTGAGCACGTGAATAATATGAGGAGCTAAACCCCTTAGCTGAGGCGACGGAGGAAGCTATTTTTCCAACAATCATGTGGTAACAATTATTTTGTTAATTTCTCCAATTCTTTTTATGATTATTTTCATTGAATGAAAATTGAAATAATGATTTTTATTGACTAGTTGTGTTTTCACTTGATGGTGCATGCTTAGCTTAGGGCTCTTGATGTTCCATGCTTGAGATTAACAACTAGTAATTTGAAAATCTACCATTGGCAATATTTTAGAATCACAATTTCTTTTGGAGCAATATTGTCTAGAATTGCATGATAAGTATTAATATTGAATCACATGAAAAATTGGAAAGTAGTGGAATCCATAGTCTCAGTTTTCTCTAAAATCTTGATAACAACTTCAATTTAGTTTTCTTTATTTTTAGTTTTCGAAACTTAAGTCTAAAATCAAATCTCTACAAGTCTTTAACGAACCACTTTTCTTACCACTATAAAAACTGCATCAATGGCACTGCAACTTGGTCCACGGATCGGTGGATGACGCTAGCTGGATAGGTCACAGAACGTATGGAGATGGCGCTTGGCTTCAGTCCATGTAATGGTGGAAACTGGCTTCAGTCCGTGGAATGGTGGAAACTGGATTCAGTCCGTGGAATGGTGGAAACTGGCTTCATTTAATGGAATGGTGGAAGCTGGCTTCAGTCCGTGGAATGGTGAAAATATGGCGCTGGAACTTCGGCTACCAAACGATGATGAAGGCGCTGGAACTTCGGATACCAAATGGTGATGGTGGCGCTGGAACTTTGGCTACCAAATGGTGACGGTGGCGCTGGAACTTCGGCTACCAAATGGTGATGGTGGCGCTGGAACTTTGGCTACCAAATGGTGATGGTGGCGTTGATGGCTTCAGTTCGTGGAACGGTGGAAATGGCACTTGTAAGGTTTGCTGGTTGGATCACGGAATGCTGGAGCGTTGGCGCTAACTTAACCATAGAGTGCTGGAGCTATGGAGAGTTGGCTTGACCACGGAGTGCTGGAGCCATAGAGAGTTGGCTTGACCACGGAGTGTTGGAGCCATGGAGAGTTGGCTTGACCATGGAGTGCTAGAGCCATGGATAGTTGGCTTGACCACGGAGTGTTGGATCCATGAAGAGTTGTCTTGACCACGGAGTGCTGGAGCCATGGAGCGTTGTAGGTTGAGTGACTGGTGTTCCTCGTGCTGGCGCGCTGCTGGTTTGGTCATGGAGCGGAGATATTGGCACACTACTTGTTCGGCTATAGAGCATGAGTGTGGTGCGCCTAGTCATCTATTCCCGTTCATGGAGCAATAAGGAATCCTTATTCTGTTCAAACTCTAGAAACTGCGTTTCGTATGAAAAGGGGTATCGACCCTCTTTTGTTTTTGTTGTTCATCCGGATCCGTGCTTTCATCTGCAGCATCTGGCTCCTCTTTGTCATTCGTTAGCGGTGGTAGAGCGAGCATTAATGGTAATCAAAGCAATCTCCAATAGTTTATAATCAACAACAAGGCAAGCCAAGAGAACTCAAGGTAGGTGCTCGCGTATGTATCCACCCAACAGTATCATCGATCTTCTCCAGAATGTGTAATAAGGTTCTGACTCCAGAAGAATGAGTATCTTACATGTCCATTAGATTTCAAAATTTACCAAACTCCATTGCACTCTTGGGATGCATGGATGAAATATATGCTCGGCAATGATCATGTCAGGGCTAATCTTGGAGATTGTGGTTGCGTTGTTGGTCCATCCTTGACTTTAGGTTATCTGGTGCCTGGACTTTCTGATTGCGATGATGACATGTTGTGGATGCTTGCATGGTCGAAATCTTCTGGAGCCATTGGGTGAAGTAGACGAGTTGAGAGCGTTCCGTTGTCGATGTGCTGCTATCAAGTCTTCAAGGTCTTCGTTCCAAGCGACATCCTTTGAACCATCTTCTGAATATTGAACTGTTATATGGAATGGGATGCGGTGAGCAGTCCCCAGTTATACTTCTGTTAGACCCAATGGCATGGCCGGATGTGTGAATGTATCTTTGTGGCGTGCTTTTGGAGTCTTTGATGCACGTGTACGGCTTCATGTTGAGGAATTCCTGCGGCTCGTAAAACTTCGACAGTGATGATGTTGAAATAAGAAATAACTTGGTTGAGGGGAGTGAAAAGCATACCATGTTGGTAGTCCCCATGTGTAATTATCCTGAGCCTATTTTCTCGTGGAAGATGTGCTTCTACTGCATTCACTTGTAAGGTGGTGATTGCGTTCAAACCTCTAAACCTGAAGAAGGCTTCAGTCCCCAATTGTAGCCTAATTTAATTGCATCTCCTTGAATCCACGCTTATGGGATTTGATACAAGATTATTGTACTCTTCTGTATGTGATGCTGGGATTCTTGGAATCATCTCATGGACGAAAAATTCTGGATAACGAAGAGGTAGCAGTGAGAGAGTTATGTCGTTAATCGTGGCTCCCTCTGTCTCTTCAAGAAAAATGTTTCAGCCACGTCTCTGGAGTTATCTCATTAGTGCTTGATTGTTGTCGGGGATGGACCGCGATGAGCAGTCCCCAGTCGCACTTCTCTTTGGTTACTGAAGTTGTTTCCTATGAGTATGCTTGGGATCCGTCGTGGGCCTCGTAAAGTGTTGCACACGCCTTCTGGGCAAAGAGGTGATGATATCCTTACGCTACACCTTTAAAGAGTAGGTGACCTTGTCATGGCTATGACTTTTAGGTTGACCGTGTCTCCTGATCTTTGACAGTGAAGGGATTCCGTGTAGAGCCTCAGTCCCCAAGTTTGGTTTACATGTTTCTATCTTGTATGGTCGGTGAGTTGACCATAATAAAGATATCATCTTGCATCCGTACTAATGACTCTATTACTTCTTCCATGTGAAACTAAATTATGGAGAAGTATGGATTGCCTTTGTAGTGGTTGTTGCTATGGTAAAGCTCTGGCTGGTATCAACAAAACGAACAACAACAATTCTTGGCAGCAGATGTGATCTGAAGAGACTACATTGTCGTGGGAACTAAAATAGGTTGGCTGGAATTGCATGGGCGTCCATGGAAGCAAAGGGATTAACTGGATGTGTAAGCGAGTAAAACTTAGAAGGAAGGAGTGGCGTTAAAGCGGCTTCGGCTCTGGGGAGAACGTTGAAGCGGTTCCTGGAGTGAAACGTGGAAACGGAGCGGTTTCTGGAGCGAAACGTTGAAGAGGACCGGCTTCTGGAGGCGAAACATTGAAGCGGCTCCTGGAGCGAAATGTTGAAGTGGAGCGGCTTCTGAGGAGAACGTTGAAGCGGTTCCTGGAGTGAAACGTGGAAGCGGAGCGGCTTCTGGAGCGAAACGTTGAAGCGGCTCCTGGAACAAAGTTCGAAGCGCCAACGCAACACGGATGAGAGCTTGAAAATATATCTCGGCGCTGCACCTTGGAGAAATAAAAAAATATCACACACATGCTCCATCATAGATTACATGGTTTTGTGAGCAGAGTCCCCAAAAAGCATTAATGCACAACTCCACCAATTGATGTTCGGTCATATTTGGTTTATGACAATCTAACGCCCGAATTCTGAATCCCTTGACTAATCATTCAGATGTTCATTGTTTCGCTCCTTTTGAGTTGTGGCCATGTCCGTCTGAGCCTTAGCAAAAACTTATTCTATTTCCATCAAATCAGCAATGGTAATAGGGGGTTGGCTTCCTCTGGCTCCTCCGGTCTCTCGTCCTGATGGTGGAGTGACAACAGCTCTGGTGACGACTGGGAGCGTCACACTTGAAGAAACAATGGGGGAGGAGGCAGCGGCTCTGGCTATGGTGATCAGAGGTGTAACGCCTGAGGGAACGTTTCCTACGTCGCTGGTGTTGGTGGTAGAGTCTGCGGCGCCACGGGGGTTGATCATGCTGACAGGTGGTACATTGATGTCACTGGAAGGAACGTTGATATCAAGGGCGTTTTCAGCGCTGATGCCATCAGGTTTTGTTGCTGACTCGGACCCGAGCTCTACCATCTTGAAATTGGGATTGAAAAATGAAATTGGAAATTAGTATTGCAACCGAGAGATTAATCTCCCACTGTGGTCGCCAATTATTTATGGCTGAAAACTGATTCTGCCGGTTTTGGTAAATTCAGGTGTGTAGATGAGAAACAAATCTAAACCCTAAATAATATACTGCACGGGAGTACTTTTTGATTCGAGAGATCAATCTGTACAATCCTGGCCTAAACCAAGAAATGGCCGTTCTAGGATTGCTTAGGTCACAAAGTGAAGGAGAAGGGTTAGTCTTAGGGAGGGAAGTGAATAAAGTGTTGAGACCAGAATAGTTGATTCTGAAGGTGTGGCTGTTTTATGACTTGTATCAGAAAGTGGAACTAGAATGAAAGGTGTCAGTTCTTTGGTGATTTCTGGATACTGTGATGTTGCGACCAAAACCCCCGTTATTTGGTGGAAATAGGTGAAGCATATTTATACAAGTCATATTAAAACGTACCCTGGTCTCGTAGGAAGTGGAAACGATTGAGTGGTGGAAGAATGGAGTAACGTATAACCGCCAGAAACCCATGCTTCCATGATGAAGGAAGTGGATCCGTTTACACCCGTTACTTCTTGCCGCCATTAATTGTCCTACTTCATGACACTTTCCTATAACGGGCGTATTGCACGCCGCACGCGGTAAACCGCAAGACCAATACCCTGATGAGTATCCCCCAGTTTGTGACATATTTGATGTCTCGAGTGTTTTCGTGGAAAACATGTAGCATTTTGCTACGTGTGGCAAGTTAAAATCAAGAGGCTTTCCGTAGGAAAATAGCATATGATGCTATTAAGCTCGTCTTGGCCGGTCGCCTAAAACTTGCCACAAGTCTGTTAGTTCGGTGGAGAACTTCGATGGCTGAGATCGCATCTCATGAGGAAGGGTAGCCGTTGATTATGGCTACCTTGTGTTGGTGCCTGATAATGGCGCAGTGGCGTTTTGGTGTACGCCAGTGGCAATGTGGCATGGATCATGCATGCCAGTGGCACGGTGGTGTAAGTGGCGCCTGGCGTAGCCATGACCACTAGATTTAGGCAGTTGGTCGCCTGAAGCTTGCAACAAGTCTGTCAGTTCAGTGGCGAACTTGGATGGCAGAGATTGCATCTCATGAGGAAGGGTAGCCGTTGATTATGGCCACATTCTGTTGGCACCTGTTAATGGCATAACGGCATAGCCGCGGCGTAGTGGCATGCGCCTACGGCATGGTGGCATAGCCGCGTCTGTGGCGTTGTGGCATGGCGGCGTGGCCAAGGCTAGGATTTGGTAACGTAGCCAAAGTTAGGGCTTGGCGACATGGCCAAGGCTAGGATTTGGCGTCGTGGCCAAAGTTAGGGCTTGGCGACATGGCCAAGGCTAGGATTTGGCGCCGTGGCCAAAGTTAGGGCTTGGCGGCGTGGCCAAGGCTAGGATTTGGCGTCGTGGCCAAAGTTAGGGCTTGGCGGCGCGGCCAAGGCTAGGATTTGGCGTCGTGGCCAAAGTTAGGGCTTGGCGGCGCGGCCAAGGCTAGGATTTGGCGTCGTGTCCAAAGTTAGGGCTTGGCGGCGCGGCCAAGGCTAGGATTTGGCGTCGTGTCCAAAGTTAGGGCTTGGCGGCGCGGCCAAGGCTAGGATTTGGCGTCGTGGCCAAAGTTAGGGCTTGGCGGCGTGGCCAAGGCTAGGATTTGGCGTCGTGGCCAAAGTTAGGGCTTGGCGGCGTGGCCAAGGCTAGGATTTGGCGTCGTGGCCAAAGTTAGGGCTTGGCGGCGTGGCCAAGGCTAGGATTTGGCGTCGTGGCCAAAGTTAGGGCTTGGCGGCATGGCCAAGGCTAAAGTGGCTCGTGGCATGTTGTGGACTATGACCAAAAATTAGGGTAAAAAGTCTTTGTTTCAAACACGAAATCCTAATTGGAGTCCGTTATGGCATTGGCCACGAACAGAAAGTGGATTAGCACGTTGTGGCGTCATTTGTGGCACATTGGCATGTTACTGCGGCAGAGTGGCATGTTGGCATGTTACTGCGGCATAGTGGCATGTTGGTATGTCGATTAATATGTTGTTGTGGCAGGGCGCGCTTGGCCTGCCAGTTAGTATGGTGGCGCGACAGAGTGCGTTTGTCCTTTAATGTATGGTGGCGAGTTTAGAGCGACTTGATTGGTCAAGAAAAGGGGTCGGCAAAACATAAGGCGCGGCCGCACCTCTAGTGCTTGTGGCGCATTTTAAAGTGACCTGATTGGTCGGTAGGAAGGAGAGGTTCCGGCAAAGCATGGGCGTGGCTACACTTTTGGTGTGAGTGTGGCGGCTTTAGAGCGACCTGATTGGTCGATGGAAACTGGGGCCGGCGGGTATGGGCCCAGCCACAACTCATGGGAGTGTGACAGGTTTAACGCGACCTGATTGGTCGACGAAGGAGTAAGGGCCGGTTAGGTAGCATGGGGCGTGGCCATGTGGCGCCGGTTAGCCTATGGCATGGCCACGCTCCCCTCATTGTTGCTCCTACTCCGCGGCTCTGTTTATTCTTTGCTTTCTGACTGAGTATTTTGTGCAAGGGCCTTAACCTTGGTACTTGGAGGTCCGTGCTACTATGCTGCGAGTGAACACAAATTCGTCATGCCATACCAATATTAAGGGTTCTGCCAGGGAACATAAGCACAAAAAAGTACTCAGCAGGCTCCGACATTTGTGAGTAATGCAGCTAGGAGCTTATACACTCATTAGACTCTACACTAGTGAACAGTTCATCCAGAAGCTTGAGTTTCGATATAATACAAAAAAAGACATAGGTACTCGTCAGATTTTGATATATTCTCCAAATTCCCTGCGGAATATAGACATATCAATGTCTTCTACATCTGATGCCGGGTCAGGTAGATAGACTTTTACAAATTTAGCCCAGAGCTAAAAACCACCATCAACATTGTCGTAACGACAATATTTTGGATTTGCCATTTCTTCCTCACTTGGTGGGTATCTGACAGGAGGTAGTTTGATGGCATCATCCTGAATCCTTGCTTCCAGGAGCTCAATTACTTCCTCTATTGGGAACGGGAAGTCTAAAGCAGCATCTCCAACTTCTTGTTGTTGCGCAGGCGTTTTAGCCGGTGCCTTCCGTGGTGGAGCTGCCTGATGTGCTGATGCTGCACGTTTGGGCTGTTGTTCCACCGTTGGAGCTTTTCTCTTTACTCCTTCACCCACTACACTTACAGAGGGTCCAGCATTGTATTATTTATTGATGAGACGTCTGCTTCCTCGAGTCTCATGTGCATCTTCGTTTCTGGCGGGTCTGGTCCTCTTCAGTAATGTCGGTGCTGTCGTGGCCGAGCGTTTAGCGGCTTCATGAAGTTTAGAAAAAGTTTGGAAACACAAATTCTCCAGTACCGCGCGATAGATGGGCACCATGCCGTTGATGCATGACTCTACCAACTGTTGTTCAGTCAAGTTTGGATCGTGACAATCCAGCGCCTGAATCCTGTATCTCTTGACATAATTATTTAGATGCTCGTTGTTTCGTTGGAACATTCTCCCCAAGTCTGAAAAGGTGATTTGCTCGGATACGAAGAAATACTTCTTGTAGAAAGCGGTTACCATCTCACACCAGTTGGATATGTTGTTTGGTGCGATGTTGTTGTACCGGGTGTACGCTCTCCCGGTAAGTGACTTCGAGAACTATTTCAGGCGGAGGACATGGTTGTATTCGTGCTCTCCTAATGACTCCATAAAACGAGAGATGTGTTCACGTGCATTACCAGTACCATCATAAAGGGAAAATTGAGGAGAAGAGTATCCTCCCGGGAGAGGAACTCTTTGCAGATCAGGAGGATAAGGAGGTTGATGCTGATGAAGGTCTACAGGGTTTTTCTTGCCTCGATTTTGGAGAAGTCGTTCTAGATCCTCACGCGTGATGAAACTGGATGGATGATTCCTTTCTCTTGAGCGCTCAGGAGCAACACGAACTTCCTCATCTATGAATGCACGCCCTGTTGAAGTGCTTGCGCCAAGAGTGTTGAAAGTACTCCTTATTGGTTCCATGGGCTGATGCGGCTCTTGTGGTAGTCGTTCTGTTAGCGCCTTGAGGAAAGTGAGTACCTCTTTCTGAGTTGTAGCCATGTCCGTCTGAGCCTTAGCAAGAACTTCTTGTCTTTCCATTAAATCGACAATGGTAATAAGGGGTTGGCCTCCTCTGGATCCTCCAGTCTCTCGTCCTGATGGGGGAGTGGCAGTAGATCTAGTAACAACCGGGGGTGTTACGCTCAAAGAAATATTGGGGGTGGCGGCAGTGGCTCTGGCTCTGGTGATTGGAGGTGTCACGCCTAAGGGAATGTTTCTTGCGCCGCTGGTGCTGGTGGTTGAGGATGTAGTGCTACGAGATGCATTGATCGTGCTGGTAGGCGGTACATTGGTGTCACCGGAAGGAATGTGGACACCAGGGGTGTTGTCAACGCCAGCAACATCGGGATTTGTCGCTGATCCACACCTAAGATCCATCATCTTGAATTCGAGAAAATTGAAAATGAAATTGAAAATTGATCTTGCAACCGAGAGATCAATCTCCCACTGTGGTCACCAGTTGTTTTGGGGTAAAAACTGATTCTGCTGTTTTTGGTAAATTTGGGTATGTTGATGAGAAACAAATTCAAAACCTAAACAAATGCACTGCACGGAAGTACTTTTAAATTCGAGAGATCAATCTGTAAGACTTTGGCCTAAACCAAGAAATGGTCGTTCCAGATTAAATTCGGTCACAAGGTGAAGGAGAAAGGTTGATCTTAGGTAGGGAAGTGAAGAAGGTGTTTGAGATCAGAATGTTGAATTATGAAGGTGTGGATGTTTTACGACTTGTATCAGAAAATGGTTTCTGGCTACTTGTGTTGATAACACTTGTGTTCCCTTTTTTGAAATAGGTTGAAAACCTATTTATATAAGTCATTGAGAGCACCCTGATCTCATAGGAAGTGGAAGAAGTTAAGTAGTGGAGAAGTGGAGTTGTGCGGAAAGTGGTGATCATCGTGTTTCCATTATGAGGGAAGACTGATCACACTTTCACCCACTACTCTCATTACTGTTAACTGTCCGTCCTTTCTTGACATTTTATCGTAATAGGCGTGTTGCACGCCGCACGCTGTAAGCCGCCAGACCAAAACCCCAGTGAGCATCCCCCAGTTTGTGACACGTTTGATGTCTCGAGTGAATGGTCCAAGTCATGAGACTCACCGCTAAAATCAGCACATAGTGCTTTTAGGTTAAATAATAAGTTATTTGTGAAATCAATATTTGTATAACATCGCTTATAACCAATGTATATAAAGCATCGCTTTCAAACAAGCAGCTGAAAAATAATCGATGTGCAGGAAGCATCGTTGCTTTAGAGCTCGATTGAATCAATCGCGAATTGAGCGTCTTAAAAAAGTAGCACGACCGGCCACCTTTGGGTGATCGTTTGAGGACCCTATGGGCGAGCTATCACTTGGTCGATCGCTCCCTGTGGAGGAGGGGTGGCCGGTGATCGCAATGCTACCCTGTTGGTTTTCTGAAAATAAATCTACACCATCCAACTAGGCTAGCGAAGTTGGATAGACGAGATGATTTGCGGCAGTTACACATTGTCGTTGATGTAATTTAGGGTTTAGGCCCGCGCGGCCAATCCTCTTTTGGTCGAGCGATTCAAGGCACTGAACGTTAATTAGAACAGGTCGATCGATCATGTGCAAAGGTAGGTTGCCGGTGATCATGCTGATGCCTTCGGGGCCGTCTGAAATTGGATCTAAACCACTCGATCTGGCCGGCAAAGATGGATGGTTGTGATCAATTTGCGACAGTAGCGTGTTGCCGCAAAGCAATTTTAGGGTTTTCAAACAACGCGTTCACCCTACTTTGGGAAAGTGCTTTGATGCGCTCTGGTCTTGCTATGAGCAAGTCGATCGACCGAGGGTGGAGTTGGGTCGACGGTGAACACGTTAGCACTTCTTTAATCATTCGAAGGAAGATCTAAGTCGTCCAACCAGGCTAGCTAAGTTGGACGGTCGTGATGTTTCTGAGACCGTTTTGGCCGGAATTAGCTCGTTTGAGCTCTCTTTTTCAGCAGCACGATCACCCATGTTAGGGTTAGCGTTTGATGGCGTTGCGATTATGCTAGATGGAATCCGATCGGTCGGGGTATTAGTGGGCCCGCCGGTGGTCATCATGATGATCGCCTAGTTCCGCTAGGAGTAGGATAGGCCTATTAAATTGCGTGGCCAAGTCGTGTGACCGTGATTGTTTCTTAAGACTGATATGGACAGTCTAGATTTTCCTTAAGGAATTAAAACGAGTTCGATCGCGCTAACTTTTAATTAAAAAGTGAACACGCTGATCTCTTTGTCAGAGGGTGGTGTAGCCTATGTGAGTGTTTTCATGCAGGTCTCAATACTGACAATTCGGGAGATTCATGCTACTCCGCTGCGAGTGAACATTAATCGTCATGTCATGCCAATATTGAGAGTTCAGCTGAGAACATAGCATAGGAAAACACTAGGCAGGTCATGCATTAGTGAATAATGCAATAGGTTAAAGTTTACATAATATCAGGGGTTGTTGCTTCACGCACCATTCTGAATAAACTTCATAAATATGTTGAATTGCTCAATACATATGTAAGTAAAGAGGTCTGGACACTCGTTACTTTTAAATGGCCTTTATTCCTTTGCGGGATGACATCGCATTAAATACATGGTTTTACAATTTTGACCCTGAACTAAAAACCACCATCAACAAAGACAATACAACAACAAGATATTCACTTTATAATAGTTATGGTACAAGACCGAATCACTATAAGATCAATACCAAGTGCGTAGTCAATGTACAAGTGTATTTATTTTTAATTAAATTGCAGAAAGTAAAAGTAAATCACACAACAAGATTTTTTTAATGAGGAAACTGCAAATGCAGAAAAACCCCGGGACCTAGTCCAGTTTTGTATACTCTCAGAATTAAGTCGTCATACAAAGAACAAAGGAAACTTCGTATAGTTGAGACCAAGTAATCTATCCCTAGTTACTTAGTTCCCTCAGTATTCCTGCGCCTACAACCGTCTGGCCAATGCACGTGAATCCCAAGATAGAAATCTCTATCTTGAGTTGTTTTACCAATGTAAAGTCTTCAGCACTCAACTCCTTTTGATCGTCTTCGAAACAGTAAAGGAGCAAAGTTGTTTGGTAACCACTCTATCAATCTTTAAATAAAGATATGTTGAGTTTTGACAAAGGCTCTTCTGTTTAACAAGTAAACTTCTTTGTCGGGTTTAGATCAATCAAGATCCTTATTACCGTAGTAATTAGATCTAGATTCGCAATCAATCTAAATAGATCTCAAAAGAGAACTACAAATAGATGTTGATCTATACAACTAGATAATCACAAGTCTATCAACGATAAACAATATCTAGTCGGATCCCAGACGATCAAGATGTGTGCACGAAGTAATATCACGAGATGCGAAACCAGTCATAAAAATCTTCTTGTCTTCAAGTCTTCAATTGTCTTCAATTTTACATGCACACAAAACTTGATTTCACTTATGATCTATCACGCACATAATGGAGTATGCTAACAATGGATGATCACAAGTTATCTTCGGATTTAAAAACAGTTCTGAAGATCTCGTCGATCCTTTGATCTAGTTTGAGTGACCTTATGTCAGAAAAGAAGGCTCTCAAGGATAAACTTTTGACTCATTTATGTTTGTTATTTTCGGTTTGGACTCATTTAGGTTTATAATTTTCGGTCCCCGTTTAATATTTTCGTAATTAAAAATATCAAGACGTACTGTTCAAATTTATCTTTTCGCCATAGTAAATGATTATGATGAAAAGTTTGAACCTCCGATAAATTCAGAAGAACAAGAAATAACGTCTTTTAAGGTTAATATAAGAAATAGTTTTGAGTTAATACTTTCATTAAGAGCAACTTGAATGGAAGAATGTCAAATTTCTAAATTCATGGTTTGTGATAAAAAAAATCCCTCCCGCCCCCGTCCCGAAATCCTTGTCCAACGAAAATATGAAGTGATAATGTGAGGATAAACTGATAACGATTAGAGTAACCATTATGAACGGATGCTTTTCTTGGCTTTGGCTAGATTATAGCCAGCTAGAGCAACTAGTATGACAAGAAATTTTTCTAGAATGTAGACTATAGTCAAGCTTTGGCTAGTGGGTACTAGAGATGTGCAGCAACCAGTAGCCAAGGATTGGCTTGCGGAACTTGAGTTTCCATAGTGTGCAGAAACTCAGTTTCCTTCGAGTATTCATGATTATTTATCCGGGCATTAAGGAAACTTAAGTTTCTATCTTCAGTTTTTTATTTAATATCTCATAGTTTCTGTCTTTTCCTATTTGTACATAGAAGAACCGATATATGCAAATAAAAAAATAAGTTCCTGTTGTAGGGCCTTTGGCCCATGTGTGTGGCCCATCTATATGTAACCAGGGTTGATACTCTAGCCTATAAATAGAGGCTTATTCCTATGTAATACTACATTGATATCTAATGAATAAGATCTCTTTCTTCTCTATATATCTCCTACAACACGTTATCATGCACGACTCTACCAACTGGTGCGATTTTTTTTTCTCTTCATTCAAGATTTGTTATAGATTATTCCTTGAAGATTAGCGTGGTTCTGATCCTATTCGTTTATCATCATGGATGCGTTACCACGTATTTCTTTTGAACAAAGAAATTTCGTTTTCGTAGTATATATTAGGGTTCCACAAACGTGTGATTATAAAACATAGAGATTTCACCGTTAGATTTTCATGAAATTTTAATATGTTTAATCCAATCAGTCATTACGTACTATGTTAACATTTCAATAAAATCGGAATATGATGCAATCTCCAAAACCTGCGTTTAATAAAACTGTGTACGTTCAGAAAAACCCTAATTTTTAACAGCGTCGAAAAACCTAAGTTTTGAGAATTTCAACCGTTGGATTATGCTATATTTTTGGTATGTTTTGTATATTTTTCTTGGTGAGATACTGTAAACATTTCATAAAGATCCAACCATGGAAATACTCAAAAGTACGTGATATTTCCAACTGTGTCCACAAAAACACTAATTAGAACAGTCATACGGCGTCATGGATAAGCTTTTATCTAGCCGTTGGATTGAGTTGAAATTTTATTATGTTTGTGGAAACATTATTATGAAGTTACTGTAAATTTTTCATAATCATCGGAGATGTTTACATATGTTTTCTGATCAATAAAGTTGGATGATGAAATTTCCAATTTTAGGGTTAACAATATGTTTTGGGCTCATATGCTAATAGTTTCAAGGTTATTACCAATGGGCCTGAGCACTTCATATATAATGGAACATATATGTGGACTTTTTTTTTTAACCATGACGTAGTCAACCCAATGGACCGGGCATTGACCAATCCGTTGACTGGGTTCCGATTAAACCAACTCGAATAAAATTTGACCTTTTGGACTCAGAAGTACTTGAGCGCTATTAAAGAGCCTCTGATACATAACTCAATTGTGTCTACAAGATATTTACTTCCATCATGAAAACCTTCAACCATTGACGATGCATTGTTCAAAAGATGAAGGCATAACTTCTACGTTTTAAGGCGACATATTGATTTCAGACGATGGAATGCTCTGAAGGAAGTTTTTGAAACATTCATGAAATTTTTCCCTTGAAAACTTGAATGTTCATTGGAATTTAAAACACTTGTAATATTGGCTCAAGTAGTAACAATACAAAGTAAATGTATTTACTGAGCATGAGACATAGACGTAATTCTGACTCATTGGAATGACAGTTGGACGCTTGGTATAAACATTTACTGAGTATGGTACAAGTGATGGAATGCATGTATCATACAGTAGCAGCCAACTACAAGATTATAGAGAGTTTAAATGAAAACAAACTCACTATATGTTAAAAGAAGTCCATACCCCCGCTTGTCAACTTCAGTGGCAATAAGAAACTTGCCCAATTAATACACTTACATTTTGATAAGTTTTTATTAATTATCTTTATTCAACTGAATTTTGTATGATTTGATCCTGGACTATTGGTTGTATGGTAGTTTAGTAAACATTTTTTTTAAGTTAAAATAAAGAACTTTTTATGTGAAGAACTAAATTCATGGTTTGTACTTATGAAATGAAAAGTATATCATTTCCATGAGACTGATATACTCTAAAGCACTTGAGATATACTCATAAGTACTTGAGTTAAAAGGATCATTCGTACATTATGATGAAAAGTATATCATCCTCATGAATTGTAACACTCTAAAGTAAATGAGATTGATTTTCTTTTTGTTACGTAATAAGGCCACACCACTTATTACACAAAAATATTAAGGAAATATATTAAACTGATTGTTGAATAGTTTACTTATATAATATCATGCGATGATTGGATCATTACAGGTAATATCCGAGCGAAGAAATGCTCAATCTCTTACGAAATCTGTGCGAGCGGTTATCGTACAAAATTCATTGTGAGAATGGGAATGCATCTACAAATTACCTCCAATGAATGTGAAAGGAATCACATTTTAGAGAAAATAATGAGTCAATTAGTCTAGTGAACTATAATCACTAATACTTGGATAATTGACAATATAATGTTGGGAATTGACTCACTCAGGTTTTGACATAACCATAAAGACACTTTGGTTGTGATATAATGTTTTGTTTTGAAAGAACTCAAATGGACATCCTTTTAGTTGAGTTAACAAGAAAATGGGAAAGAATGCAAAGTGACGGCATCTCTCATAATCAACTTTTTATAAATTACCAAAAACACCACCTCCCATTATGCTTTTAAAGTAATAAAGCATGTAACTTATTTTACAAAGTCATTCTTTAGTAAAAAGGATTGAGACCATCCTAAGATGCAAATGGTAAACAACCCATTTTTTCAAAAAAAAACAAGGTTATATTTGTGGACATATCCATACAGAATGCGGTCCATTCAAGTCATTTATGGCTCTGATGGATAATTCGAAGTGTTGAATTAATTATTGTTCACAAGAAATTATGCGTTTTTGAAACAATTCTAGCACATATTATACAATTTAAGGTCTCACCAACCTTGTTATTGCTACATATTTTACATAAAAAGGACTTGATGGATATTTCATGTTTAATATGATCATTGTAGAGCATCATATACCCCATGGTCTCGCAGAGGCTACCACCATAGGTTATATATGGTGTCTAAGGATATGTTATGCGTAACAACCTTCCTACAAATGCTTGGGGAATATGCAATATTATACACATATTCACTTATTCGTTTTAGAACCCACAATTAGTCAACCATTTTTTGCGTACCAGTTGGTAACTGGTTATAAGCCTGACATTTGTGTTCTTACGCATTTTTGGTTGCACTATATATGTGCCATTACGAGTCCACATCGTACTATGATGGGTCACGAAAATGATTAAGTAATTTTGTTGGATATTTACTCTCAACAATTATCCGCATTTTAAAACCTTTGGCAGGAGATATCTTACCGCTAGATTTGCGGGTTATCACTTTAATGAGACAGTCTTCCCGTCATAGGGGGAGATAAGAAAAAGTATTTTCTAAGGGAACGACAGGAATTGTCGTGGTGTGTTCCCACTGTGTCTCATATTGATTCTTGTACTCCACAAATGTAAATGTGAAGTGAAAAAATAATCGATTTTCAGAATGTACATTGATGTCGCTAAAGTGATGTGATCACACATACCAGCTGCAAACCTACCTGCAAGGTTACAAATCCTCAATAAGGGATATACACCATAGACTAAGGTGTTGCAACTACACTTAGTGGAAGTGTGGTTGAGGTCGTGGCTCCATAAAGGAAGTTGGAGAGACCACTTGGTTCGATCAATCCTCACCTAGAAAGGAAGTAGGTGGGGAAGGCACAACTTATTTATATCATCAGAAATCATCTCTTAAGATTGTCTATGAATATGTCCATGAATCAAACTGGAGGACGCTCCGAATTTTAATGATTCCAGAGAACAATGACATCCCAAGTGGATTATGAGAATGCGCACGAGTCAATGGAAAGATCATGCGAGCATATTGATGATTAATTTCATATACACTTGCTTAAGGAAATAGAGCAAGATGAGATCGAACAAAGCTCTTTGTTGCTTAATGTCAACGAAGAGCATATTTGGCCTATAAAATCCAGGTAAAACTTGGTTCTTTGACAAATATACAGGTATTTGGTGTGGTAGTGCTAACCAACCAAGTGTAAATCCTATTTGACATACATGATTAATTTGTCACAAAGCATAATGAGAAGAAAGAAGTCTTAAAGGATAAAGACTCGCCTTGTGGCGCGAGGTTTCTCACAAAGCCCTGGAATTGTTCTCTTGTAATGAATGTTATAGCGTTCCACTACTTAGTTATCTTGGTAACTTCAAAAGGACTTGAAATGCAACATATGTATGTGGTTGTTACGAATCTCTAAAAGAATCAAGAGATAGCAGATATTTACAAAAGTACTTGATAGCCTTTCGTTTCCCAAATCAAGTGACTCTAAACCACAAAGTGCGTTTACAGTTAGATATAACGCTTACTTATAGATTGAAGCAATCAGACGGATGTGGTATACCCGTCTAAGTGACTATTTGATTTGGAGGGGATAGACAAGTAAGTAATTTTCATTGCGTATTCACAAGAAAGTTCCTGATTTGGAATTGTAGCTATCTATGTAGATGATACAGACATGATGTGTACTCTTGATGTAATGAGAGACCTTAAAAGCTATTTTAAATTCGAATTTTGAGATGAATAATCTGGGAAAAGCTCGACCGAATACTGAGCTTGTGGTATATTATTCCACCAGTTTGCATATGTCTAAAGTTGTCAGGAAATTTAATAAAGACATGTATCCTGATAGCACTCACATGATTAGTCGAGGTTCAAATGTAAGTAAGTGACCATTTCGTCTAAAGGAAGATGACGAAGATGTGTTAGGGATGAAATTCCCATATCTAAGTACAATATACGCATTGTTGTACTTAGTATAGTAATATACTCGATTAAATTTTACATCCTCATGGAACTTGTTAGCTAGATATAACTTAGCGCCAACGCAACGTCATTGGAATGGTACAGTGAATGTAATCATGTACTTAAAAGTAACCATTGACATAAATTTGTTTTATCCCTACAAAGACATAAAAAGGAATGCTAATGAAAGTGCGATCCAAAAGTTGTTGATTATGAAGAAATAATAATCTCTTATCTAACGACAGTAATCAGGGGGAGATATAGTAGATTATTTTCTAAGTCATTACCGATATTCAGTTTCGAAAAGTACATGGTCAAGGAATGTCGGAACAACTCGAAAGTAATTAGGGGGAGATGCCGACATCAGGGGGAGGATCCAAGGATATGATGTCGACATATTTGACTCTGAAATGTGAAGCTGTGTTGTACTTTTTTCCCATTCAATCGAGATTAGTTTTTCCCACAGGGTTTTTGTTACTCGGCAAGGTTTTTAGCGAGGCAACCATAACTACACCAACTACATGATAAATGACGAAGACTGCAGTTGCTTGCTGAACAATATCGAGAATCAAAGAAACGAAACTCGATAGTTTGTCAAGTGAAACCAATGTAGGAATCAGCACAACAAAGCAAGGATTACACGCCAACGAGTTTTGAACAAGTCAACTAGTAGTATTGATAATACTATTGCGTATCGGTACTAGGTGTTCATCAATCATCTATAGACATAGATAAGATGTTATGTATGAGTATCCAAGCAAAGGCATACTTAGGATTTAATCGCGTTGTACTCTTTTCCCTTCATCAAGGTTTTATCCCCTTTGGGTTTTTCCTTGTCAAGGTTTTAACGAGGCAACATATATGCGAGTCCAACTCTGTTCTAAGTTTTCTTAATATCGTACTATTTTCCTTAGTTCAAGTTTTGTCCCTCTGGGTTTTCCTGGCGAGGTTTTATTGAGGCAATAGACTTAGATACAGTGGTCATCGAGGAGAGAAACTAGATCTGAAGAGCTATATCTGAAGCGCTACATCGGAAGCATTATATGTGAAGCACTACATATGAAGCACTACTAATGGACCGCACATGGGGGAGTGTTGTAGGGCCTTTGGCCCATGTGTGCGGCCCATCTATATGTAACCAGGGTTGATACTCTAGCCTATAAATAGAGGCTTATTCCTATGTAATACTACATTGATATCTAATGAATAAGATCTCTTTCTTCTCTATATTTCTCCTACAACAGTTCCCTATATTCTAGTATTTGGACGGAATTTCAGTTTCCGTTACTATAAATACAGGCGTCATAATGTTTAGTTTTCCTCAAACTCTTAGCTTGGCTAGGGATGTATATGTATATTATATCCCAAAATAAATAAATAAAATGATTGACCACAATCATTGCTCTTAACATGATATCCTCTAAGAAATTTCAAGTTTTAGAGGATGTGAATAATCTTATGCAGGTATTACAGTTGAATCATGCATTTTCCAAGTAACCATGCATCTCTCTTTGAACACTTCATCTCGGACCACTTCATCTCAGACCTAATCATAGAGGTACCAATTTGTTTGGGGGTGTACCGACCCAAAGGTAGAACTTTTGTCTGGTTTGGAATTTGGTACACCCCCAAGTATTTGGTACACCCTATTAGCAATCTTGCTTCATCTAACCTATTTGGTACGGCAAATTCACTTTCTAAGTTCTACCAGATGCTTGGGAAAAGTTGTCTTATGTTTTGAGTCACATTGACATATACTAACCAATATGCTTCTCTATCTTACATTGTAAAATGGTCAAATAATTACCGATAAACATAAGGTCAACTTCATCATCATCTTCATTTCTGTTGACCGATAAACATATGCTTAATTACCAGTTTTGTATTTAATCCACATATTCGGAAACAGTTTGAAGAATCGGTATTGTCGATAGGGGCTTGTCAACCAAATTCAACTCAATTACTTTGGGTTAGGTTGCCAAAGTCCAAAGGTGACTCACAGTCACAGTTTACCAAATCGAAAGAAGAAGAAGGTCGGAAGAATGAGCCTCCCACAAGTTAAAATTTCAGCTGAGGTCGATTTAGCTAGACCTTCAACTATATATCTATCATCGTCATCATCATTGTCATCATCAGATGTCACCAATATCCTCGTTAGTGGAAGCAATTCATGGACCAGTTCCAATGGGTCTTATAAATGGTGTCAACTGCTGGAAATGCCACTTGCTCGTTCACTTCCACGCGGTGACGTTGAATTTTCCCACGGAAGCTTTTAGTACGAGCAGTTGAGAAGTTAAGAATAGTTTGATCACTATCAGTGAGTATTAAATACTAGTTAATACACATCATTCAAACTAAGTCTCCCGCACGCCAAAGAGCACAGTGCTGTGCTCAAGTGATCACACCGCAAATATTAGGCTGTTTTGCAAATCGTATCTAGACCATTGTGCCGACTCGATTGAATCCGCCGACTCGATTGAATCCAAAGAAGACTCCACCAACTTGTGCCGAAATGTCAAAATTCCACGGTGAATGTTCAATTTTAGTGGAAGATTTTTTTTTATTCTATTCTATTTTATTGGTGAAACACAGTGCAAAGAATGTCATCGTTTGTAAAATCAATGCTGGGAGCTATTCCAATCTAATTTGGAATGTATGCCAACCAATCACATATATCGATATTTCCATACAGAGGGGTTAATTAACAACCATCGGATCCACATAATTCTCATATGTATGCATACTTTTAAAGATTCAAGTTGATTTTTTCATTTTCTTCAAGTTTGAGGACATAGCACAAGTTGATATTTTCACCATATTGGCAAAATTTAGAAAATATATATGACAAAATATTTTCTCTCATCTTAAAGAAGCGATGGAGAAAATCAACATCAATTAACGATTTACAAAATTGTGTCCAAATTAAAGAATATTGTCGTTTTCAATATCGCATAGTTGGCTGTGGATGGTTTCTTATAAAAATAAGTAGAAAAATAGAAACCATTACTCACATGATCTTAAATCTAATATATACGAAGATACCAATTAAATTGGACGTAGGTTTTTCAACCATGCATGTGAATAACTAGCGTGAAGGGATAATCAAATTTCGATAATACCCCAAAAAAAAATGGTGATTCTGATTTCATTAAGGAATAGAAACCGTAAACCATCTATGGTCTTTTAGAGAAGGGGAAAAAAATAATCAACCGATATAATCAGTCATGTCCCATTAATATAGAATTAACCAACGGATTTTAAGGGCACCAAAAAATTGAGGATGACCATAATAGTATTCAGTAGTTGCGAAGATGTATATAAAATCCATTTTATGGTTGACGAATGGTTTCTTGTAAAAAGAAAATAGAAACCATATAGATAAACCACACGATCCTTGAATACGAGGACAAGGATACCAAATTTAATTGGCCGTAGGTTTTTCAACCATGCATGTGATTAGTTACCGTAAAGGTATAAAATTTGCGACAACACCAACTTTTGGTGATTATTTCATAATTATGGACCATTCTTAGGATTAAACTAAAAAGAATTCAATTGCACCCAAGAAATAAAACAAGGCACGGGTGTATGCAAAAGATTATAAGCAGATCGAAAAACTAAAAAAATGGATTAACACATATAATGGATTAACACATAGAGTTGATATTTCTCAACAGTTGTTTTGTAATCTTATCGTTTAATTAGATGATTAGATTGAACAATGAATTTATTTCCGGCTGATGAAAGTCCCTAAAATATACTACAAAAACACGTTGTTGGAAGTGGTCGATTAGGATTAGGAGCATGACAGCGTGTGATCTACGATAGCCCTTACTCCCTCTGTTCCTAATTGATAGGTTGGTTTTGTTTTTAGAGAAAATTAAGGAAATTAATAGAACTAATCATTGAAAGTGATCCTCATGACACTTGTCAATAAAAGAAGTGAAGTGAAATGTGTAAGAATATTTCTGCATAGAAATATCTTGTTGGGCCATATGATATCTTTGGTTAATTTAGAATATGGCTAAACATGTTGGTTACAAATATTGGGGTCCTTTCATATTCCCTCTTCCTTGATGGACGGTCGAGATTAAATGAAAAATCTAAATCCTATGAACCTTGGTCCTCCTTCTACCTATAAAAGGAACTCTATAACCATCAGAATAGGGTTCATGAATTTTTATTATTTCATTACACAAAAGGTCAAGAAGGAGAAACTAAGAGTTTCTCAAGGTATTTCATTTTACGGGTCTTCTTGCTGGACATCTTGGATTCAACCAAATGGCATCAGGTATCCTTCCTAACACAACTATGCTCATGATGTGATTATCATGTTTGTTCAAAGATCCTTTAAATATAAATATAATTTCTTACATTTGGCATCTAGAGCCTGGTTTAGAACTCCATGATTTTCCTTGATGATTGTATGCAAATGTTGTGATGATTTGAATCCATCACCATGTCTGTTTTGATTTCTAATAATCATGTTTATGTTTATATACCATGAATCTCTAAGATATAATGAAAATATTATCATATGAATAATGATTTATATATCTTTGTTTTGTACGGTCTCTTGAAATGGAAATACACATTCATATGTATGCTTCATGACATGTATGATTGATTTGTGGTGTTTGACTTATTTGACAATAACATGATTTTGTGTGATCTCTGGGTTAACATGATTCAATATGATGATATGATGTGATTTGTTTAAGATCAATAACATGTTCTATTTGATTCATGTGTAAAGTCAAAACACCGTTTTGATAATCATAACGTATGCACATAGGGTTAAACAGTATTCGCTGTTTTCAAAGGTCGGACATGAGATGTTCGTCTGACCATGAAGAAAATTTTTTGGAAGTGTCTGTTTGAGTATTAATTAATAATAAAACTTGGGCTATTAATTTTTTGAAACGTTTATTATTAATTTTTTGAAACGTCTATCATTAATTTTTTGAAATGTTTATTATTAATTTTTGAAACGTCTATTATTAATTTTGAAACGTCTATCATTAATTTTTGAAACGTCTATTATTAATTTTCGAAACGTTTATTATTAATTTTTGGAAACGTTTATTATTAATTTTTTTGAAAATTTGAAGTGTCCTTTGACTTCCACATGTTGACTATGACCGTTTGACCATTGACTTTGAATGCTTGCTTTTGGTTGCAAATGTGATCTAATGTGTACATGTTTATCATATAACCTTCATGAATAGAACCGGTTTATAGTTAAAACCAAATTATATGAAGCCTAAGAATTATGAAGTGGTTTTACTTACGGAAGAAAAATGAACCAGTTAATATGCTTCCGCTTTATTGATAACATTAATGCATAATTTAAGCTGATTTTCTATCGAATGATTTTATAATGAAACCATTTTTCACACTATTAGATTTGAGTGTGCATTATGATATGGTTTGTGTGCTTGTGCGTTATGGTATGGTTTCTCTCACATTATTGTTTTTTCTTTAAATTTTATGAGATTATACTTGAAATTATTATGGGACTCTTTAGTTATCACCACATTGATGCTAGAGTGTTATATCTCAATATAATCATAATATTATTATAAGCATGTATTTTCAAACCGTAAAGTGTAGGTTTTGTAGTTATTGACATCATGTGATAATGGCATTATTTTAATTGATTGGCTATCACCACAGTGATGTCAAATCACTTTTGGCCATGATCACAATTTTTTCAAGTGTTTATAATATCGTTTTGCTTAAATGTATTAGAACAACAATTACCCACAGGTAATTGGAGTTCACATGTTTAAGATAATAATGAAGTGTACAATATCTGATCATACATTATGGTAATTAAATAATCGGCACATGATTTTAAGTTATTTCTTAAAATTGCATAAAATAAAATCTACATAAATTAACTCATTATCGAGTTGAGTAACCTATTACGATTTTTTGATATTTTTATAAATATTTTTATTATGTTGGCAAAACTTATTGCATCCTCTATGGAAATTGAGGTTTTATTTTTTGATAAATTTCTCCATATTTGTGAAAATGATATTCATTGAGTATTTAACACCTTTCATATTAATTCTCCTATATCCGTTATTTATCATGATCTTTAAGCTTGTATCAGATTTAAATGAGTGATGCATCAAAGAATTTCCTTCAACGAAATTTCATTATTGAATTATAATTATAATCTTGCTTAATGCTCAATTCTGGTTTAAAGTTCAATGCGTTTGGATACTTTTCAATTAAAGAGAGTTGATATTTCAGGGTTACTCATAATTGTTTATAATCGACTAAATTTATGATCAGATCAAGTATGTACATATCATTGAATGGGACCACGCGATGTCACAAGAAAAGTTAGTGTGATATTTGCATTTGTACATGTTTGCTGGATTGTTTAGTTATCACCACAGTGATACTAAACTCTTATCTTGTAAGTATTGTATATTTTGAGTCCTTTCAGTTTGATTTAACGATTAGAACAATGCTGCTCACAAGTAGTTTTGGTTCACAAATTTAAACAAGCATTAAGGTTATCTAAATGTTTCATATACATGTGAAATAATAGCCACCCACAGGTGACTACAACTCACATTATATTATTTTCAAAATATTTAGAATTATTGGAGTTTGTTAATACATTTTAGGACGTGAGTTGCCCACAGGTGATTCTAGTTGTGGTATTGAACAAACATAATGTTGTGTGTATGATAAGGTAAAATATGTACTAATGTTTTTTTCATGTCTCACATTGTTCCTTGATAAGGTTTTACCCACAGGAGAATCTTATTGAAGGTATGAAACTATTGTAAGCTTAATTGTCATTTATCTCTAATATAAATTTCAGCTTTTGTTCTTATTAATTGTTGATTATGATTATTTTGTAGACTTTTAATGGTCCATTTTTTGGAAGATAAAATTGTTTATCACCTGATGATTTTTCGCGTTACTGTGTACATTTATCAATTGCATTACGAATCTCAATCCGTGGATGTTTTCTTGAACATTCATTATTGAAATTGAGAGGCAATTATAGAGAAAGCGAAAATCATAAAGTCTGATAAAGGTGGTGAATATTGTGAAAGGTACGACAAAACAGGATAATATCCTAAATATTTTACGTAGTATCTCCAAAATTTTGGATTTGTTGCTCAATACACAAGGCCAACTTATCCTTGGCATAATGGTGTATAACAAAAGGCAAAATCATACTTTTAAGAAAATGGTTTGAAGCGTGATGAGTTATGCATAATGACCACATATCAGTGAATGTATGTTCTTTCAACAACTGTGTAATTTAAATAGATTTCCGAGTAAAGCGAGTTTCAAAGACACACTTTGGACTAGAATGGTTGGAAACCTAGTTTAAATCACCTTTAAGTTATGGTTGTTCGGTTGGAGGTGAGGGCTTACATTCCAAAGAATGAAAATTGGATTTGGAAACTATTATTGGTTCATTGGTTTTCCTAAATGATCCAAATGGTATTCTTTAACGTTCTAACCGTAGTATGAGACTTATTGAAACCGAAAATATAAATTCGTTAATGATGGAATAATAAGTAGGAGTACGTGGATATATCTGTTCAAGAAATCATGATAATGATCCCTTTATTTAAGATTTCTACAGATATTGTGAATCTTCTCATTATCGAATTTTAGATAATGAAAGACCACAAATTACTCGATCCAATACTCCGTAATATAACTCATGTCAATAAAGAAATTTTATGATAACAACATGAACCAGCATTAAGAAGATCTCAACAGAGATTGTAAGAAAGTTATTCATGTTGTTTAGGTGATTTTCTTACAAGAATTTATTACATTTTGATATGCAATGGCAAAGACTAGGTTTTTGGCTCACAAATATTATGTGTAATAATTTTGATTAATCGATTGATGCTATGTGAGAAAAATCATTGGTTGAAAGTCAAGTCTCGGATATTGTTTAATTGCTCGAAAGACACAAATCAGTTGTATGAAAGTGGGTCTTTCTGACCTAATACGACTGTAATAGCAATTTTAAACGGTATAAAGCAAGACTTATTTCCAAAGATTTTACTCTGAAATGACGCATTGATTATAAATAAGTTTTTCTCTCGTGTCAAAGAAAGACTTATTCAGAATTATCATAGTATTATTAATAGCTCAGTATGACCTAAGAGTTGCATTAATTAAATGTGAAAATAGCCTTTATTAATGATAAATTTAGTCTACAAATTTTAAAAATCAAAGTATGAAATTTAAGCAGCCTCCCATAATGGTATGTGAAATTCAAGATCAGTGGGAGAAATTCATACTCTTGGTGTTTCATGTTAAGAGTTACTACCTACGAGTAGTGATCTTGACTTTATGCATATCTTTATATTTTTTGAAATAAAGGATGTCAATAAAGCTTACCATGTGATAGTAATATCATATGGATTACTAAAGCTCTCATATAAGGCATATATCGAATATTCAAGGAATTTTGAGGTAATACCATATTTAATGATTTTATTTCATGTTGGATAGAAGATATAAATTTAATCTTCATTACGTCTTAATTACGATATGAAACTTATAACAAGTTGTTAATATGTTAACTAATTGCCTAAAGAATTGAAAAGAACAAATTACAGGAAAGCTATCAAGAATTTTGAGATACTATTTTAACTTATGTCTTATAATTAGTTAGCAAACCCAACAAGAGTTGATTGGGTTTTCAAGCTTCAATTTTTGTGGATGTATGGATTCTATAAAGGAAGAATCCATTAATACTAGTCCCACAATTGAGTTTGAATATTTATGACTGCGATACTTAGAGACTTAAGGTTTGTCTCTACATTGCTGAAATTTACTGTCTTAGCTTCGTAACATTAAAGCACGATATGATACAAAAGGAACAAAACACATGAACCTTGAGTATATATGCGTGAATTAGGAAATTCAGAAACAATAGTTGTTCATTTACCGCTTAAGCACAATTGCATTCGGAGATGCACTTAATGAACAATTGCCTTTTAAGACCTCTTAAGAAAAGATTAAAATCTTAGGTACGTGGGAGTAATTGATTATTGAATTTAGCTAATTTATGTGCTTATTTTTGAAAACTAATTGAGCTCTTAATAATGTAATTCTGAATTTATTTCTCGTATCCATATTTAGTATACACTTATGTGAATGGATGAATGTTAATGAGAAATTGTCTTTCTTTTGAAAACATAACCGGACCATTATGATATCCCCATTTAAGGCCTGATTAAGTAATTTGCTTGTGTTGTGGTACATGGAAGGGAACATGTTGATAACAGGACAATGTGCCACCGCCATGACTCGCATACGTGATTTGCTTGGTTAAGGTATTACGTTTAACCATTAAAATTGTTTAGCAATTATTGATAGACACATTTTTTGTGTCTGAATTGTCCTCAGTGCTGGTATTGTTGGAACTCGATTTTTGTACTAATATTGTGTTTTTATGCATTTTTAGGTATTTTTGGAAAAATATTTTTTTGGAAAAATCGGCTCGAAAAGTTGCGCGGAACACCCCCGGAGGACATTTGATATTCGGACTCTCGTCTTTGGATAAGGGGTAACCCATTTTCTAAGGGGCACCCCCAAGGAGGCACACTGCTATTCGCACCCTAGAACAGGATAGGGGACTTCATCTTCTCCATTTCAAAATTCGGTTTTGGCGGGAACTCATGCAAACTCACCGTGAGTTTTAGGGTTTGGATTTTGGAGGCGATTAAAGGAGACTAAAGGGCTGGAATTGTTTGGGTACTCTAATATGGGCTAGACAGGGGATGATATAGGAGTTGGTTTCGATCCGGTTGGGCTAGAATTGCCGCGAGAAGCAAACAGAGCAAACTTACACGTACACGGGTCCGCTTGGGTTTTGAAGTTTTTTGAACGTGTTATGTGCTTGATTATTGGCTCGAGCAACCACCGGAGCGTGTAAGAGATAAACAAGGCGTGCGGCGCGTGCGAAACAAAAATAGAAAGAAAATATATTTTCTTCACCGCGAGTGATGGGAGGATTATACGCAATTATAATGTGATATTTTGCCATTTATCGAGTATAAAAGGTTGGCTGGGACTCGGGAAGTATGACGGAGAGTTTGGGAGGTTTTAGAACGCGAGAAAAGCAAAAAAATCGAAGTTGCAGATCGCCATTTTTCTCGCTTGCTTCTACGAAGAACACGAAGAACGGACCAAAGATAAGCGGTCGTTCTTCTACAGCGTCTGCGACACATAGACGTGGGTCGTAATACGGAGTGGGGCAGACTTACATGACAGAAGCACTTATTCTCTATCGTAGTTTGTAACAATGTTTGCAACATCTATAACTGTTGCAAACCCGATTTTCATCATTTCTCTTTTTGTGCATCATTTGTAAACCATTTTTGAGCAATAATAATGAATTTTGAGCGTGTTTACACCATGATGAGCTAGAACCCATCACTGGGACGACGGAGGAAGCTGTTTCGCACCCATGTGGTAATTCTATTTAATTCCTTTATGACTATTTGCACTATTATAATTGATTTATGATTTTTATTGATTTTTTGTGAATTCGTTAGATGTCGCATGCTTAGTCTTAGGTACTTTAGATGCGCCATGCTTGTGAGTTACATATAATTCTTTATAAAATCTACCTTGGCAAAGAATTAGAGTCGATATTTGTTACTTTTTGAGCCTTAATTGTCCGGAATTAATAGATGAACCGCATGAATGTAAGAATTGGTGGAATCTCGAGTCCCAGTAACTCTCTCCATCTTGTGACATAAATTGTATATATTCTTTATATTTATTATTTTTTTTTATTAAATCCTAGAATCAATTTCATCAAGTCCGAGTGAACGACAACCCTACTACCACTTTCTACAACATTATTGAGTCACATCAATTTTTGGCGCCGCCGACGCGGACTTGTATATAGATTTGTTTTTAGGTTTTTATTTTTATTTTATTTTTATTATTTTTGTTCCTTTTTACGCGTTTTGGTATTTTCTATTTGCTTTCAGATTTGGTGCGAAGCTTATGAGAAAGAAAAAGTTTTGAAAAGTAAAGCGAAACCAAAGAAGGAAAGAAGAGAGAAAATCCAAAGGAGTAAAGAAGAAAATTTTGTATATAGTATAATTAATTTTTTTTTATTTTTAGAAACTGTAATTAGGTAATTATTTTTGTAATTTTTATTTTTATTTTTTTGGACTTCTTAATTTTGGACTTTATTTTTGGACTTTTGGACATTTTTTAAAACCCTAAGGAAGGGTTATTTAAATATAAACTGCACAGGGAAGGACGACGATTACGATATCGTCTCGGCCCCTCGGGTTCGTACATGACATAGGAGTCGTGGCCCGAGTCGACCTCAACGGTTCATCCCCCGTCTGGAACGGGAGGTAAGAATTCTAAACACCCGCGAATCCCCTGTCAGCGGGTTTACTGGATGATTTTGTATGCATATATGTTGAGGTATTGAAAACGGTTGCTTTAATTTCCTAGTAAAGGGCAAGGACTGGCCTTACAAGATAAGAGTTCGGATTTCATCACCGTTCTCTTCTTGCCCGCCTTAGGAAAACGAAACCAAACACGAACCTAAGCCTAAAATTTTGACTAGAACGAGACCGATAGGGTAACGAGCTTAATAGGAAAGTCGTTCGAAAAATATTGGTTACTCTTTAAGCATACTTCGAAGTTCATGATGGTTTATGTGAAGTTGAATGCGTGACTGCGCCGCCTTGTAATCGCGGTGAGGCCTTGGGTATCAAAGCTCCACTGAGCTTCCCTCGCCTTGATTCAACTTACTTAAACTTGGATTGATTCTAGAGGGGTTTGCTCAGATTGTAACGAATTCCCTTTCGAAGGATTAGAAGCTGGTCTAGAAACAATCTAAGTGGAGCCATCATGCTTTTTGTTTGCTAGAAATCAGTAGGTTTGTTTTGGTCGAGTCAGCCTTGTTTATGTTTGTGTAGAATTCCCTTGCAGTTAGGATGTCAAACTGGTATAGCCAATACAACGAATATCAAACTGAACAATATGGACATTACTACTATGACCATAGTGTGAATAGTGGTTGGGAACGCCAACCTTTTGAAGGTTATGGGTCATACCATGGTGAGCCCAATTACTATCCACACGTGCATCGGTCTTATGAGCAAAACAATTCATCTATTTCTCTAGAAGAAGCTTTCAAGAGTCATTCCTTATTTGTGAAGGAAACCTTAAATATTCCAGATGAGTCCCTAGAGCAGTCAACTAGGATGTCTTTAGAAGAGACTCTTGAGCAATTTACTGAAAGTACAAATAGGATTGTCGAAAAACTTGCTCGAAATAATCTTAATTTCCAATATAGTGTTTCCAATAATACCCATGAAAATGAGGATATTTATAATCAAGATGACGAGGTTAGATTTGGTAACACTAATTTAGATGAGGTTCAACCATTTTCATGTTATGATTATGATGAGGATAGTGTTGATTAAGAATTTGAAATCAGTAGGCATAGTGATCAGGAATTTGTTACTCCAATTGAGCTTGATGATGATAATATTTCTAGTTCAAATCCAAATAATTTTAATAATTATTCACCTATTCAAAAGGATGAGGATTTGACTAGAGATACCCCCGTTTTAGACGATGTAGTATTTCCCTTTGATTACGAAGCCAATGATGGTTTAGAGGAACGAGTATGTTTTGAGTCTAGCGATTTAGAATCAATAGACTTAGAAAAAGAAAATGAACTCGTAGATATGAGTGAGGATGTACCTGATTTAGAAGAATCAATTGACCATTTTCAGGAATCAGATGACCTTGAAATTAGGGAAGTTGTGACTAGTCTTTCTAGAGACACTGAAAACTCTAAGTTTGGGGGTGATTATCATTCTCCATGTGCTTTAACTCTTAGAAAAGTCCCTAACTTGGGACTTGACATATGTGCCTCAACCATTTTAAAAGATTATCTTCATACACTTTTTCCTGAACCTAGTTGTGTCCATAAAGAAGTTCAGTTGTTAGAAACCCATCCTCTGGTTGATGTGGTTAACCCAGGCTATGATACCACGATTGACTTTGTTTTCCCACCAAAAACCTTCCTTCCAATTGTGGGAACGTATAAGTTTCAGATGTGTCAATTATTAAGTTTTGAGACTAAACCTAATTACTTTAGGATATTAGGGTCGACACATTTGCTTAAGGAAGACCACCAATCTTATTGTGGTCATTTGTGTAAGTCAAAACTGATTGACTTAGAGGATCCTCAATTATTCAGGTTATTATTATGTGCTTCTAAATTGTTATTTGAGTTTTTCCAGACTCTAGAACCTGAACATTCGGATCTAACTTATGAGGAAACGCAACCCATGAAAACTTTTTATCTAGACCCTTTTATAGAGCCTGAACCCGAACCACAACTAGATGTAGTTATCTTAAACAAAACAATATATAAGGGTATCTTCCCTGTCTCGTGGCGTTTCCTCTTCTTGTGGTTAGCACTTTTTGATCCAGATGACATGCATTATTCCGATTGTTGCTATATGATTCTCCGAGGTGACTAATCCTTTCCAATGTCCTTTGTCAAGACTTTAAACTTAGCACTTCTTGGGAGGTAACCCATGCTCTTGCAACACGGTAAAATCTTTCCTTAACTCTTTTACTTCAAATGGTAACAGTTTCTCCTTGTTCATGCTTTTAATTTTATCTTTAGAACATTGAGGACAATGTTAGATTTAAGTTTGGGGGTATGGGAGAAACTTTTTAGTAGCGATAATTAAACTCCAGAGTCTAGAAATTTATGCTTATTAAGGATGGCACTAACCAATCTAAGAGGATGGAAGCATTTTGGTTGTAAGAGTTGAGGAACCAATCTGATTAGATGGCAACATCTAAAGAGTCTATTCATAAAAGCACGAGCTCGGGTGTTAGAAATAACATGATAGTTTCACCATATCTCGTTGAGTCCTTTTCACTGTTTTTTATTTTGTTTTGTTCTTTGTAAACTATGTTTCTCTAAGTGATTAGGTGGGGCCCACGAATCAAGTTGTTACCAATGCTAGGGTGAATTAGAGTGATTGAGATACAAAAAAAAAAAAAAAAAAAAAAAAAAAAAAAAAAAAAAATGAAAAAAGTGAAAAAAAAAAAAAATGAGACCAGACCATCAGACCAACCGGAATAAATTCAATAAATTCGACCACTCTGGAACCCTTGTATATGCCGGTTGTGTTGACTAGAGTTAGGATTATCGACCACTTTGGTTCCCTTGTATATGCCGGTGTGTTGATATTAGTCGAACTAATATCTCAGTCCATTAGGATAGGTTCATTTTGGCGGAGGCCTTCGAGACGAGATATGGGAAACACCGTTCACTTAGTAAACATCAAAACCATCTATGTTTTTCTCTATATCCATCTTCTTGATCTATCCATGTGATTAGTTTTGACTCCGGGTATTGATGTCCATAGTGCGACTATCTGAGTAGAGCTCGTGACTTATATATGAATTTTAGTATGCTTGAAAGCAAACTCGTGTACAAAGAATTGGAATTTCGCATCGGGGTACTTCCTCCCGTAGTCAATAAGTATGCCAACCAAGGAGATTCTTTAGTGCCTTCCAAGGTTGCGTAGATAGCTAGGGTGCAGAGTAAAGGTTTTGTGGGTACACCTGCGGTAAACCCTCAGGAGACAACACTCCGCCACTAGGGCCACCTAGGGGTTCAAATGATTTTTATTTTAAATTTGCTCGAGGACTAGCAAACAATAAGTTTGGGGGTATTTGATAGACACATTTTTTGTGTCTGAATTGTCCTCAGTGCTGGTATTGTTGGAACTCGATTTTTGTACTAATATTGTGTTTTTATGCATTTTTAGGTATTTTTGGAAAAAAATATTTTTTTGGAAAAATCGGCTCGAAAAGTTGCGCGGAACACCCCCGGAGGACATTTGATATTCGGACTCTCGTCTTTGGATAAGGGGTAACCCATTTGCTAAGGAGCACCCCCAAGGAGGCACCTGCTATTCGCACCCTAGAACAGGATAGGGGGACTTCATCTTCTCCATTTCAAAATTCAGTTTTGGCAGGAACTCATGCAAACTCACCCTAGTTTTAGGGTTTGGATTTTGGAGGCGATTAAAGGAGACTAAAATGGGCCGGAATTGTTTGGGTACTCTAATATGGGCTAGACAGGGATGATATAGGAGTTGGTTTCGATCCAGTTGGGCTGGAATTGCCGCGAGAAGCAAACAGAGCAAACTTCACGTACACGGGTCTGCTTGGGTTTTGAAGTTTTTGAACGTGTTATGTGCTTGATTATTGGCTCGAGCAACCACCGGGAGCGTGTAAGAGATAAACAAGGATATATTTCAATTTGGCGAGCGCGTGAAGGAAACAAAAATAGAAAGAAAATATATTTTCTTCACTTTGCGAGTGATGGGAGGATTATACGCAATTATAATGTGATATTTTGCCGCTGTCGAGTATAAAAAGGTTGGCTGGGACTCAGGGAAGTATGACGGAGAGTTTGGGAGGTTTTAGAACGCGAGAAAAGCAAAAAAACGAAGTTGCAGATCGCCATTTTTTCGGTCGCTTCTTCGAAGAACACGAAGAACGGACCAAAGATAAGCGATCGTTCTTCTACAGCGTCTGCGACACATAGACGTGGGTCGTAATACGGAGTGGGGCAGACTTACATGACAAAAGCACTTATTCTCTAACGTAGTTTGTAACAGTGTTTGCAACATCTATAACTGTTGCAAACCCGATTTTCATCATTTCTCTTTTTGTGCATCATTTGTAAACCATTTTTGAGCAATAATAATGAATTTTGAGCGTGTTTACACCATGATGAGCTAGAACCCATCACTGGGACGACGGAGGAAGCTGTTTCGCACCCATGTGGTAATTCTATTTAATTCCTTTATGACTATTTGCACTATTATAATTGATTTATGATTTTTATTGATTTTTTGTGAATTCGTTAGATGTCGCATGCTTAGTCTTAGGTACTTTAGATGCGCCATGCTTGTGAGTTACATATAATTCTTTATAAAATCTACCTTGGCAAAGAATTAGAGTCGATATTTGTTACTTTTTGAGCCTTAATTGTCCGGAATTAATAGATGAACCGCATGAATGTAAGAATTGGTGGAATCTCGAGTCCCAGTAACTCTCTCCATCTTGTGACATAAATTGTATATATTCTTTATATTTATTATTTTTCTTTATTAAATCCTAGAATCAATTTCATCAAGTCCGAGTGAACGACAACCCTACTACCACTTTCTACAATAAAAAATTTGTGGGTACACTGATAGGTGTCTAAAACACCTAATTTACTATTCAGTAGTTATGCTTTCTTTGCTATTTTTTCTTGTGAATTATGTATCTTATGTGTGTTTTTGAGTTATTAGGTACTCTGGAGTCGCACGGAGGAAAAGAAGCGGAAATTACTCAGTTTGAGCAAAAAGGGCAAATTTGTTATTTCATGGGCGAACACTATATGGAGCCTAGTCAAGGTTAAGGGACACCTCTTTTGGGAGGAGTATTAAACATAGGTTAGTTGATGTTAAGGGGCTGTCAAATAGGTTAGCCCTTATCAGAAGCAACCAGGTGGCGATAACCATCCCAACCTACTACCTAACATACAGAGGAACCATCGTTCATTTCTCATCTGAGATTGAGAAAAAAAAGAGAGAAAACCAGCAACGGCTGCTGTAGATTGGAGATGTGAATTTAAGCTCTGTTGGAATTATGAAGAATTGATATATTAGGGTTTGAAATGAGGATGAAATGGTGATTTCAGAGACATAAGAACAAGAGGAGATTAAAGGGGTTTGTGTGTGTGTTGCTTCCATTGAAATCAGTGAGATGATTAGATAAGAACTCTCGAATATTTAAGTTGTTGCCGTCGTTAATAGGGTGAGAGAAAGGAAGAAATGATTGAAGGGTTTAGAAGAAGAATTCGATAAGGAAAGATGGGTTTGAGCTGAATTTGTGTTTGGCAGAAAGATTATTCTAATTGGAGCTGTTTCTGTGGGTTTGTCTCAGGTTCAGGTTAACATCGAGATTAAGCTGTTGTTGGTGACGATTTCTGATGAACAGGGGGGTTAGGAGCAGATTCACAACAGTGGTGATGAAAGAACTGATGTTGTGGGCTTCAAGATCTGGTGATGGAAGAATTGATGTTGTGGGCTTCAAGATCTGGGTGATGGAAGGATCTTTGTGGGATTCAAGAGTCGGGGAATTGTTGGTGTTGATTGGAGGATTAGAAGACATGGGTTGGAGTTGTGAAGACTGCAAAGATTGAGTTGAAGCTAATGGAAGAGAATATGGCTCGGTGTTATGAACTCAAGCTCGGTGGAGTTTCTGTGTCTTTGTGAGAATGGGTTTGAGATGATGAGCGGTGAAGACATTACGGGGAGGGCGAAGTGATCTTTGCATTGCATTTGGAGGAGCCGCAAGAGAGAGTTGCAGCTACATAAGAAGCAGCTGGTGATGGATACGGCTAGAATCTTTGATATGGTTTGTGCTGTGTGTGGTGATTGTGGCATTGAGGCAATGATGGAGATGGAGCTGCAGTGAGGGTTGTCTGCCAGTGGAGAGAATAGTAGAAGCATAAGGGTGCAGGCAGAGAATGGCTAGGATATGGGCTGGAATGTATGGCGTGGCAAAGATTTTGCAGCTGTGAATGTGGTATGGGTTTGTGGTGTTAATCCTGACTTGCAGGAGGTGGCATTGTAGCTGGGAGTGAAGTGCAGGTGATGATTGAGTCGAATGTTGCAGTGGTGGAATGAAGCTGTTTAAAGGGATTGTGCTATGGCTTGAATGTGTGTATGTTTGCAGGAAAGAGGTGGAATATGGCTAAGCAGATACAGGGAATCTAATTTAGGCTTTGGCAGTGTGGTTAAGTTGGAGATGATCTTAATGCTGGAGTTGAATCAATTGTAGGTAGAATGGTTGAGCTCTGTGCTGCGGATACTGAGGTGGTGTTGATGGGTTTAATGTAGCTGAGACAACAAGTGCAGGTTATGGAGCTGTGAAGGCTACAGGGTGGTGTCAGAAGCTAGAAATGGCAGAGTGAACTCCTTAGATGTATGCTAGGAGTTAGAATTGCAGGTTTAAAGTTGTATTGAGATGCTGCTGCTGTTGGCATTGTGAAGTATGGTTGTGATAGATTGTGCAGTTGTGCTGTAAGCTAAGAACGGAAGTCTGAGCTGTTGAAGAAGGGTTAGTTGTTATGGGTTGTTGTGGTCAAGAATTGAAGGATTTGTGTGAGCACTCGAACTTTAGTGTGCGAGAATGAGTCATGTTAACAATTGAAATGCCTGAATTGGTGGTTCTGAAGTTATTAAAGCTGGTGTTTAGAAGTAAAGGGCCATCTTGGCTGGATATGAGCTGGTGAAGCTCAATGATAGTGCAACAGAACTGGCCTGTGCAACATAGCCTAGGCTTAGGCTAGTTAGAACCTGACTCAGCCTCTGACTCAGACTTGGCTACCTGACTCAGCTGAGCCTTGACCCGAGTTGACTCGACTGATCCGACCCGTTGACCGGTGACCGGTTTGACTTTGTCGGTCACCTGAAATAGTTTCCCGGCGACTTTCCGGCCAAGTTCCGGCCGCAATCCCAGTTTTTCGGCGACCGTTTTTGGGAAGAATTTTCTACATGGGTTTTTCTCACATATGGGCTTGGTGGACCACTTGGAGATGGATTTTGAGAAGACCTAATATTGGAAGGAGTATCCTTTATGGAAATAGAGAAACATATAAAAAGAGAAGACTTTTAATTATCTTGTTGATTATCTTTTAATTCTTTTGCCTCTACTTTGTTCTAGGGTTTTACACCATGAAGTCTTTTCTCTTTCTTCTTGTGATGAACTCCATGAATATAAGCTAGACTTTTCTTTTGGTTATGGAATAAGTTGAATTTCCAAACATGATTTTTTGTGCAATAAATTAGTTTTCTCTCATATTATCGTTTATGATTCACCATCAATATTGTTACATGAGTTGAATGCTATTTAGTCGAGTCGCGAATCGATTGATTTTGCTTTCATCTTTATTGCTAGATTAGGGTTATTAGTAATAATCGATTAATTATATTTGTGTCGGCTGACAACCGGTCAAAATTTTGGCGCGCATGATTCTTGAGGCGGCTGGTTGTCAATTGTTTTTGGTTTCTTATTTTTGTATTTAGTTTTTGTTTTATTTTATTTTTTCTTATTTTCTGGGTTTTAACATTGGTTTGAGAATTATTTCAGGTGCTTATTTCTATGGAAGGAGCATATTGGAACAACGGATGCGGTTTTCAACAACCTCAACATTACGACAACTACCAATTCCATGGGTATAATCAAAACCAATTTATTGGTTATGACCAATATTCCATGGAACCTTGTGGTTTTCCTCAACAACCTTATGGCGGGTATATGTGTGAACAACAACAAGGATGGGAGGATTCTTATGCTCGTGAACAAAAAGTCTCTAACTTTATAGACAAAGTTTCCACCTTTTTACAAGAGGAATTTCGAAAAGCTAAAGAGACTACAAACGAGCAACTCCAAGAACTTCGTGAAGGTATTGCTAGCTTGCGAAGAGGCATTGATCAATATAAGGAAGATATGGATAATTCTAATGTGCATATGGTTTGTGATGAATATTTGATTGATGCTAATGTTGAAAAAGGCCAAACCTTGGGCACTTTCGTGGATAATTGTGTAGTTAACTCAACTCTTGATCTTAATAATGATCATTCACCTATTCAAAAGGATGAGTTAGAGATTAGCAACACTAAATTCAGCGAGGACCAATCTTATGTTGACTATGATAGTGACGGTGATTATGATACATTGCTTTAAACAACTCATGGTGACATCCCCAGGAGTGTACAATGGAGTCTTTTTTGGGATCAAGATGAAGACGAAGAGGAATATGTCGACACTTGTGTAGATTACTCGAGCATTGATCTTAATAATGATCAAGAGCCTATTCAAAGGGTGGAGCTTGAGGATGATGCATTTTCGAGTGTTCTAAAAAGTTTCTTATAATAAAATTTGGATCCGCAAAAGAGTATGTGCCTTACAACAAAGAGGAGTATGTTGAGAATGTGACCGGTATGACCAATATTGTGGAAGACCCAATTGAGCTTGCAAAGGATTGTAATGATGATGTTTATGTCGACACTTTGGTTAAGGCAGAAACGGATGAAGAATGGTTGCAAGGTTTGATAGAGGACCATGATATAAAAGAGGTGAATTACTCACTTGAGTTTTTCAAGGATGAAGAGGATTCCGTAATACAAGAGATTGTGCAAGGTTTATCTAACCCTTTGCATATTGTTTCTTCTCCTTTACCTCTTTTTTGGTTTGAATGTATGTGCTTCGAGAATATTGTTGAATGACTTTGTTTCTCGTTTTCCGCCATTAGAGATACTTGATTCTCATACTATGCAGGTTATGGAACAAGAAACCGTGGAAGTACCCGATTTCTATATTCTTTATACACTTTCAAGTGTGGACAAGAATAAGTGTGGGGGAAGCTTTTATCGGTTCATAGCTTCACTTTTGATTTATATTACTAATATTTGTGTGAAGCTAGTGTTTGAAAAACAGGTTCTATGGAAGGATCCTCAACTTTTCGATTGTTGGTATATGGACGATAACAAAAGAGTGGCCGACGACTTTAAACCAAGCGCTAAATGGGAGGCAACCCATAGGTTTTGTATTTTAGTCCCTTTTATTTTTGTTTTTTATTGTTTTCATATCATATTTGCATCCCCATGTTTAATTTCATTGCGTCCGGAATCTATCTTAGAAGAGAATTAGGACGAATACCTTTTCGTCAGAAAATTCAGACTGCACGTAGTTCAGTCCAGAGACCATAACTGTCAGACCGTTTATCGAAACACTGTGCGCTTTTGACACTTTGTAGAAAACACGTAGATGAACAACTTTTGTGAAATGGAGTTTTCCAAATTCCTTACCAATTTGTACAGTTTTTGCGTTTTATCTGCTGTTACGTCAGAATTCAGAATTTTCGGTTTTACACATTGAGGACAATGTGAAGTTTAAGTGTGGGGGAGTCTTTTGCATATAGAGTTTTTAGCCTTTTTGAGTCAAAATTTTCAACTTTTTTGTAAATAGTGAATAAATAAACTCCAACTTGTGGTTAGTTTAGAGTCACATAGTATACATGTCGCTAAGATTACATCGAGAATCTCATAAGAGTGACTGAACTTAGAGATGACAGAGAACATGATCGGGTTTCTTAATTGTATGAGAGTTAAAGTTGGATTTAACCATGCCAGTGGCAAATAAGGTGCAGACTGAATTCGGTATTAGAACAGTGATCCCCTATAGTGGAGACTACCCATGTTACATAATGTGAGGCACCGACCTTCAATTCTTTGTACCTGTCTAAATTTGTGCTTTTAGAGTGTGTGTCACCGTACGTAAATTCCGGGCAGAATGGTGAGCTGCCCAACCTCCCACCATAGAAGCACTATTTTGATCTCTTGAGTGCTATTTTTGTCAATCATGTTGGTGACATCGAATTGCTAACTTACATACCACTTGTAATCTTGTTCGCAGTTAGCACCATCCACCTTATCTCTCTCTACACCAACAGGTCCATAGAAACACCATCATCATCAACAAGAGAAGCATCACAAATCTACAAGGAAAGTTGAAGACGTTTGAGGTTTACAAGCAACAATACAAAAAAAAAAAAAGTGAAAATTATTAAGATGAGAGTTCGATAAGTTTATGATATCGAGACATACAAGTTGTGAAGAATCAAGCGGTAAAGTACTTACACCATGGCCTTTGCACTTACGTTTTTATTTTATTTGTATTTTAATTTCTTTTGTCTCGGAAAAAAAAAAAAAAAAATTTGGGTTTGTATAGTTTGTTTTTACTTTTGTGTTCTTTCAATAAAGCCAATGGAAAGAAGGAATATCTACAATGAAGTTTCAAGCGACAAGGAATTAGAGGAAATAATCACATTGTCGAGATTCTACGAAGTTCGAGAGTTATCATCAAGAGTTGAAGACCGAAGACGAAGATGAAGACACCGATAGAAGACCGAAGACGTTTCTATGGATGCTGTGAGAGTGGTGCTAGCTGCACGCCGAACGGATACGAGGTAAGTAAGCATATTCCCACCTTCGTTAAATGGTTGATTTCCTTTCGAAGAGATCGTTAGAAAAATGGGTTTTCAAAAATATATAAAGGATGTGGGTTTTTAAAAATATTTCGGAGGGTTTTGCCTTCCTACCATTCAACGTGTCGCAGGATTCTCTCTTCATTCCAACCTGGACACATGTGTGACCCATAAAGAGTCTGTTTATTATTGAGAGCAATATCATAAAACCCTTTCTTGCGAGGCGTAGTCGAGACTTTTGATCACTCCAACCCGAATTTTAGTCGAGAAGGGATGGTTATTTCTCTCAACTTTTAAGAATGAGATTGTGTTCATTTATGTGTCTAACTTCTTATGACTAGTGTGCGAGAATCTCTATGTCTTCTTAGCGCTTGGATACTATCATTTGGAGAACTATTAAGTTGGAAATATAGGTTTTGTGGGTATATCTCTAGTAAACCCTCACGAGACTATAACTCGTCACTAGGGACACCTAGGGGTTTAAAGGCTTGTTATTTATGCTAAAAGTGACCGTAGCCTCGACGACACGGAGTTGTTGTATTTTATTGTTTTGTTTGATTTGCTCGAGGACTAGCAAAGTCTAAGTGTGGGGGAATCGATAGGTGTCTAAAACACCTAATTTACTATTCAGTAGTTATGCTTTCTTTGCTATTTTTTCTTGTGAATTATGTATCTTATGTGTGTTTTTGAGTTATTAGGTACTCTGGAGTCGCACGGAGGAAAAGAAGCGGAAATTACTCAGTTTGAGCAAAAAGGGAAAATTTGTTATTTCATGGGCGAACACTATATGGAGCCTAGTCAAGGTTAAGGGACACCTCTTTTGGGAGGAGTATTAAACATAGGTTAGTTGATGTTAAGGGGCTGTCAAATAGGTTAGCCCTTATCAGAAGCAACCAGGTGGCGATAACCATCCCAACCTACTACCTAACATACAGAGGAACCATCGTTCATTTCTCATCTGAGATTGAGAAAAAAAAGAGAGAAAACCAGCAACGGCTGCTGTAGATTGGAGATGTGAATTTAAGCTCTGTTGGAATTATGAAGAATTGATATATTAGGGTTTGAAATGAGGATGAAATGGTGATTTCAGAGACATAAGAACAAGAGGAGATTAAAGGGGTTTGTGTGTGTGTTGCTTCCATTGAAATCAGTGAGATGATTAGATAAGAACTCTCGAATATTTAAGTTGTTGCCGTCGTTAATAGGGTGAGAGAAAGGAAGAAATGATTGAAGGGTTTAGAAGAAGAATTCGATAAGGAAAGATGGGTTTGAGCTGAATTTGTGTTTGGCAGAAAGATTATTCTAATTGGAGCTGTTTCTGTGGGTTTGTCTCAGGTTCAGGTTAACATCGAGATTAAGCTGTTGTTGGTGACGATTTCTAATGAACAGGGGGTTAGGAGCAGATTCACAACAGTGGTGATGAAAGAACTGATGTTGTGGGCTTCAAGATCTGGTGATGAAAGAATTGATGTTGTGGGCTTCAAGATCTGGTGATGGAAGAACTGATGCTGTGGGATTCAAGAGCTGGGGAATTGTTGGTGTTGATTGGAGGATTAGAAGACATGGGTTGGAGTTGTGAAGACTGCAAAGATTGAGTTGAAGCTAATGGAAGAGAATATGGCTCTGGTGTTATGAACTCAAGCTCAGGTGGAGTTTACAGGTGCTGTGAGAATGGGTTTGAGATGATGAGCAGTGAAGACATTACAGGGGAGAACTGAAGTGATGCTGCATTGCATTTGGAGGAGCTGCAAGAGAGAGTTGCAGCTACATAAGAAGCAGCTGGTGATGGATATGGCTAGAATCTCTGATATGGTTTGTGCTGTGTGTGGTGATTGTGGCATTGAGGCAATGATGGAGATGGAGCTGCAGTGAGGGTTGTCTGCCAGTGGAGAGAATAGTAGAAGCATAAGGGTGCAGGCAGAGAATGGCTAGGATACGGGCTGGAATGTATGGCGTGGCAAAGATTTTGCAGCTGTGAATGTGGTATGGGTTTGTGGTGTTAATCCTGACTTGCAGGAGGTGGCATTGTAGCTGGGAGTGAAGTGCAGGTGATGATTGAGTCGAATGTTGCAGTGGTGGAATGAAGCTGTTTAAAGGGATTGTGATATGGCTTGAATGTGTGTATGTTTGCAGGAAAGAGGTGGAATATGGCTAAGCAGATACAGGGAACCTGATTTAGGCTTTGGCAGTGTGGTTAAGTTGGAGATGATCTTAATGCTGGAGTTGAATCAATTGTAGGTAGAATGGTTGAGCTCTGTGCTGCGGATACTGAGGTGGTGTTGATGGGTTTAATGTAGCTGAGACAACAAGTGCAGGTTATGGAGCTGTGAAGGCTACAGGGTGGTGTCAGAAGCTAGAAATGGCAGAGTGAACTCCTTAGATGTATGCTAGGAGTTAGAATTGCAGGTTTAAAGTTGTATTGAGATGCTGCTGCTGTTGGCATTGTGAAGTATGGTTGTGATAGATTGTGCAGTTGTGCTGTAAGCTAAGAACGGAAGTCTGAGCTGTTGAAGAAGGGTTAGTTGTTATGGGTTGTTGTGGTCAAGAATTGAAGGATTTGTGTGTGCACCTGAACTTTAGTGTGCAGAATGAGTTGCAGCAATTGAGCTGAACTGAATTGGTGGTTCTGAAGTTATTAAAGCTGGTGTTTAGAAGTAAAGGGCCATCTTGGCTGGATATGAGCTGGTGAAGCTCAATGATAGTCTGTAATTGGCCTGTGCAACATAGCCTAGGCTTATGCTAGTTAGAACCTGACTCAGCCTCTGACTCAGACTTGGCTACCTGACTCAGCTGAGCCTTGACCCGAGTTGACTCGACTGATCCGACCCGTTGACCGGTGACCGGTTTGACTTTGTCGGTCACCTGAAATAGTTTCCCGGCCAAGTTCCGGCCGCAATCCCAGTTTTTCGGCGACCGTTTTTGGGAAGAATTTTCTACATGGGTTTTTCTCACATATGGGCTTGGTGGACCACTTGGAGATGGATTTTGAGAAGACCTAATATTGGAAGGAGTATCCTTTATGGAAATAGAGAAACATATAAAAAGAGAAGACTTTTAATTATCTTGTTGATTATCTTTTAATTCTTTTGCCTCTACTTTGTTCTAGGGTTTTACACCATGAAGTCTTTTCTCTTTCTTCTTGTGATGAACTCCATGAATATAAGCTAGAGTTTTCTTTTGGTTAGGGAATAAGTTGAATTTCCAAACATGATTTTTTGTGCAATAAATTAGTTTTCTCTCATATTATCGTTTATGATTCACCATCAATATTGTTACATGAGTTGAATGCTATTTAGTCGAGTCGCGAATCGATTGATTTTGCTTTCATCTTTATTGCTAGATTAGGGTTATTATACGCAAAAGTGATAATTCCGGATTGCAAGTAGCATAAATAAGATTATAGTTTGTAGTGATATATTCTTATGATCTTATGTGAACCATAACCTTTGTTAAATCGGATTAGTGCGCTTTCCACGTTCGATTGCTTTGATTGGCCTGATTTCATAGAACTTAATGCATCTAGGCAATTAAACTTGATTAGTGCTTTTACACGTTAGGTTGTTCCTTTAGGTAGAATTCATATTCGCATCTTTTAATGTGTTTGTTGATGACATGAGGAGATTTGCGGGATATTCTTGCGATCAAGGTATTCTAGGGCCTTTGATAAAAGTTGAGATTAAAATATCAATTCTAGTTATTGTGTTGAAAACATGTTTGTGAATGAAAACGAAATCCATGACCAATATCTTCTTATCCTTGATTTGATTTGTTTGCTTTGCTTTATTTGCTTTAATTTTATTTTAGGTTATAAAATCACAAAACCCCGGTGTTATTTATAGGGAACCGAAACAATTTGACAACCTAGACCTCTCTGTGGGATCGATCCTTTCTTGCCCTTGCTATATTTATATTTTGAGTAGTAATACACCTCTGGTAAACCCTCCGGAGACAACACTCCGCCACTAGGGCCACCTAGGGGTTCAAATGATTTTTATTTTAAATTTGCTCGAGGACTAGCAAACAATAAGTTTGGGGGTATTTGATAGACACATTTTTTGTGTCTGAATTGTCCTCGTGCTTTGGTATTGTTGGAACTCGATTTTTGTACTAATATTGTGTTTTTATGCATTTTTAGGTATTTTTGGAAATAAATATTTTTTTGGAAAAATCGGCTCGAAAAGTTGCGCGGAACACCCCCGGAGGACATTTGATATTCGGACTCTCGTCTTTGGATAAGGGGTAACCCATTTGCTAAGGGGCACCCCCAAGGAGGCACCTGCTATTCGCACCCCAGAACAGGATAGGGGGACTTCATCTTCTCCATTTCAAAATTCAGTTTTGGCGGGAACTCATGCAAACTCACCGGCAGTTTTAGGGTTTGGATTTTGGAGGCGATTAAAGGAGACTAAAGGGATGGAATTGTTTGGGTACTCTAATATGGGCTAGACAGGGATGATATAGGAGTTGGTTTCGATCTAGTTGGGCTAGAATTGCCGCGAGAAGCAAACAGAGCAAACTTACACGTACACGGGTCTGCTTGGGTTTTGAAGTTTTTTGAACGTGTTATGTGCTTGATTATTGGCTCGAGCAACCACCAGGAGCGTGTAAGAGATAAACAAGGATATATTTCAATTTGGAAAGCGCGTGAGAAACAAAAATAGAAAGAAAATATATTTTCTTCACTGCCGAGTGATGGGAGGATTATACGCAATTATAATGTGATATTTTGCCGCTGTCGAGTATAAAAAGGTTGGCTGGGACTCAGGGAAGTATGACGGAGAGTTTGGGAGGTTTTAGAACGCGAGAAAAGCAAAAAAATCGAAGTTGCAGATCGCCATTTTCTCTCGCTTCTTCGAAGAACACGAAGAACGGACAAAGATAAGCGGTCGTTCTTCTACAGCGTCTGCGACACATAGACGTGGGTCGTAATACGGAGTGGGGCAGACTTACATGACAGAAGCACTTATTCTCTATCGTAGTTTGTAACAGTGTTTGCAACATCTATAACTGTTGCAAACCCGATTTTCATCATTTCTCTTTTTGTGCATCATTTGTAAACCATTTTTGAGCAATAATAATGAATTTTGAGCGTGTTTACACCATGATGAGCTAGAACCCATCACTGGGACGACGGAGGAAGCTGTTTCGCACCCATGTGGTAATTCTATTTAATTCCTTTATGATTATTTGCACTATTATAATTGATTTATGATTTTTATTGATTTTTTGTGAATTCGTTAGATGTTGCATGCTTAGTCTTAGGTACTTTAGATGCGCCATGCTTGTGAGTTACATATAATTCTTTATAAAATCTACCTTGGCAAAGAATTAGAGTCGATATTTGTTACTTTTTGAGCCTTAATTGTCCGGAATTAATAGATGAACCGCATGAATGTAAGAATTGGTGGAATCTCGAGTCCCAGTAACTCTCTCCATCTTGTGACATAAATTGTATATATTCTTTATATTTATTATTTTTCTTTATTAAATCCTAGAATCAATTTCATCAAGTCCGAGTGAACGACAACCCTACTACCACTTTCTACAACATTATTGAGTCACATCAATTATGCACGCTTATGTTTTTCTATAATTAACCGTTAAGTAAGTTATCACATGGACCAGTGGGAGAATGTAAGAATATTTCTGCATAGAAATATCTTGTTGGGCCATATGATATCTTTGGTTAATTTAGAATATGGCTAAACATGTTGGTTACAAATATTGGGGTCCTTTCATATTCCCTCTTCCTTGATGGACGGTCGAGATTAAATGAAAAATCTAAATCCTATGAACCTTGGTCCTCCTTCTACCTATAAAAGGAACTCTATAACCATCAGAATAGGGTTCATGAATTTTTATTATTTCATTACACAAAAGGTCAAGAAGGAGAAACTAAGAGTTTCTCAAGGTATTTCATTTTACGGGTCTTCTTGCTGGACATCTTGGATTCAACCAAATGGCATCAGGTATCCTTCCTAACACAACTATGCTCATGATGTGATTATCATGTTTGTTCAAAGATCCTTTAAATATAAATATAATTTCTTACAAAATGGTCCTCATGACACTTGTCAGCAAAAGAAGTAAAGTGAAATGGTCCACATGACACTTGTCATCAAAAGAAGTTAAGAGAAAAGTGGTCCCAGAAAACCAAAGTAACATTTGACATTTCACAATTAGGAAACCAGCCTATTTTTTGAAATATCTATTTATAGAAACCAGCCTATTATTTAAGAACGGATTGAGTATTTAAGTTCTTCTTTTTTTTTTCCCCTTTTTTTCTTTTTCCATTTTAAAATACGAGGAATGACCTATCCGGGGGAAGAGATGTCCAGCTCCATTTTTTAGGTGAAGAAAAATAAGAAAATTTTAAGGTTCTTTCGGAATATCCAGCCAGGGATCCTTCTGGCTCTTGCTCATATGTCATGCTACTTGATCCTAGTTCGCAGACTCTAATCAATACGCCTGGAGGGAAAAAAAATACCTTATATGAAACATAAGTCTTATGTAGCCACGGTTGCTGATTCAGTTTTTATTGAGTTTTCACGTTCGCAGCTTCCTAAACCCTGCGCAAAACGTAATCCCATTACAACCAAAATATTAGAAGATGAATATTCAGATGGACTGTCGAAACAATCTTATTGAACGTTTGGTTCTGTCTAAGGAATCTACTTACTATCAGAAGAATGATATTTTTTTAAGCTCAAAACTCTGTGGCCGGCAAACATATCATGGAAAATCTCGCTAATGCAAAAGTGTTTCCACTGCTTTATTTTCTCATCGTAGGAAGATATGTTGAACATTAGGGAACTGGTTCATATTCTCTTAAGCATGGTCTCATGCACTTCTAGCAATGGACTAAGGATTTCAAACCTAGTGATCAACGTCAATCTATTGCACAAGTTTGATGAAATATATGGAGCTAATCTTGAATATCGATGAAGTTTATCCAAGTGGAGATTGATTTCTATACATCTATGGTTAACAAGGTTCTGCTGCGCTTTTACGACATAGTTTAACTTTGAAACATTGGAAGCCTTTTGCTCTCATAGCAAGGCCATTGTTCATGGTATGGAAGAATGTAAGCGTAGACCTACTGTTATGCTACCAAAGTCTGGAAATGTTGAGACATACAAGCATTACTCTGAAGACCTGAAGATTCCGAAGACGTATCAACATCAACGATAACATCATCTTTCTACTTGAGGTTAGTAATACATGAATTGACTTGTTTCCATTTCTATATCGTAAGCTATCAAGTTGTTTCTAATTGAAAACATAACATGCAAAGTTATATACATGAAATATAGTATAAGAGACTTGATCATCATATTATGATCAAAGTGTCAAGGAACAATATATCAATAGTGATAAGTACTTTATATGCTTATCTTTTGAACTTCGTAATTGCGACATCGAAATAATATTTGTAACTTGTTACTAGATTGTGTAGAGAACATAAATTTGATTTCATACCTAAAAATTTGTGTTTAATTACATGAGTTTAAGGAAGTGGACTTACGAATTTGTTTCGTAGTTGAAAGGAAATCAAGAGGATTGGTTTTCATTGAAGATTTTAAGGTTGGACCAATCCTAGCTTATGTTGGGAGTCAAGGTAGAACTGATCCCTACCTATATTGGGAGTCAAAGTAGAACCGATCCTAACTTGCTTTAGGTATCAAGGTAGAACCGAACCCAATATGCAAAACTGATTTCTACAAGTCACGTACACTTTAGGGTTTGTGTAATTTTGGAAATTGGATTTGCAAAATAGGAAAGTTCAAGATGTCGACATAACGAGTAATTTGAACATGATCTGAAATCTTATTTATTAATTATTCAAAGATATTCCATGATACTCAAGATGAGATCCCAAACCGAAATGTTTGAGAATCTTTTGAAATTTTCGAATGAATATGTTTTTGTTTTACTAACAAGCAAGGCATATAGCTGGATGGATAAATTAGTTAAGTGCTGGCTAATATTGAGTTGTCCAAGAGAGATTTCAGTTATACAGTTGGATATTGCTTGGAATTAGAAAAAACCAAATTTAGGTGCTTTATTGCATATCTTGAGAATATTTTCGGTTATGGATATTACTTGGTATCCAAACTACCTTGGTCTATAAATAGTCAAGTTTATTCTTCTTACAAACTTATCCCGAGGCAGGCACTTCGTTTAATAGTCACTGCTTTAGCCGATTAATAGTAATACTTGTAATACTATCTTGGAGAGGAGAGTAACCTAATTAGGGGAAATCTCTTACGTCTGCTAGTTTAAAGACTTTTTTGGGATCAAGAAGCGTCTACTAATACCATTGGTGGGAAATTAGAATCTGCATTGTTATTTTAGTTTTCCATTATTGATTTAATTGACTAACGGTTGTTAACTCTTGATTGCACCTAGTTTGATTATTCTTGAGAGCCTTCTCTTCTGACAAAAGGTCACTCAAACTAGATCAAAAGATTAGCGGTAGCTCAGATCTGATTTTAACAGACTTTATTTTGTGCATGATCGATCATAAGTTGTAATCAAGTTTTTTATTGTGAAGGTACGGAATACTATTGAAGATTTTAAGACAATAAGACTTTCTTATTGGTTTCGAATCTTTGTGATTTGCTTCGTGCATAAAGTTGATCGTATAGGATCCGAATAGGTCTGTTTTATCTTTGATAGACTTGTTATTTCTAGTCGTATTTGGATTGACAAGCTATCATTGGGTGGTACTCTTTAGTATATTCGAATATAGTAGTTCTGTTTGACTTGATCTGTTAACTTGTTAATCCAGATCTTGGAAGATCTAACCCGACAAAGGAGTTTAATTGTTTTCAACGGAAAACCCTTTGTCACGCTCAAATAGAATATCTCTAATTAACTTCATGAGATAAGAAAGTGGTCACCAAACTGATTAGTCCTTTACTATTTGGAAGACGATCTAAAGGGTTGAGTTCTTAAAGTCTTTAGACAGGCTGAAGCAACTTAAGATAGTGGACTCTATCTTAGGATTTGCGTGTGTTGGCAAGATTGGTTGTAGGCACAGGGATACTGAGGAAACTAGGTAACTAGGGGTAGTTTAATTATGCGAAGTTGGTAGTGGTCTTTGTATATCGGCTTAATTCTGAGAGTATTCTAAAATGGACTAAGTCCCTTGGTTTGTCTGCATTTGCGGTTTCCTCATTAACAAAATCTTATTGTGTGCTTTTACTTTACTTTCCACATTATAATTTATTTAAGTTATAATTAAAGTAATTGCACTTGTACGTTAATCCCATACACTTGGATTGATCCCTATAGTTTAAGGTTCGATTTCGAACTTATACTATATACCAAGTGTATACCTTGTGGTTGTTATCTTCTTGACAGTCTCTGTCTATATTAGATCACGCAAGGTATTGGTCATATAGGTTGATATCGAAAATATTGTGGTATACTTGGTACCCTCGTCATTTCAGGGTGGGTATGCTATATGTCAGCAGTGGTCAACTTGCATTTGTTGAACAGATAACGCTTTAAGCAACTAATCAAGCCATGGAAGAATTAGAAACAATGGGTGCTAACGAAAGATCTCCTATTACTATATTCCTGGTAGTAATGTTGTTAATATTCTGACTCCTGAATCTTTGAAAGGAACTCGCAGGTTAGATTTACCTGAGAATAAATGTGACATTTATTCACAAAAAGCAAGAAGAAGAGAATGTATCTCCTCTCATAAGGTAAATATGGTACTAATATATTTAATGTACATAAGATAATTATCCAACATATTCCTCATCGCTGGTATTGGAGAACATGGTGATAAAAGATACTCCTTCTCCTCCACCAGATGATTCCATCTTGTTTTTCATAAGAAGAAACCAAAACATGGTTTTTACTTGAAAGCTCTCAAGAAGAATTTTTCAGAATGAAACGCTTTAGATGAGCATGTTGATGTAATTTTCATTTTTTCATTTTTATTCCTATTTTCATATTATTTCTTCATGAGGTTTTTATTTTATGCCCCCATCTTGTTTCTGAGTTAGTCATGGGAGAGTTGGGAGATTTTGATGTATTTCAATAGAGTTTCTGAATCGCCTGTTAGTGGCGGGGAATTTAGAAGAATCTTATAATTTATGTTTGTCGTGGAAGAGTCTTAGGGAGTCTCTCAAAGTCCCTCCAAAACCATTGTTTGTCGTTGGGATTTTTTTTAAACACTCTTAAACTCTGTTATTGGCAAATCCCTAAACTTTTTGGGGGTTTAGGTTTCTAATTGTTTCTAGGGAGTTTCACATTTAATTTTTCCTTGATTGAAATCTCTCAAAAAAGGATAGAGTTGGGGAGAAGAAAAACCTGAAGAGAAATAATCATAAATAGAAACTTGAACTTCGGGTATGCCTTTTGTTTTGTGTGTGATAATTTCATAACAAAACTTCTTTGGCTAATTTTTTTCACCACAATCATCTTCTTTCTTATTACCTTCTTCCACCCACCATGACAGTCATCACCACCATCTTCCTGATCCAGCATCATCTCAAATCTATTTATATTCAGTAGTTCGTAGCAGTAACATCCAGACAAATAGGGATCACCCAAGAACAATCAAACAAACTTGATTAATTTTTCTTACAAAACTACTCATTGGTTCTTACTCTAAATCCTTTCGAGTCCAAATGGCTGATTTTCTTCAAGTTTGCTCCAATCAATTAAAAAGAAATATTTTTAATTAAATCATACTATAATTAAATATGTGAACAAAAACTCTCTCGCACTCCCTATAATAAACTCCTTAAAGCTCCATAAACTCTCTCGAACTCCCTAGACTTAAACTATTAAACTATTCCAAATTCTCTAGACTCTCATACAATCCCTCCATATCCCTAAGGATTTAAATACATTAAAAATCTCTCAAACTTTCCCATGACTAACCATTTGGAAACCTAAAAAATTTTTTGGGGGTTTTTTCCCCTCAAGTTTGATTCATAAACAAGAAACCAACGCAATTGACATCACATTACAAAAATAAAAGGATGGGGGGTTATTAGAAACTCAAAAAATCCTACCCATGGTTGACGAATCATTTACCAGCAACAATACTTGGTGTAATGGGTTTATTAGAAACTCTTTGATCAATTTTAAAATTATTAGATTTTTCTCTCACAATTATTTTGTTTTCGTCATCATTTTTATAAAGATAAAAAGGTTCAGATTATTTTGTTTTTAACAATTTAGTTAATATATTGAATCACTGATTGACAACAAACAACGAGTAAAATTATTATTTTCGATAAAAAAAGAAATTTCATTGAATGTCGACCTCATCACACAAGAATTTTCTTTCTCCGACCTTTCTATAGAAAATTCTGTAGGATAAATTAACCACTTAGATTTACTGCTTCTACCAACATATTTTCCTAGTTCATCTACTACTATGTACTCTATTTGATTCTCTTTTAACAAGAAAACAACTCCAATTAGATTTTTTTAACAAGTAAACGTCATCTCTGGATTATACCATTTGTGTCCATACAACCCAGTGCACCATTAATAACAACAACAATATTTTTAGTATTCCTTCAAAATACGGCACAACAACATCCCTTTCCTTAGCCCATTTAATTGCCTCCAGTGCGGCAATAGATTCCTCTAGTTCTTCATCTACTGCCTTTGAACTATCCCTTTCGGCTCAAACTAATTCACTTGCACCATTATGCAAGATTATATTAATTATTATTGGCAACTATGTTTAATAAATGAGACATCGAAATTCACTTTTACTGTTGGAAAAAGGGGTGGAATCCAAGAGGGGAATCTGCAAGTTAGTTGGAGCAAACATCACATATAAACTTCTTTACTGAGTGTATGAATTCAGTTGGTCTATTAGATTTTTCTAGTACCATTGATGACTTTAGTATAACTCGATTTGTTTTCTATATCCTTGGCCATTCTTAACATATCACATGACTACCAATAACCAACTCCTCATATATCTACTGGATGTGAGCATGGTCTGGATTGGACCAGTTTTAGCCTCGTCTGCATCCAGTCCAATACATAAGAGATTTCTAGTTTGACATCCACATCCAACATCCAATAGATTTGCATAGATGCACAGATGGATTGGATGTGGATGACACAATACACTTCTTTAACACTTCATCTAAACATGGCAATACCCTCAAATAATAATGGATCAAGAAATGGAAAAATAATCTTTCAAGTAGAAACAGAAAAACACTTGAACCCTGTCAAACAAAACAACACTAATCTGTATTACGATTCATAACCACACTAATAACACAAATAATAATCATTATTACAGAAAACATAGATATAACAGTTTTCTCTTCGCCTCGCGTTTAAGCCCTAAAAACGAGAATGGAAATGAATGCTTAAAGATAAGCTGAATATATGATGATCAATTCTAAGTACCATATTAACCCCGTATGTTACAAAAATTCAATACATATCCTTAACGTAATGGTATGGATGTACAAAAGAATTTCGTTGGCTCTCAAAAATTACATTCGTATCCGGTCTATTAGAGTGAAGCTCAGACACCTACATGTAAAAAAAAAAACGGATGACCCAGTTCGGATCTGCACAAATGCTCACCCCTAAATTATCTTGGGATATCTATGTACTTCCTATGTGATGGATCATATGTGCTCACCCCTAAATTATCTAGGGATGACCCGATTCGCGCACAGCGTGTCCATTCAGAATAATTTGTCTCGGGAACTCGTGTTTCTCTCGTCACCACTGACATGAGTTGCTCCTGAGATGGTTTTCGCTCGATGGACAATACGTGTTGGCGTATGAGTGGTGTTTGGTTTTCGAATGGTTGTTGGCTCCCCGCCCCGAGTGGTGAACGATAAGCCCGATTACCTCTTCATGCCCGTGTCGTGCCCCAATTTGGTTCCTATGTTGCTTATTTATCGAGAAGGTATCGATGGTGCCCCCCGTTTGTTGCTTAATCTTACATATCGTTGGTAGGATAGATCTTTCGCGCACAGCGTCCTTGCTTGAAACAACTTGTTCCTGGTGCTCGTGCTCGCTTGGTCTTAAAAGGTTGGCTGACTTGTTCTACTGGAGACGGTCGTTCCTTGATGGACAATACGTGTTGGCGTATGAGTGGTGTTTGGTCTTCGGTGCTGGTTGGCTCCCCGCTCCACGCGGCGACAACAAGCCCGACTACCTCTTCAGCATCTTCCATGAGTCGTCTTAGGGAAAGACTCGTTTGGTCCTTGTGCCTATCTGTCGAAAAGGTATCGATTATTGTCCCTTGAAACGGTAAACATGTGAATTCATCCTAGCATATTGTGAAGGGAGGGACTCCCTCCTGTAGCTATGCAGGCAGCGGGATCGTGAAAGGGGAGACTCCTCCCTGTAGCCCTGCAAGCCCTGTGCAGGGGTATAGTGGGTATGCTATTTTAACGGTCGCGAATGCGTAAACCCTACTAAAATAGTGTGTCCACTCCCTGTTCCACCCGCGGCACGGAATGTGCCAAGGATTTACTAGTGTCTCTGTACAGGTTGCTCAGGTTGGCGAGCCGGCGTAGAAACTTTGCCATATTTTGGAGATAAGATCTTCACGAGATATTATCTCTGCCCTACCTAGTACTTGCTACCGGAAAAACGGCTTCGGTTATCGGTATCCATGTACTTTCTATGTGATGGATCATATGTATGTGTGACCTCACTGAACGTGGAATCTGGATTAGACTATCAACCAATAATTTTGGGCTTTAACAAGTATATTCATGGGCCCACCATTCAAAGTCCACCATCTAACCATATACAAAATTCAAATCAACAGCCGGCAAATCAATAAATAGAAAGAAGATTGAAGAGACGTGCAAAGAACCATTCATTCAGTGAATGAATCAAAAATAGTTAGTTAAGATCTAAGAACTTTCAATATTATAAAACTTGCTAAAATGCTCACGTAGTTCACTGTTGCACTTACCTACTGGCCACTAGCTGGATTACTGGACCACGACTACACCAATTTATTCTAAGATGTGCCCACTAGTTGCACTCTCTTAATCATCAGTCATCCAGTAATCAGCACCATTTCCCAAGTTGCATTAAAGTGCAAACACTAATCGGGTAGATTCGAATGTCAGAATGTAGACATACACTGCATATGCGAATATCACCGCACCAGCGAGCCATTGAATACTATTATAAGATTCAGACCATAGCATCGGCCGGCTGTATCCTTCAGTATCACTTCTTACTAATTCAAGATCCTCAAAATTTAGATCATTGTTGTATCCATCTGCATCTGTCAGATACTGATGTTAGTATCGGTTCTTATTTAAAAACCGAGCTGTATGCTGCGAACCACACCACTCTTCGGACCGAAATCACGTGCACATAAAACCAGTCTATTATTTTGAAATCGAGGAGCAGGAGGGAGCATCTTTTGCCACTTGTGTTGTACTTACATTTTTCATACATGTTTAACACCTTCAGTTCAGTTACAGTTGTTCGAATCCCTTTTCCTTCGGCGAAATATCTATGCACTGTCCAAGATGCATTACTCATATTCTGGTCCTAGACGGGCCGATTTGTTTCTAAAACTTACCTTTATTAATGCTAACCAAATATCAATATCCATCCATGAAAGTTAGATGAAAAGTAAGAGTAAGCACGGTTGTCTAACGCGGGAGGAGAAATAAGTGCGCAAAGCGAGTTGCACATACCCGAGATGAGTGTTCGAAGAGGTTGACTGTCAAACTTTCCTCAGTCGAAAAAGATCCTCATCATCATCACCTTCGAAACAACATATTCTGCAAGTCACGATCTTTTCAGGGAGGCCACCACTCTCCTTGGGATCCTTACCCATCCCCTTGGACTTATCACCTATTGAATACGGGTGACTTCCTATAAGGACGGTCATCGGGATCTCTCACCATCCCATGGGTCTTGTCACTCGGCCGGCTCGGAACCATGCAAGGCAACAAATCCTTCATTTGTTACCTTCCACTGTCTCAGCGGCTCCTTTATCTCTCTTAGATAATTCAAGATCCTCAAAATTTAGATCATTGTTGTATCCATCTGCATCTGTCAGATACTGATGTTAGTATGGCGGTTCTTATTTCGGCGAAGGCGGCGGAAAACCGAGCTGTATGCTGCGCCTCTCCCACCGGACAAGATCCGGAAGGTATTGCCATTCCGGCCAGGCCAAAGCGCGACACGGACGAAACTCACACCACTCTTCAGGACTCGGTAACAACCGAAATCACGCAAGAGCACGGCGTCATAAAACCATTGAACATGCTCATCATGGATCTTAGAAGTCCTCTTTATTTTCGGGAAAAAATAAATCGGGCGCGGTAATCATACTTGGAAGGTTGCAAGGAGTCGACGTGTGGAAATCGTCGGGGAGTCATCTTTGCCACTTGTGTTGTACTTACATTTTTCATACATGTTTAACACCTTCAGTTCAGTTACAGTTGTTCGAATCCCTTTTCCTTCGGCGAAATATCTATGCACTGTCCAAGATGCATTACTCATATTCTGGTCCTAGACGGGCCGATTTGTTTCTAAAACTTACCTTTATTAATGCTAACTAAATATCAATATCCATCCATGAAAGTTAGATGAAAAGTAAGAGTAAGCACGGTTGTCTAACGCTGCGCCACGGCTCACAACAGAGTAGTAGATGCTTACTCAACTAAACAGAAGACACTCAAAAGAGACTGTAGATGAAATAAGTATGAACTAATTACTTTCTACCAAACTTTGATTTTTGATGAAACTGTTTCCAAAGATGTATTCATGAATATTTCAGAAAATCAAATCTCTGTACATCAATCCAATAAACCCCAAAAAAATAAAAAAATAAATTGATCAAAAATAATCAATAATTCAACAAAAAAAAATAGGAGTATTACATACATATATATTCTGAGAATTCTACTAATTTTAATCTCTTCTTTTTCTTCAAATTTCAACAAGAATCCATCAACAAACGAGGTTTCTTTGAAGGCAAAGGACTTTCAACTTCATCATCAGCAAAAATCTGATACTTGCTGTTCTTCCCATGAACCCCAAAATTAGCAGCAGACCAAAATTCAGGCAAAGCTGGTAAATTCAGATCAAAATCAGAACTACTTCTATGAGTTTGAGTCGAACCCATTCCATCAGAACTAGCAGCAGTGGCAGTAATATTACTTCCACCGTCATAGTGACATCTTTTATGCCCACCCAAAGCTTGTCCAGATGGAAAACACTTATGACAAATCGAACACTCATGGGTCTTACCACTTGATGAAATATTCGCAGCTGAAGTTGTAGTCGTACTAGTAGTAGTTGACGTAGATAACTGATCTTCTTGTTGTGATGATCCGGGAGCAACCACGACGAGCTTCCGGTGACTAGCTTTATGCCCACCTAAAGCTTGATAAGAATGAAACGATTTGTTACAAACTGAACACTTGTAATTCAGCTTCAGAGTCGGGGCCTGTGGCGGTGCATAGCTGTTGTTGTAGACAGGAAGATTAGTACTACTGTTGTCGGTACTTCCACGAGCAAGCATAATTAAACAGAGAGCTAAATATTCTTCTTCAGTCGGATTGCTGATATGACTGTTCTCCATGCGATGAATATTACGCTTTGATCGCTTTCTTTTTGCCCATGATTGATCTAGATAGTTACTGTGATCATCTTCATAAATCGGGATTGTTGATGGGGAAGTTAGAGCTTCAAGTGCCATTACTGATGAGATTTGTGAACAGAGAGGTAAAAGAAAGGCGGTGGGCGGTGGTGTTTTGGAGTGGTGGTGGTGGTTTTGAGATTTCAGAGAGTTGAATTGAAGAAATGAGAGTGAGGTACTTGGAGTGATGAAGTGAATAAAGAGGGAGATGTGAATTTATATGGAGAAGAGAAGAAAAGTGGAAGTTGCGTCGGAAAGGGGAGGAGGTTAATGAGGGCACGTTTAGTTAAGTTGGTGGGAGTGAAGTCGGTCAATGAAAAGAGTGGAGAGTGGTGGAAAGAGTGAACTCTTCTTATCTCTCTAGACTGGGCGTTTTGCATGGACTTTCTCAAAGAATCTTGGTCAAGATGTCAAAGTCAAATACAAAACGCGGTCGAAGCCATCTATTATCATGCCTTCGCGTTCCATATGTGGACCTGTGAATTGTTTTGCAGCAGCCAGGATTCATTGGTTCAGGAGGACACGTCTCATCGTAATCTGGCTTGAGAGCCTTTGAAAAGTCTAAATCCATTAAAAAACTTAACCAGTTTTTTGGTTTATCTACGGATAGACTTGGCTGGCAAGGAAGCACGGATCGGGTAAAGCAGACCACGGATCCCAATACGTGGAGTTTCTGGGAAGAGTTGTGCTTTGATTAGCTCATATTGGACGGCAATAATATAGGGCCACTGTCGTGCAAGATCTGGTAGGCCGTACTTTCGTGCTAGACTTTCGGTTTACTTCCGAATATTGCAAACACTACTCACTAGTCACTCTGCTTTCCAAATTTCCAACTAGAATTCCTAACTTGTTGTATGGAAATTGCAGTGGGGCTACAGCCGCTAAATCCAAAAGCAAAAATAAATATGAGCAAAACTAAAACTAAAAATATATACATTCATAGTTTGATACAAAGATTTTTACTGTACGTGATTACATCTGCTTGACATCCACCAAAAAATTTTCCCATTTTTTATCCCCATGACGGCCTCCAAATTCTTTGTATGGAGCCTTGAACCTCTTAGGTTTCCGTTATGGGTCCTGGCTGAACCTTCATGGATCAGTACCTTACGGATGTACCTTGAAGAAAATAGTTTGGGGGAAAGCTGTGGCGGCATAAAGCATTTTCGCCTCACATTTTTGGAGTGAAGTGTTTTACTGCATACTTTAGGTTATTGTCTTTCGACATAATCCAAACATTATAATTCTTTAAGTTATTCTAATTTATTTGCTTATCAAAACGAAAAAGATTTAGATAAAAACATCAACAATTGACTAATTGAGAAGTTTAGGACTAGATGTCCGGGGAGAAAGGAATTTTAGGCAAGAAATCTAGATTCAGAGGATTGGCTATGTATACGTATGAAATATGGTGGATTGGCCAATCAAGATCTCAAAGTTATTCTAACTACAACGAAGACATTATCCTTCCACTTGAGGTTAGTAATATTGACTTGAACTGTTTCATTCCTAACGTATCTTTCAAGTCGTGCTATATTGAAAACATAACTGCACAACTGTATATATTGTACATATTGTATATAATACTATAGTGATGTGACATGATCATAATAGTATGATCATAGTATTAAGGAATTAGAACTACGAAGTATAACGCTTATCTTTTGAACTTCGTAGATATGACATCGATATAATCTTGTATATAGTGTTATGATTATATGAATGGGTTATGGTGAAGATTTCATCCTAGGAAACAATGGTCTACATTTGTTTAAAGGAAGTACATTCATGATCTTGTTTCATGAATCGAAGGGGAAATCAATAGGCTTATTGGTTCAGCTATTCGTTGCATATCTTTGGATGACCAATATGTGTGAGTTGGTAGAACCAATCTTAACTCAGGTTATGTATCTTGGTATAACTGCTCACAATGCCTAGACTTATGATTTGGTATGACCGGTCCTGGTAATTGGTGTAACCGATCATAAGTAATCACCATGAGATGGTAAGATCGATCTTTGTAATTGGTGTGACCGATCCTAGCAATTGGTGTGATTGATCATAAGTATTTTGTGACCGATCCTTGTAATTGGTGTAACCGATACTAGTGACTGGTGTGACCGATCACAAGTAGATACCATGTGTAGATAGAATCGATCCTTGTAACTGGTGTAACCGATCCTAGTGACTGGTGTGACCGATCACAAAGTAGGTACCATATTTAGGTATAACCGATCCTAGTGATTGGTATAACCGATCTGAACCCACGTATGTTACTTGGTAAGACCGATCACAACTAACCATTGTGATTTGGTATGACCAATCACATAGTAGTCTTAGAATACTGGCAAACCAATTCAAAACTTGTTTGGAAAGTGTGGTTTAACCGATTTCAAGAAAGAAAATTCATGTAAATATATGAAATAAGGATTTGCAGTGAAAATATGTCAACATACTTTGAGCACGAGAAGTAACTCTTATCACTTATTGTTCAAAGACATTCCTTGGTACTCAAGGTGATCCTATGCCGAAATAAATTAAGAATCTTTTAATTAAGATTTTTGAATTTATATGCTTTAATTACCAGCAATTAATGCATAGCTCTAGAGAATAAAAATTAGTAATGTGCATTTACTAATTGGAGATTTTCTATTGAGAGATTTCGGAAATATTGAACAAGCATTTATTGGAATCAGGAAAATCGAATTTGGGCATTCATTGCATATCTTGAGAATATTTTCGGTTTTGGAAATTCCTTGGTGTCCAAACATCCTTGGTCTATAAATACTAAGTTTGCATTTCTAGCAAACTATCCTAAGAGCCAGGCAAACTTCATTTCTTAATGTTTCTGGTGGACCCGTCTATTAGGAGAGGAAAGCATCCTAGTTAGGTGAAATCTCTTACGACCGCTCGATTAAAGACTTCTGTGGGATCAAGAAGCTGGGAAACATATAATTGCAGTGTTATTAGTTTTCGATTTGATTTGATTGACTAATGGTTGTTGAAACTTTGATTGCACCTAGTTTGTTTATGCTTGATAATCTTCTCTTCTGATATAAGATTCACTCATACTAGATCAAATTATCGACGGGATCTTTAGAACTGTTGTTATATCTAAAGACATCTTGTGATAATCCATTGTTAATAGACTCCGTTCTGTGCGTGGTTGATCACAAGAGATTCAAATGGTGTTGTGCAGGTATTTGAAGATAAAAAAAGATTTGAATATGAAGAAGATTTCTTATTAGTTTTCGTATCTTGTGGATTTAGTGCACAAAACTTGATCGGCTGGGATCCAACTAGAATCGATTTATCTTTGATAGATCTGATTGATTAGTTGCATGAGATCGACATTCTCTATAATTCTCTTTTAGATCTATATTGATTGAGTGTGAATCTGTAGTTGACTATTTCGGTAGTTAAAGTTAGATTGATCTAACCAGACAAAGGAGTTTCTTGGATTAAACGAAAGAGACTTTGTCAACGACTCATCTTTATCTTTAGAAAGATTGATTAGAGTGGTTACCAAACAGATTCTTCCTTTGTTGTATGGAATACGATCCAAAGGACTTGTGCGTGACTCTAGAAGTCGAAGGCGCAGGGATACTGGGGGAACCAAGTAGCTACGGGTAGTCTGATTGGTCTCAATACGAAGTTGGTATTAGATTTTGTATAGCGGCTTAATTATGAGAGTATTCAAAATTGGACTAGGTCCCGGGGTTTTTCTGCATTTGTAGTTTCCTCGTTAACAAAATCTTGCTGTGTCTTTTACTTTGATTTCCGCATTATAGTTGTTATTAGAATTAAGTAAAATACACAAGTACGTTAACTCTGTAATACTTGATAGTGATCCTATATAGTTTGGTTATTACCGAACCTATTATCAAGTAACACACTTTGTTGTTGTATTGTCTCGATCTTGTATACATAGTCAATCACACAAGTTATCTTGTTGTTGTATTGTCTCGATCTCGTATCCATAAACAATTACACAAAGTGTGAACTGAATTGTCGTATTGTCTCGACTCTGTCTATAGACGATCATATTAAGTAGATGACTTTAGGTTAAAACAAAAAGATTGTGGTGTATTTGGGTACCCACGTCTTTTCACTTCACTTGTGCCACTAGAGAACCTTCATGCACTCATCTTCCATTGCAGCCTCTAATTAAGTAATTCTATAAACTTTGCACATAATTGCAAAGAAGAAAAATATGATTGACTGTTTCAGGTGTTGTACAGAATAATGAAAACATATTGTTTGGGATCAAACAACCGCTCCTTGTCGAATTATCTACAATGCGAATAGCATTTTGAGTTGTGGACCGCATAAAAAGGTACAGTTTCATCCATATGCTGTTAAAAGGTACCATGCTAGGTGTCACAACTACAAATGCTCCAAACAAATTTTTGTGCAACTATGACCCGGCAATACAATGGTTCAGTGATCTCTTATCACCCACTCATATTTCAGCCTTATAAGTTTGCACCTATGCAAACAACCAACTTCATTGAGTTATGCAACGTAAGAATTACTTAGATTTTCTCTTTTCCTTCACTTGTAGCTCATACTACAAAGAGGGGTTATTGCCATGTTATGCTTCACATAATTTGGGGAGTATTTTCGAATCAACAGAATACTAAGGCAAACATCTAAGCCAACAAACTCACTTTCATTAGCTTAAGGAGAAGATTACAAAATCTTTGTCCAACCAATGGATTTACAAGCTTATTCACTCCAAGCCTACAACAAAAACACTCTCTATTGCAATGTGGTTCCTCTACACATGAAGACTTACATTTGCAAAGGTTCTCTGGCCTAGCCAAGAACCAGGACAATCCGTGTGTAACTCATTTGCACGGCCTATGAGCAGCCATCTATCCATAGGCAGTTCCCCTAACCGCCACAATGCCTTTTTAACTGCTACCTTTTTTGTTGGCTTGCAAAATGGAGCCACACTTGTTTTGCACGTTTAGGATATGCCAAATATGGTTATAAAGCCACTTTATGATCATTTCTAACTTGCTCACTTGCTCAGACATGCGTGTGATGCATACACACTCGTAACTGACAGCTTGAACTCATATCCAACAATCATTGCACTGCGCTCAGCTTGGCCCGTGCCAATATTCGGCAATGATTGTGTTTCACTCAACTTGGCCTCTTCCAAGTACAACAATGGTTGCGCTATATTTATCACGGCCATGTACTTAGCTTATTTTGATGCCATCATCCAAATAAATCACGTCAATCGAGTTCTGCCTTGCTTAGTTCAATTTCATACTTTAGATGCATCACTTGAATTATTTTTGCCGAGCAATAACCATCAATGGCGCATTTGGAAATGCCATTATTGCATATGCGTTGTCCAAGCCTTGACCGATGATTGGGACAATTCCTAAGTCATTCCATGACTTGCATTTCATCATATATTCCTTCCTTGAACCGGGCTAACTCTGAATAAGGATATGCAACACTATCGCATAATATTGCATGTGCTAAGTAGACTTTCTTTCTCATCCATGTTGGCGCTACATCGTCGGACTGTGCAGCTCCATCATATAGGCCACAACTTCAGTATAGCGCAATCTTTATGCTTCACTGTTGGGACCGGTCATAGACCTCCCCCACCCAATCCATTCAACGTCCCCGTTGAATACAACATCAGTTCATGCTCTGCTAGAACTTTCTTGGCCTTGTACGCATCTGAGACACTCTCAGAAATCAGCAATTTTGTTTGTCCTTCAACCTTGCCAAAAAATTTCTTCCTAGCACTTTACGCCACCACTTAGTTTATTTTCCTTGTCATTAAGCATATGAATTCCAGCTTCACTGTCGCATCGTCGAATATGCTTCAATTCTACTTTATTCACATCTTAACACCCAAAAGCTATTGCAATTTGTTGCCATGCCTCTTGCATCAACATACAAATTTTTCCTTCAAGCCATTCCGTGCCTAAGTGTACACACCAAATAGACAACGTATCATCATGATATGCATAACTTAGCTTACTGCCTTCAATTCCTACTGACATTGCACTCTTGCAATTCAACAGGCCTAATTGTAGACTAAGTATTCTTCAATCACTTTACAACACTTTTATGCAAATTCAACTGAAATGCATGACATTAGCCATGACTTAGGAAACCCGGGACATCCTACCGTCACTTTGGAGGCTCAGAAACCTACAATAATAATATTGCAAGTGCACATCGTCTAACTAGTAGATAATGGCAAGTACAGGTCGTTCCCATGAGGATTGTGAAAATACAACTACTAATTAATATCAAGAATAACTAATCAAATTATATATCTTAGAGATTTATGGACTTAAAGTAAAATAATAAAACGTAACCAAAGATTTAAAGGTGTTAAGGTTTCAGGAATCCGTTGTAGGTAAATTATTGTATTCAATCACAAAGAGTATTGACACAAAAGATATTTCATTTAACGATTGTCGACGAGATTTATCAAGAAGATTGTTTCTTCTCACCTTAAAGTAGAATTCTTAATCACTAGATATACATGGCATAATTAAATAGTAAAATGAAATTCATAATTCAATTATTGCTAAGGTTCAATGAGTTCGTCTACTAATCTAACTATGGACTATACATGGTATAGAACATGAAAAATATAGCTAGAAGGTAAAAAATTGATAGAGAGACAAAACATCAGCATTAAGTTCAATTGGTAGAAAACCCTTATTCATGAACACAAATAAATCGACCTACAAATTCATCCTTTCACCCTAACATAGATCTAGCTAGCCATGGCTTTCTTAAAAGCCATAAACAAATTAAATAAAATCTCTAGCTAATCAAAATGGAGAAATCAAAAACAAAATTCAAAACCCTATCTCCCAAACGGCAGTTTAGACGCGGCTTCCCACTCCAGCCGGCCTCCATTCTGTTCTTTCTTTGTAGGTTTTTATGTTGTGTGCTGCGAAGAGTTGAACTCCAAAATACGACCTAGCCCAATGCAAGGCCCAATCCAATACCCATGTCTCGTATCCTTCCAAATTTGGCCATAACAACTTATGTCCATCCCTGGCCATCTCAGTCTCGGCACCAGTTCAGACCCAATACCATTTTCTGTCCGGCTAAGATTCAGCTCCTTCCCAGACTCTCCCCAAAACCAGACTTTCCTTCTCCTTCGTCCTTCCATCTAGGCAACACCTCCATTCATTAATCAAGTCTCCATCTGAACAACTGGTGCTAAGAGTAACAACAGCTTCAACAAACCCCAACTTTCATTTCTCAAACTCCATCACAGCACCAACTTATTCTAGCACAAGATATTCTCAGCCAACACGCAACTGCATTTCTCCATTCACGTCTGCATTAGTCCTGCCATATCCATGTCAACAACTTCTAGTAGCCTAAATTCTGTCCTTGCCTTGCTCGCAACAGCTCAAGCATCTCCACCGTCGATCCTCCACTGCCTGCAACTGTATCGACCAAAGAACAACCAACTCCATCTCCTGTTGTTGCCAAACCCCTATATTCGACCACCCATACTGCAGCCACAACCGTTTCAGCTGAATCCCCTGCCGGTAAGACTTCACCATTGCCATCAGTTAACTTATATTCTCCCTGGCCATCTACACGATTCTCTCCTCTTCTCACGAGTCTTCATAAACTCTTCTTCGCAGTCACAGCCAAACTTCCCATTACTTCATACGAATACCACCACCGGTCACCAGTTCAACCCACTTCGAACAGCAAACAGAATTTGCTACCATTATTTTTGAACCGAGAGCCAAGAGCTCACAGAATCGGTGTTGTGTCTCATGCTGAACGATATTGTTCCATAACCAAACAGTCCATCAATCAATCGAACCCCAGCTTATTTTCAATGCTTCACTTTCCTTCATTCAAACCCAAAACGAGCTTACTGATTTCTCTTAAGAACACTCGATAACCTAACCCAACAGTCCATCAATCAACCGAACCCCAATTTCAACTGTTTTTTTGCCAAACCATCACTATTGCGTTCGTCTTTTAATTTTGGGAGAGAATTTTGAACTCAATCAGTTGATGTTATTTCCTTCTGGTGGGAGTCTTGAAGTGATAAGAAGAAAAGGGATTTAGTACGCCCAAGTAGTATGTACTCCCAAGGTCAGGTGTCACTCAGATTGGATAAAGAGTAGTACCCCTCAGGTGCACAGTACTAAAATGTTTTTCCACTTTGAAGTGGTAATATAGGCCAAGCAGTTACCACATTACCCAACAACTCCTCATCATTGGGTACAGGACTTCAACACGGTTATGATGGTCAGAAACACCATTTTAGCTTCGATTTCTTCTGACGATTGGATTTGCTTGTAATTCCTGTAAATAGCTTAAACCGGTGTTATTTGTAGGATCATAATATCGCGACATCAATACCTTGCGAGATTAGTAAACGACAGCATTGCGAAGGCGTCGCAGAAGAGTAATATAAATGACGCAATGAATGACGACAGCCAAAACACGAGAAAGATGTGAAGATCTAGCGAAGTTTAGGAGTGTCGCGAGATTGTATACTTGTACACTTGCGATATTTCGCAAGTCATTCCTGAAAAATAAAGGACTGACTTATTTGTCATTCATTGTATACTACCCTATATAAAGAGTCGAATAAGTACATTTGTGGAGAGATCTTTTCCGAGTGTTAGGCAAGTCATTAGGAGAGAGAAAGTTTGTGGTGATTGTAATTTCTTTAGCTATTTTCTATTTTATCTTGTAAACATTCAAAGAATTAATCAATAAAAATCATAGTTGTTCATCTTCAAATGTCTTAGTTGTGTGGAATCTAGTGAGGGGTGTAGTGTAGGATTTCCTGCAACTACATAATGGCGCTAGAAACAGGGAGAGAGTAAGGATTGACATCGTGATTTGAAAGAATTTGGAGTAGTAGGGAAGGAATTTCATATAATTTTCAATAGTTTACCAAAATTAAGAAATGGCTAGAAGGAGAAATGCATCCGAGCAACCAACAACTGTTAGAAGGAGTAGGAGACTTGCTGGAGAAGGGAGAAATGAAATGGGAGAATCCTCAAGAATGAACATGAGGAATAATGAAGAAAATCAAATTCAATCACCAATTCAACCAGTAGCAAATAGAACTGTGGATTATGATAGAGTAAGCGTGCATACTTGGAGATCAGATTCTGTGGACGAAAGGGGAGAAGAACAACAATTGGTAAACAATGGACAAGAGGAGAGAGACCGAGAAGGGATTGGAGAAATAATTCATGGAAATGAAGAGATCGCAGCATTAGAGGCATTGAGACAAACAATACATGAAGGGAGACGATTAGAGGCAGAGGAACATGCAAATTTGACAAGACAGAATCATGAGTTGAGGATGGAAAACATCATATTACAAAACAGAAGGTCGAGAAGCACTACAAGGTCAAGTTCAAGATCAGTTAGAGAGGAAAGGAGGAGAATTTTACCTACATAAAATGTTGATGAAGAAAACCAAGAAGAAACATAAAATCCAGGCACAGAACATTGCGAGAGAAGAGAAATGATGGAAGATCGTTATATCCCACGTCCCGAGACTCTTCAAAATGAGCAGAATGGTGGAAACCAAGGAAATAGGCAGCGTCAGGGGCGGAATAATCCAGTTGATGAAGAAATCAAGAAGAAGGAAGAAAAATATTGCATGGGAGAGAAGCATGGAGGAAGCAAAAAGAGATTGAAAATGAAATTGAAAGACACTATACTGAACAAGCACGTCTAGCCTGCGAGAGGGAAAGGTTAAGAATAGAAATGGAAAATCAAGAATTGGAAGAGGCAATTCGCTAGAATAATCATGATAATCGAGAAAGAAGGCGAGAACAAAATCGCAACAATGATAATATTAATGAAGAATATGAAAGAGCACAAAGGAGAGCTGATAGGCAACAAAGAAGAGAAATTGATAGATATAACGGTGTGCGAATTTGTGAAAGAAATGAAGGAGAAGATCGCAGAGAAAGACGAGAAGAGAATAATGAACAAGAAAGTCAAAGTAGACATGAACGCAGGAGAAGAGAAGCGGAACTAAAAAGACCAATGGATTCAAATTCTGATGTAAATGAACAAATTTTGAGAGAATTGGCAGAAATGAGAGGAATGATGAACAGTAAAAGGGGAGGAGGAAAGAGACAGTTGGATGAAGCCATAGAAGAAGCTGCGAAAACTCCGTTCACACAAGAGATACAATTATGAGGAATTCCACCAAAGTGCAACTTACCGACATTAACCAGCATTTTTGATGGAACAACTTGCGCGATACAGCATATCAAAGCTTATATGAGATGTATGTTACAATGGGAGAATCATGATGCTATATTGTGCAAATATTTTGCATCAAGTCTGACAGGAGAAGCTTTGAAATGGTTTGAAGGGCTACCGAAGAATACAATAATATCTTTCAATCACTTGCAGGCTATATTTTTAGGGGCATATATAAGTAATAATTCCTCGCGACCAGGTATTGAAGATGTATTTGGGTTAAAACAAAGGGTTGGTGAAAGTTTGAAGCATCTAACTGTGAGATGGAAGACGATGTGTAGCGAAATGGTGGCCGTGTGGAGGAGAGATATCTCATCTTATCATTCATTAATGCTATGTTCGCGACAAATCATTATATATTCAAATTTTTAGAGTCAATAATACAATCACAATGACTGAGTTGCGAGAGCTTCAGAAGGAATATATTGCTCTAGAGGAAAAGCAAAATGAGATGGAATCATACCCTGTCGCGAATACAAGTTCAGGAGCTGCGAATGCAAGTTTGTTACCCAAATTGATAAACACTGTGGCGAGCACCTCGCAAGGTCAACAAGGAATGATGATACCGGATGATGGTCAGCAAAAGTTGTTAGCCATGGGAAGTCGCGATCAGGAAGAATTTGAAAGAGAAAGAAATTTCTACAACCGTGGCGGAAATAATAAAATTCAAAGGCTTGATCAGCCGCAAGAAACCTATGGAGGTCAGAGGCATAATTATCATAGAGGGCAGCGAGGTCATAGGGTAGTATGGGAAGAAATCAAGATGCCTCCACTAAATGATAGCGTGGAGAAAATATGGGAAGCTATAATCCTGATGGAAAACATACCTGCACCATGGAACATGGGGAATGAACCGCCTCCAGGTGACAGAAGTCATGAATTCTGTTCCTATCACCATTTTCATGGACACCTAACGAATGATTGTAGGAATATAAAAAGAATCATCCTCAGAATGATAGACCAAGGGAAGCTAAATCATTTCTTAAAATGTGAAGAGAAGACTCAACCATTACCAACACCTCCAGAAATTCACAGAGTAAATACAACAAAAGGGAAAGAAATGTTTGTAGTAGAAGTTGGAGCGAAGGCTAAAAATTTGTTCTGCAACTCTATCGTACATTCGTACAGGACAATTGAAGATTTTCATGATAGTGTTCTCAGTAGGGTTTTCGCAAGAGATGTTGACAATAGAGAAGTAATGAACATCGCGAAGACATCGCCATTTGAAAGAATGGCAAACGCAGATTATTTCTTTTACCGCGGAAGAAGTACACGAAGGTGGCGAGATGCATGATGAGTCCATTAGTGGTAAGATTGGAGATTAACCCAAAACTGTTGATGATGAAGATGATGGGGCGAGAAAATTCATGGGCTATAAATAGAATCTTAATTGATCTTTGGAAGCTCTGTAAACATCCTTTTTACCACACTTACAATACTATGGGAGGGAAAGACGAAGACTTGATACCTTCAGCCTATAAGATTTATGGTTTTATGGTACTGCCAATAAACCTAAAGGAGAAATTCGTATGCGAATACCACTAAAAGGATTACCAACTGAAATCTTGTTTTGCATAGTCGATGTGGAATCCCCCTATAATGCATTAATTGGGCGACCACAGTTACATGAGATCTTGGGTGTAGCATCAACTTACCACCAGTGCATCAAATTTCCTCATCCCAGTGGTGTTGGAGTTATAAAAGGAGATTGGGCTGAGGGACAAAAGTGCTATGAAGTCGATGTGGAGTCTTGCGAGGAAAGGGCTGCTCGAAAGAAGAATTGGAAGCGGAATATCAAAGAAGAACAAAGAAGAGAAAGACTGATGGTGGACACAATAGAAGTGAGAGATGGAGATATATTGCGAAACCAATGCTTGAAAACAATTGGAAATTGCGATGGTCTCGCAAAAGGGAAAGAAATATCAGGGAATTTGAATGAAGAAACAGAGAGCAACAGGAATAAGAAGTGTAAGAAATAAATAGTTGATTTTAGAGTGACAAAGGCATGTCAAAAGTACAAAGAATATGATGATCAAGGAAGGAGTACGCGAAAGTCTCGTGATTCATAAATATAAAGAAAGTTTGGTTAAATAATTACAGCGAGATCACATCAAATGAAGCAAGATTATGTGATAATTTCACAAAGATAATGAGAAGAAATAATCAAAATCAATGAATGATTGCAAGAATTGATAGAAATGAAAGAATGAGTGAATAGGACAAACCTTTATGGCGTACACCCTAGTTCGCGAATGATATTTCGTAAGAGGCAAATGTAAGACCTAAAGTGCGTCATATAAGGGGGTATCTCTTGACATGGCTCGGTGAAAAGGTTACACCGCTCCGGGAACTGAGTCATGAAAATTTGGGGCCAATAAAGCCTATCCGGGGAGATATCTTGGATTTCCAACTATATATATAAGGTTATACCCTGGTTGGACGACCGAGGGTCTCTTCCAAGGAGTCGGTGTATGACCAAGGCGCCGAGGTACACGGTTGAGCCAAGAGTGCCAGGGCATTTGAAGTGTCTAGGCCATTCTTGGCAAGTCTTGGCATATGTTGCACTCGACAAGAAGAAAACTCCACTTAGGGTGCAATCTCGTAACCATAAGCCCTATAGGTATAAGGGATAAGAGGGCTGCGAAAACAACTGGTTGTTGTTAAGACCGGATGGGAGGAGCTAGCCTTGTATGGCCGATGTACGCCTCATTGAAGGGGCAACCGGGGAGATGATAAGGGCGGCACCCTCCATTAGGGAGTGATAAGTGTCTTAAGACGCAATGTCATGGGGCTTTATATTCGCAAGAAAATTTAGGCTTGTCATATTTGTGCGATGATCTGAAGAGGCAATAATACTAACGCGAGGGTAAGACGAGATCAATGGGTCTTTACATGAAAGTGTAAAGACGTCCTGCGATTTCGTCGCAAGACGGCAATGTCATGGGGCTTCAAGTTCGCAAGAATTTTTAGGCCTGTCATATTGTCGCAAGAAAAACATCTGCGAGAGGCAATAATACTAAAGAAATGATAAGACAAGATCAATGGGTCATTACATGAAAGTGTAACGACGTCCTGCGATTTTGTCGTAAGACGGCAATGTCATGGGACTTTATGTTCGTAAGAATATTTAGACCTGTCATATTGACGCAAAAATGAGGGGTGGCAAAATATGACCTTTAACTAGGAAGGCAAAATAAGACCACACAAGAGCAATGATAAGGCAAGATCAATGGGTCATTACATGAAAATGTAAAGACGTCCTGCGATCTTGTCGCAATGATGAATTTCAACATAAATGAAGATAATGGAAAACAAAATAGCAATTATTAAATATCAAAAATTATACTCATTGAAAGAAAGAGTAATAATAAGCAGATGAACACATCTAAAAGATGATTGAAGTACGTAAAGAAGTAACGGTACAAAAAGAAAAATTACAAGAGAAAGTCAATTCTCAAATATCAGTTTTTTCACCAGAAGGAGATACTTGGTTTTCTTCTTATGTCAAGACCCTTTGTATCCATATTTTTGCTGCGAAAAAGTTATTATATTTCCACGTTTCAAGATCCTCCTTCACCGATTTAGTGATCATCATTGACAGTTTTACTAGGAGGGATAGTCTCTTCATTTGCGAACTCTTCACCACTATTGTAGTCATAATCGCTGTCAGGAGGGTTAGGAACTTCATCATCGCTTACTTCCAGAGGTTCGACGGATACAGGATCAAGAGATTTAGATATTAAGATGAACTTGACCAAGGAGTGCTTTCTGATGATTTCTACTCTCTATATCTTTACTGATCGGACATATAATCGAATCTTCTTTTCGCACGATCGCGAGAGCGAGCAAGGGAAGCAACGAGTATTCCATTTTCTTTGCGAATTTTTGAATAGTCAGATTTTAGAGTGGCAATAGAGGAATGAAGATTTTTCTCAGAATCTGCAAAAGAAAAGAACATAGAAAATCATTGATTTTTGGACTTCGCAAGGAAAATATCGCAAAATAATAAATAAATGGATTAAGGTAGTCAAATAATGACTACCTTCCTTTTGCGAGGTAAGATATTGGATTAAAGCCGAACAACTATTCTCCAAGTGATCCATGGCACTGTTAAAATTATCTCCAATTAAGCCTTTCAGTCGAGATCGCAAGCTTTTTTCGTTAGAAACAAGTAAGGCATTTTCTTTCGCAAGGGAAGAATTGGACTCTTCTAACTTGGTACATTGATCCTTGAATTGGTTTGCCTTTACACTTAAAATTATTCTACCCTGGATAAGTTTATCCTTCTCGGTAGTAACTTCTTCGAGTTGATTTCTCAACGAACAAAGAGATCGTTCTTGTTCTTTACATATTTTTTGACAAACATCGGATCATTGCGAGTAAATCGCCACCTTGTTTAACAGAGTTCGCTTCTCTTGAGAAAGAATTCCATTCTCATCTGATAAAGTTTCCAACTCCAAATTAGCTTTAGTCAAAGAGTAAGAGAGGCGAGATAATTCATTACTTAATGAGTCTTGTTTCTGAGCTAAGTCAACATTTTCTTTAGAAAGATTATCTATTTGATCAACAGAATATGTATGAAGATTATCTAATTGGTTATATTGCTCCATCCAAGCATCTCTATCCATTCGAGATTCATCAACAGTAGATTCCAACTGATATATCTCCATTTTTCGCTTCTGGTTTAAAGCTTGAAGGGCGAACAAGGGCTTGAGGATCAAAAAATAAAATAAAAAAAATACAGAGGTAAGATTGTACCTTTCAATTCTTCATTCTTCTTGCGAAGATTTTCACGATCCAGCGAAACATTTTGAAGTTTTTGATTCTCAAGTTGGAGAATATTACACTTTGCAGTCATAGCTTGGAGATCATTCTTCAAAATATTAACTTCTTGCTCCAAAGATGTTTGCGAAATTCTATCGGGGCCAAGGTATTTGCTCAAAATCTCGCAGACATTAGATTTGATGGGATCGATAGAAGTCTTCTTGGCATCGTTCACAATATCTGATAAAATTGTGAAGGCCACATCTATTCCTTCCAAAATTTCCTTAGTAAGAGGGATTTGCTCAGATAAGGAAGTAACGACGATTGAAGAAGGAAGAGATGAGTCACTTTTTGTTAAAGGAATATCATGAGAAGAGGAAGTCCCATGAAGATCAATGACTGGGAAACAGTAGAGGCATTGATAATAGGAGAAGAAATGGGCTCATTCGCAACAGGGCTGTTAGGAGGGATTTGATCTATGAAAAATTCAGGCATAGGAGTGCTATCATCAACAATATTTTCGCAGGAAGAAATAGTAGGTTTATCTTGCGAAGAGTTCGCAGGAGGATTTGTAAGTTTGAATATAGGAAAGGAAACAGCAGGTGCAACAGGTTTAGAACGGCGAGGTTTCTTGGGGGATCTATCAACATTTTTATCATTCTGCGAATTACAAGTTAAATAAGAAACAGAGGCAACAATATTGTTATTAAAAGAGTAAATGTTTCTTAAATACCTTGTTATTCGCAGGCTTTCTTTTAGTGACAGTGGATTTCGATTGCGAGCCCATGGAGATAGTAGGGTTCACAATGGTGAACTTGGTGTTAGATTTGTTCTTGCTAAAAAAAAAAACAGCAGAGGAATCATTAAAAGAAGAACAGTATCAAAACAAAACAACTTCAATAAGAGAGATCAATCACCAAGTGATCAAATTCAGCAAAATTAACAAACCTTGATGGCTCCATAGAAACAGTAGCAGAAGAATAATAGCAGAAAAATGATGAAGAATACGATGAAGAAAAATAGCAGAAAAAAGTTGCAGACGATGAAGAAGATGAAGTAAAAGAAAAGAAATACTTTCATAAGGAATTCCCCTTTAAATAGACAAGAAAAGAGCAACCGGATAACATTAAATGTACTGGTAAAAAGGGAAAATTTTAGCCACGTGCAAACAGTCATCCCTAATCCACGGAATCTTGTCGGTAAAAATTGATGAAAAATAAACGGTTGCGGCAGCTCAAAATACTGGTTCTCATGACATTCTCTTCTTCGCAGAGAATACATGAGAAGAGGCAAGATGTAGGATCAGAATATCGCGACATCAATACCTTGCGAGATTAGTAAACGACAGCATTGCGAAGGCGTCGCAGAAGAGTAATATAAATGACGCAATGAATGACGACAGCCAAAACACGAGAAAGATGTGAAGATCTAGCGAAGTTTAGGAGTGTCGCGAGATTGTATACTTGTACACTTGCGATATTTCGCAAGTCATTCCCGAAAATAAAGGATAGCTTAGCTGTCATCCATTGTATACTACCCTATATAAAGAGTCGAATAAGTTTGTTGTGGAGAGATCTTTTTCCGAGTGTTAGGCAAGTCATTAGGAGAGAGAAAGTTTGTGGTGATTGTAATTTCTTTAGCTATTTTCTATTTTATCTTGTAAACATTCAAAGAATTAATCAATAAAAATCATAGTTGTTCATCTTCAAATGTCTTAGTTGTGTGGAATCTAGTGAGGGGTGTAGTGTAGGATTTCCTGCAACTACATTATTAGTCAAAATATCGAGTCCTAACTAATATAAATATGGGTATAAAATATAGCACCTACGTGCTTATCAACAAGGCTCCTCTTCACGCTCCTTTGAAACTAGCAAGGCCTCACTTGTTCTTTCAAACTGATACGCTTTAATGTAGCGAAAAAACAACATCATGTTCTTTCTAACTATGAGTTACTCTTAACTCATATGCTTGATGGACTTATATCTTGATTCTTGCTGTGTTACTCCATGCTATCGCTGCCAAATACTGTCCCACTTCTACGTAACTCTCCCAACAGCAAACTCGCCTATGCCACCAACTTCAATTCTTCTTGCTTGGCCTTGCTTTCAGCGTTTCATATTGTATACTTTGGCTAAGTATACTTGTAGAAATTCCACAGTGAAATAGCTTTACATTAAGCAAAAAGAGACATGGTTTTGGTTAAACACAACCTTCATTCATTACACTATCCTTACATAAGAAACTTAGGGACTCCTTTCCAATTTACACCACTTGCCAACACACGCCCTTATTGAAAGCAACAAAAAACCAAAGCAAATACACCAACAACATTATGCTATCTTTTAAGACCATAAGATCAGCAACACCCAACTTAAACTTCAAACAAAAACAGCAAAAAAAACATGCTAAAGCCTCCATACTTCAGCAACCTTGCAGATTCAGGAACTTGTAAACATCACTGCAATGCCCCTGCTTCATACATATGTCAGTCACGGCGAACAAAGGATACTAAGATCCATTGGAAATCCAAATTCCTCATGAATATCAGCTAAGATTTCTTCGAAAGAGAGCGGACAGGGGCATACTCACTTGCCTTTTCTTTGCTGCGCCTCATGTCATACAGACTAACATTCCTTACCCCTTTCAAGAAACAAGGTTCAATTGGACTTTGTATGAAAATTCCGCCAAGGTGAGGCATTATTGTTGCCTCTGCTTCCTTGAAAAAATTATTACCAAGGATCATCTCAAAGTCATTGAGATGCATCACCATAACACTGATTCGTCCATGCCATTCTCCCCCTTCAATATTTGCCACAACCATCCCCTTGATTGGTTTATTTATATCATTCACAGTCTTCATACAGTGATCAGCCTAATATACTTCCAAACCCAAGTACTCTGTCATCGACAAGCTCATAACAGTGTGCGAAGTACCCATATCGGCCATGCCACAGAGTCGATGGTTGTGAATTCCAACCTTCACATAAACTAGGTCATCGCCACTCAGCCCATGTTGTGTTGCTGCCTTTTGTGCTACTATGTTGCATAGTTGAATAGGATTAACATGTTCTACCTTTTCATTCTCATCTTTCTCGCCACTTCCCTCAGTGACTATTGCGGACAATTTTTCTCTCTTAGGACAATCAAGCGCAAGGTGAGGACCCTTGCATAAGAAACTACCACCAGCCTTGTTCTTTGCAGCTAAACTATCATCCCTTTGATATTTCTTCTCCTTAGCCTCAGAACTTTTCTTACTAACATTGTCCTTGTACTTCTGGTTCTTCTTATCCTTTCCCTTCTTATTAGCATCAGTTGAGGTAACTAACCTAAAATCAGGAAGATTGTCCACCATTGCAATGGCCAAAGGTAGGTCTTCGGCTCCATGCCTTCTCACCTCGGCCTGAGCCCATACTTGCAAACCAGACGTAAAATTAAACAACTTATCTTCCTCAGATATGTTGTGAATATTTAACATCAGAGACGAAACTCTTTGACGTATTCCCATGGTGTACCGGTATGACGCATCTTACACAAGTTCTCTTTGGCTAGCCAAGCCGCATTGCTTGGTAAGAATTGACCCTTCAATTCTTCTTTCATGACATCCCAAGTTACGATGCCTGGACGACCAGCAGTAAGGTCATCATCAGTTCTAGTCCTACACCACAACTTCGCATCACTTTCCAGTACATGCTAACAAGAGTGACTTTTTGCTTTTCCGGGGTTCTAGCGGCCTTGAAGTACTGATCCATGTCCCACATGAAATTCTCCAATGCCTTCGCATCTCTTACGTCAGAAAATGCCTTAGGTTCAGGAACTTTAATCTTCGTAAAGTCTCCACTAGTACTACCACCCCTAGCAGCATGATCTGAACTCATCATACCCGTCATTCTCTTTAAGACGCCTAACTCATCCGTTAGATCTTTCATGGAGTCTGTGAACATGGCCTTAACAGCTGCGATTTGGCTTTCCAAATCAGCGTGCTTCTTAGTTGTATTATGGCTTGGAACAAGCATATCAACAACATAAGTGTCTAATGCCTGAATGTGAGCCATCACCTTAGCATCATAATTATCATCATTAGGATGGCGCACCTCATCACCAATCATGTGTTCCAAGTACGCCACCCTATCAGTTAAGGTATCAATCGCACTCTTCTTACCAGCCATTACGATCTAACAATTTCAGCAACTAAACTCAAGCAAAACAGAGAAAATCTTCCAAAGACAAAGCCAAAACAAAGCAATTTGTGCTCTGATACCGAACTGTCACAACTGCAAATTCTCCAAGCAATTTTTTGCGCAACTATGACCCTGCAATATAGTGGTTCAGTGATCTCTTATCACCCACTCGTATTTCAGCCTCATAAGTTTGCACCTATACAAACAACCAACTTCACTGAGCTATACAACGGAAGACTTACTTAGTTTTTCTCTTTTTCTTCACTTATGGCCCATACTACAAAGAGGGGTTAATGCCATGCTATGCTTCACAGGAATTTGGGGAGTATTTTCGAATCAACAAAATACTACGGAAAATATCTAAGTAAACAAACTCACTTTCATTGGCTTAAGGGGAAGATTACAAAATCTCTATCCAACCAATGACTTATAAGCTTATTCACTCTAAGCCTACAACAAAAATACTCTCTACTGCAATGTGGTTCCTCTACACATGAAGACTTACATTTGCAAATGTTCTCTAGCCTATTTATAATGACAAGAACCAGGATAATCCATGTGCAACTCATTTGCATGGCCTATGAATATCCATTTGTCCATAAGCAGTTCCCCTAACCGCCACAATGCCTTTTTAACTGCTACCTTTTTTGTTGGCTTGCAGAATGGTGCCACACTTATCTTGCATGATTAGGATTTGCCAAAATCGGTTATAAAGCCACTTTATAACCGTCTCTAACTTTCTCTCTTACTCTGGCATACGTCTGATGCACACACACTCGTAACTGACAGCTTGAACTCATATTCGTCAATCATTGCACTGTGCTCAACTTGGCTCGTGCCAATATTCGGCAATGATTGTGTTTCACTCAACTTAGCCTCTGCCAATTACAGCAATGGTTGCGATATATTTATCCCAGCCATGTATTTAGCTTATTTTGATGCCAACATCCAAATAAAGCACGTCAATCGAATTCTGCCTTGCTTAGTTCAACTTCATACTTTAGATATTGCATCACTTGCATTCTTTTTGCCGAGAAATAATTATCAATAACACATTTGGCAATGACATTGTTGCATATATATGCAATGTCCAAGCTTTGGACAATGCTTGGGACAATGTCTAAGTCATTCCATGACTTGCATTTCATCTTTTATTCCTTCTTTGAGCTGAGCTAACTCTGAATAAGGATATACAACACTATAGCATAATATTGCATGTGTTAAGTAACCTTTCTTGTCTCAGCTATGTTGGCGTTACATCGTCCGATTGTGCAACTGCATCAGCCAGTCCACAACTTCAGTATCGCGCAATCTTTGCGCTTCACTGTTGGGACCGATCATACTAGAGATGATGATGTTTTGGTTTTCTACCTGTATATAACACGATTTGGTGCTGAATCCTTATGCACCATTCCATTTCATCTCATCATATTTTGTATTTAAAACTGGAGGTTTTCCCAACATAGAGAATAACTCCACAACCTCTATGATCTCTGCCGGGGTTAGGTTTCTCTTTGGCTGCAAGTTAAAATTTTTAATTCTCTACTATTTCATTAATATTTGAGTTTTGGTGAGAAGAAATCTTGAAAAATATTTGGGAACCTGAGCTTTACAGGTTGATTTTCCTTCAACTTGTACCCCGCCAAAATTTGATTGGGGTACCATTTCTTAGCTATATCATGGACATTCCTTGTATTACTACCTTTTCTTTTTGTATACTTTTCCAAATTCCTCCTTGTGGCAGAGATGAAGCTTTAACCCACATATCTTCTGCATTTCACTTTATTTTTGCTTTGAATTACCTTCCTCCAGCTAGAGTTGATTCTTTTATCTAGCGGATCTCCAAGTCAATTTTGTTAAACGAGCCTTATTTGTCAATTTCAAGTTTCTTATTTCTAATATTTTTTGATCTGAAAAACTTATCCCAAGCAATCCAACTTATCTTTCTTTTATCCGATGTAGGCCCCATAGAAAGTCTTTCGTGATTTAGTTTAACTTCTTTTCAACTTTCACGTGCATTGGAAAAAGAGACAAGAAATTTATTGGCAGGCTGAACAGGACTGCTCTACCATCTTTGTTAAAAAAAAAACTTTTTTCCAAGGTACCAATTTTTTCTGAATTTTTTTGTGTAATAATATCCTTCTTTTTTAAACAGTGATAGTATCCTAAATGTATGTACTTCTACAAGTTGCTCCAACTGGAATTCCTAAGTATTTTATGGGGAACCTTTCAATTCTGCAGTTGAGGATGTATGTTATATCTTAGATCTTATGATCAACAACCACACTAAGAGCAACACTTTTAGAGAAAATTACTTTCAGCAATGTGATTGCTTCAACGATTTGTAAGATGATGAACATATTTTCTGCTTCTTCTTCTTTTGCACCTAGAAAACAAGTGTATCATCTATATATTGCAAGTGACGTACTTTCACATTATTGTTCAATGTAAAGCCTGGAAACATGTTTAGTTCAATTACTTCGTTCATTAACTTTGTAAAAATTTCCCCCACTAGTATAAACAAGAAATGAGACAGTAGATCTCCTTGTCTTAGTCCCTTTTGTGTTTGAACAGATCATTCAACTCTTATTGATTAGCAGTGAGTGTTATACGGAAGAAATACACCACATCGCCCAGTTGGTCCATTTTTGTCCATACCCTGAGAATTCAAGAACATGTTGAATGGCGTGCCAATTGACATTACCAGAGGCCTTTTGAATATAAAGTTTGCACAATATTCCAGGAGCATTGATTTTGAGTCTATAATCAATTGTTATCCTTCTATTAAGATACCGTCAAAGATTTGCTTGTCTTTTATAGACGCACCTTGACTTTCAAAAATAAGTTTTTGGAGTACTGTCTTTTGAAAACGCGGGGGTACCAAAATAAACCACCAACTTTTTCTTAGGCAATATGTATGGACAAACTCAATACAACTCCGAGAGTTTAACTCAATCAAGGAATAATATCTAGAGTTCTCTCTCTCTCTCTCTCTCTCTCTTGCAATTAGAACGTTTACAAAATCAAATCCTTGAACCTAATTACAAAGAAATTACTTGGACGGTACCAAAGACCAATGTCCAAGAATCAATTAATCAAGTCGTATCCAAAAAACTAGGTCAGATGTATCTACTACAATTGATAAACGCACAACCTATGATTTTTCAATTATAAAGATAAACAATATAATACGGAAAAAGAAATAACACAGACACCAGAAGTTTTGTTAACGAGGAAACTGCAAATGCAGAAAAACCCCGGGACCTAGTCCAGATTGAACACAAAACTGTATTAAGCCTCTACAGACACTAGCGTACTACCAATTAACTTCGTACTGGAATGTAGTTGAGCCCTAATCGAGTCTCCCCCCGATTAAGGTACAGTTGCGCTCCTTATGTCTCTTGAATCCCAGTAGAACTTCGTGCAACTGAATCCTTAGCTGACGTCACACCAACTAACAGTTGCTTCAACTCAATTGAAGACTTTAAACCAATCTTCCTCCCACAGATTAAGCCTATATATGATTCCTTTACAATCAAAAAGTTTGATCAAAGGTGATGAAATGGATAGCAATAGACAAAGTCTAGCTAACCACCGAATCCAGACTTATGCAACCCAAAGTGCAGCCTAGATTATTATTCACCTCACAAGTATAAAACTTGTGGAATCAACAAAGTTTGAGACGAAGAGAATTTTGATGATTTCTATCTATCTTGATCAATTGAGCAGCTCAACAATCGATCAAGATCAGGATACTCGAGTTATCAAGAGAAGATAACTGGACCTGGCTTTACGGATCCCTATAAAGTCTTTGTAGTCTCTAAACCCTAAAAGGATTAGGAAGAGGACGACTCTAGTTACAACTAGGACACACCAAAAAGTAGTGTCGGGATTCAAAGATCCTAGTTGCTTGAATTTTCCCTTTTATATACATTCAAAGCATAAGTTGCTCTAGGTTTAAGCTAAGATAGCTTTGGAACGAAGCAATCAATATCCACCGTTAGATGGATCTTTGAATCTGATTTACATAAACAATATATACACTCTGGTAAGGTGAAACCGTAACTGAACCATGTATAAAGACTATGTTCAAGGTGGTTAGCCGAAACTAGCCGATTTAAACTTATAAGCTTAATATTCATTTTCATAAACACTTAAAACATTAACCTTGAGTCACAATCATGTGATCAAATAAGTCTAGTGTTTTTAGAGAATTGATCAAATGCTAATTATCTCGTAAAAACAATTTAATCGCACTTGAAACTAATCGACATGGTTAGTAGATGTACAAAGTACAAATATCATAGCCGTTCGTGACTCAAGTCAGCCAGAGTACGTGTACCGGTTTGTAAACTATTAAGAGAAACCAAGTTCTAGAGTTCACAAAACTATTTAGGTATGCGTACGGGTATGTGTACCTTAAGACCATGACCAATTCCGGAGTCCACATAACTATTTTGGTATGCGTCCCGGTTTGGATACACAACCGAGTTCCGGAACACATAACTATTTTGGTACGTGTAACTGTACGGATACTCACCCGTTTCCGTGACCACAGTTCCTTTACGGTTTGCATACGAGTATGCGTACCGATCCGGTTCATGAGTCAAACAAATTTTTACATGATATGCACAAGGATATGTGTACCACAAATCTGCAAGTCGACATATAGATACTCCGCTACATGTACGAGTACATGCAATACGGCTTCAAACTTATAACAATTTTGCAGTTTGTAAGACTGATAACACTGTCTTGTATCTGAATCTATAGTAGTTCTATATTTCTCTCTAAATCGATTCGAAACATTCCCGAATAACATCAATGACACATTTCACTGTTCCAGGATATTTTCGAATGATAAAACTTGAATCATGATATTAATTCCGAACAATAAATTGTCCTTTACTGAAATTCATCAAGTATGAACAAATGTGCATTAAGCTTAGTCTTTATATTCCGAGAACTAACTACCAAGATAAACTTGACTCGAAATTCTTATATATGCATGATAATCTAATTAGTTATGCGACATCGTCTCAATGATCGAAAAGTGAATATAACTTGATAAATAGGCGGTTCAGTCTTCACTTACCTTTTGTTGATGAAGTTCTCCAAAAGCTTCGGTTGATCTTCGCCTTCGAACGGTAGAACGCAATGATGACTGCCGTGATCTACTGTTTCTCAACTACATTCTTATCCTAGTCTGAGACTTAACTAATTGTATACTAGAAATCAAGATATAGTTTTGACAACTAAATTTCACAACAAGATTGAGATAGCAACACTTATGAGTTCGACCGAGCAACGCTCTAACATCTTTAATCTTTGAATTAGAATTTTATAGATTACCTTGTGCACACTTTTCACTATACTTATTGTCATGATGTCTTGTGGGGTTCCAACTTGTTCTTTTTTAGGGATTAAACTTATGAATGATCAAATTGTTCCCCAATCTATTTTTTTTTCTCCAATTGAAAATCCAAGATCACTGCCATGAAGTCTTGATTGATCATCTCCTATGTTTTCTTGTAGAATTCCATATTGTATCCATCTGGCCGTGGTGACTTATTATTTTTGAAAATTTTGATCAAACTCCAGATTTCTTATTTCTCTCTTGCTCTTTCCAACTAGTTACTCATCTGAAATTTTAGTAAAGTGTTCTTCATTAATTTTTGATCTCTGAGGGTACTTGTCTTGAAATAAATGAAAGAAATATATAGAGATTTCATCCACAATGTATTTTTAACAAAAGATTTCTTCCCCATTGATACTAGCTTTTGTATTGTGTTTCTTCTTCTTCTGCCATTTGCCAAGCTATGAAAATACTTTGTGTTGGTATCTCCATTTTTAAAAAGTTGAGTCTTTGATCTATTTATCCATATTCTTTGATTATCTTTCATTATACATATTCATTTGTTTCAATTGTGCTCTCCATTTTTACTTTCTCACTGAATTTTATATTTGTTAATTACCCATGTTCTTCAGTTGCATTTAGGACATCAATTTTTTATGTTATTTATTGTTTTCTGTCAACAATTCTGTCGTATGTAGTTTTGTTCCATCTTCTTAAGAAAATTTTTAAATTTTGCAATTTCTTAAACATTATGTAGCTTGAAGTGCCACTGAAAACCATTGCCTCCCACCAATGTTTTAAATTTTCCAGAAAAAAAAGTCTAGTGTACTAATAACTTTCGATTTTGAATAGAAATTTTTTCTATTTACATTGCCGTTATAATAAATTTTGAGTTATAAGAGGGAATTTACCATAGAAAACATGAAATATTTATGATATCATGTCAACTTATATAGGTTGTATGAAAGGAGTATAACCCAACACAAAGAATTCAATTATTTCAATGATTTAACAACTTGTCATCATTTTATAATAGATTTAATCTTTTTTTTTTTTGCTCGATCATACATTTAATCTATTACACCGATACAGAATCTGTTCTAGAATATGGGTCAAAATATTTGGAAATTGCCGACAACATATCTGCTAGCTCTTCGCAAGGAACTACATGCCCCATTACACACACAAAACGGTGTGTCATTATATTATCATATGGAATTATACATTCCCCATGTTACTGCCAGGTGTCGTCGTTCTTTTTAGTGATTGACTCATGTTTTCTTTGTTATCCACAATATTGAACCGGTTACTGAGTCCAAATCACTGGCCATTTTTTTAAAGCATGAAATTTATTAAACTACTAAGGGACTATTTATTACACGAGGGTATATAATACCTCAAGATTCTTCAAATACAAATATATTGGTAAGATATGAATCTACATCAACATGATATTGTATCAAAATAGTAGCCTTCGAATTTGAGTTGCATCAGGGGATGATGTTGAGTCGAAGGTCGAAAGGTTTTCGGTCAATGATTTCCACAATAAAAATTGTACTTTTGGTGGACATGGCTGAGTCCACAAGAACTTAGCTGGAGGTAGAGGTGTTCGATGCATTGATTGAAGTCGCTATCAGGCCTTTGTATCTTGTTGTTGTAGTGAATTTCCCAAGTGATATTTGTCTACTTATTTGTTTTTCGGCTTGATCCATAATTTTAAATTGAGTATTAAGCTTTGATTGTGTCTTAAAGTAGAATCCAATCTTCTCCCTTAAAGAATTAGTGCAAATAGGGCAAATAAAGCTATTACAAGGTTACTAAAACTGAAATATAAATACAAGAGGAATATCAAACTCAACTAGATTAAAACTAATAAAGTTATTAAGTTTACTACTTCTATCAAGTAACTAAAAGTAAACTGGAAAGATTCAAAAGGTGTAAACCTATATTAAACTAAATAAAGTTGAGAAGAGAAAAACCACTTTTGACAAAAAAAAAAAAGAAGGCGAAATACAATGAAACTGGATAAACTGATGAGTAAAGGTGCCGAATTCATCGGCCCATTCATACCAATTAGGTATTGTGCTTTCTGTTGTGATACAAGATGAATTTATACCTTTGAAACATTCTTAGGATTTCCATCATGAGGAGAAGTTGATTATGATGTTATATGTGACAAATCTGTCACCTCGGTTAAGGCTTACAAATGATTATAACAATCTTATAAAGTACCAAAGTGAGAAGGCATTGAGCACGGCTTTCCTTAGGATTCACTAGTATTGCACCAAAGTTGACAATAAGCAATTCAGAAATATGAGGATAATTTTGAAGCTGAAGATAAATACTGTCAATGCTGAGTAGTGAACTGATTTTTTTTGCCGGGTATCCTGATTTTAGGTGGAGAAGTGATATTTTGCTGAAGAACGTAAACTGAAGGTGCTATTTTATTTAGAAGATCAGGTCAAAGATAAAAGCTAAAGTCCCAGGAATTAAATTGGTTAAACCCCGATCATGAAAAAACTTCCAAAAAGACCCAATCCTAACAAGAGATACAACTCTGGATCTTTTGACGGAAATACTAACTACTAAATAACATCATTCAAACCTTCGCAAACAAACTGATTTCCAATACGATTGACAAAAAAAGGAACCCATCATAAAAAAAAATAATAATTAAAACACAGACCAAATGGACACTGACAAGGAGAATAAAACAACAAAGACTCCACCAACACTAACCCTCCAACTTTACGAGTTGAGATTTGTTGGTGGTTTGAAAAAATTACCATACGAAATTAAAAAACAATATCAGAGAGGAAAAACATGGGGTTAACAGTGGGCTTCACTAGACCAAACAGATGCAAAAGCAAAACAACTTTTAAGCTACACAAAAACGTAAAACGGGGATAAAGAAAAATTATCTGCAAAGAGATTTCAAAGATTAAGCTTTAAAGATTTTTATAAGATATTTTCTGATTATACAATGAAATGGAATGAAAGATAAGTGGGTTCACATGGTTTAAAGAGGTCAATAAGTAAAATTCAAACCCAGTGCATAAAAACGATGAATGAAGTAAAGATCAAAACACGTACACCCAACATCACGATATAAAATTACTGGTAGTAGAATAATAGCTTAAAAATATTTCTTCTAATATTCTAATGATGAGATTGAGGAAGTATCATCATGTAAAGAGTTACCTCATATTGTAAGAGAGAAATGGCTATTGCGGCTGGAACCAGGGCTGAAAAGGATGATTACGAGGAGCATATTTAAGTAAATTTCATAAGAAATACCCAATCCCATGAAGTAACACATGAAAAATAAGACCAGATCTCCAAAAATAGATGGTGTATCACAACAAAAGCAAGCAAGAACCTTAGTTGATGTTTAAGGACCGATGAATAAAGGATTTATCCGATGATGATTGCTAAATTCGTGTTAGCTTATTTTAGGGTTTTTGATAAAGATGAAAACACTTGTACCCAACATCACGATATGAAATTACTGGTAGCAGGATAATAGATTAAAATATTTCTTCTAATATTCTAATGATGAGATTGAGGAAGTTTCATTATGTAAAGAGTTACCTCATGTTGTAAGAGAGAAATGGCTATCACGGGTGGAACCAGTGCCTAAAAGGATGCTTATGAGGAGCAGATTTGAGTAATTTCATAAGAAATACCCAATCCCATGAAGTAACACATGAAGAAATATGATCAGATCTCCAAAACAATAGATGGTGTATCACAACAAAAGCAAGCAAGCACCTTAGTTGATGTTTAAGGACCGATGAATATAGAATTTAGCCGATGATGACTGCTAAATTCATGTTAGCTGATTTTATGGTGGGTTTGGATGTAGAATTTTAAAGATGGGATTTATGGGTCCAGGGGATTTGGTGGAATCACGTTTCCCTAGCTACATTTGAATGCTCAAATCCCTGGAATTACGTTTCCAACGGGATTCACTTTTCCAGCAAATCCTCCATATGGAGTCCGACCCCTCCCCTAAGATTTGCTGGGAAACTTATCAGGGGATTTATGGACCCACTTTTTTTTACTCCAAATCCCATATATATATATATACAATTTTAAGATTCTTAGGGAAATGCCAAACAATACATGGACTTTAACACAAGAAAATTTTATGAATCCTAGGAATCTCAACTGAGTTACCAAACATACGAAGGATTTACATGAATCCCAGAATTTGTAATCCCGTGGGATTACAAATTCCTGGAAATCGTGAATTCTGCAACCAAACCCACCATAGTGTTTTTGATCCGGTGGTGAAGAAGAAATTAATAGCGCGTTTGGATACACATCCAGAAGTAACTTTTTGACTTCTAGAAGTCAAAAGCAAGAAGTTAGTTTAAGTGTAAAATTTCAAAACGACTTCTAGAAGCAAAAAAATCGACTTTTTGTGAAACAACATATCTTTGCTTCTGACTTCTGCTTCTCGTAGACTATTCTTTCTCTAGATAATTTCTTTCGATCTAACCTAAACGAGAAGGAAGGATTGAATCAGATACCGAAAAGAACTGAGCAGTTAAGGTGGCCTAAAAAGATTTTCCCTTCCACTATCTTATCTTACTAATATAAAGAAAAGAGGTAATTGTTTGGTAGGAGACCCCCTAAATTACTTAGTTGTCCCCATTTTTTATATATTTACATAAATATAATTGTTTTAAAAATAGATCAAATTTTTTAAAAACTTAATATCTTTTAAAATATATGTCGGATTTTTGTAAATTTTATAAATTTGAAAAGCTCTTTCAATTATCTACGTAACGAGTACAAATAAGAATAATAAATTTTTGTTTTAGGAATTTTTTTTCATGACTTTCAAATTTAGTATTGTTGGATGAGTAAAATTCAAGCATGTGCATCGCACATGTGTCCTTACTAGTACTAGTACTAATATAAAGAAAAGAGCTCTTTTTGGTAGGAGACCCCCTAAATTACTTAATTGTCCCCATTTTTTACATCAATAGTATAAAGCAGAGTTTAGCTAACTTTGCCTATCTGAGTGGTGGTCAGGATTTATCCTTGGCAAAGATAAATCAAAGGCTGTGGTTCTCCGCGCCACACCCTACAAGTCGCACACGTGGTGTTCATTCCAATATTATGAATTAAAAATGAATACTCAAGTCAAGATATGGAATTTCAAAAATTATAACGGGGAGGTTCGAACTCATGACCTATTGTGTCATAAGAGTGGCCTCTAACCATTGTTCCACCTTGGTTGGAATTGATAGAAAAGATAAATCAACAGTGGTTGTTTGTTCAACTTAAATATTAATTAGTATAAGTGTTTTATTAATTAGTATAAGTGATTTGTCAAGAGTATAAAGCACAGTTTGGCTAACTTTGCCTATGTAAGTGGTGGTTCAGATTTGTCCTCACAAGAGATAAATCTAGGGATGTAATCGTTTGTCATAAGTGATGGTTGTGATTTGGATTAGAAATGCATCTAACGGACATAATTTATCATGTCATTAAGGTTCCATAATTATTCATAATAAATATTCTATGATAATGGTTTATTAAATGTCAATTTAAAAATGATAATATATAAATTATTCTACTTCATAATAAATACTTTATTAGTTTTCCATGATAATATTTTATTAAATGTCAAATTAAAAATGATAATATATAAATTTTTCTACTAATGATGATAATAAATATATTTTTATTATCTAATACTTGGATTAGTCCGGTATTGTCTTGAGCTTTATAAAACTACTTTTCCGATGTACTTTTCGTGCGAGAGCTATGGAAAAAAATAATTGAATGGTTGCCGATATACGTTATTCTGCCGAGTTCGGTAACAAAAAGCAATTGAATGGTTGCAAATTATAAGTTAAGGATAAAACTATTTTAAAAAGCGACCAAAGTATCAGGTTCAACTATAGTTAGTGAGAAAATGATAGAAACAGACATATATCTGAAAATTGTTTATTCTATTTTATTATATGCATAACATAAGTAAATTTTCTACTGTTAGAGTACATATATGTAATATTTAATTTACTATTAGTATTATTACTAAAAAATATTATTTTTCATAACCACTTTTTAAAAATCAATAATTTTCTTAATATTTATTATTGATAAATAAAAGTATATTTCAGTGATACGGTACAACATAAAATGTTGTTTGAAAATAAAAAATAATTTTCTTTAAAGAATAAAATATAACGAATAAAAATTGGTGTGATCATATATAGATTCAAGTATAATTTTTGCCAGTTATAAAAAAGATCGGATAGAATTGGAAAATAAAATATGAAATTAGGGTGAAGTATAGTATTTGCTTTTGAAGCTTTTAAAAGCTCCTTCTCCCCCACTTTTAAAATTTATAGACTTTGGAACTGTTTTGCATAAAAAAAACTTTATGAAATCTTTACCAAACACTAAGATGAAAAATATTTCTATAAATATGTTTTCAAAATACTTTTTTTTTTTTAAAGAAAAAAAGCTAAACCAAACTTAGTTAGATTAGCTAGCAATATTAGTGGACAATAGTGACGGTGGCAAGTATTGGTGCTCACTGATTAATTTCGCATCGTCATACGTATTTCTTGATCAATGGTTCAATGTTATTTTTATTTAGTGATGATGGATAACAAAGCTTATTGTTATTAGGTTAAGTACTTAACGATTTGACTTACTAATCATGGTTTTATTATTTTTACGCAACGAATAACCTCACATTTGGAAGCGTAATGCCGTAGAATGTAATGGCCTGACCCTCTATCGATAATGTCCCCACTTAGCCTCTGCGATCATCTAACAGTATGGGTTTTCAATGGTCACCACTGCGGTCATCCAACAATAGCTTCTCGGGAGGTCACCCATCCCGATTACTCAATACCGAGCATGCGTAACTATAGAGATTTTTCGCCAACTATGAAGCCAATTATGACGAAAAGGTCTCGGTGTTTGGAAAGGATAAACAATTACCTATATTCCATTTGACGAATTCTACCTACCGAGTCGGAGTACTATAATACCACCAACTTAATTTGGAGTCGTCCTTGGCTCCGGAATATGTTCAATCCTAGACTCTGGCATTTTTCCTCACTCATGAGACCCTTTCCCGACACAATCCGTCAAGCATACTCTTTCACCATCAACAGGTTGGCATTTTTTTTCACTCATGGGATTTCCTTAATGTTTTGGTTCCGCTCGGTTGTTGGAGTATGTGGCGCGATAAACCACATATGTATAGCTAGGGATAGTCCCTCATGAAATAAAGATGAATGCATGTGGAGCTTAATAAGCTTGGGCATCTCCATACATATCACCGAGGAATTTTAGTTAAAAACACCACACCTCTTATCCCAAGGTGGTCAAGTTGGGTTCGTGGGTATGTGGTCGGGCCCTGAGTAGCGTCTGATGGTCCGTGAAGATCCTAACAATTGGTATCAGAGCCCATGGTTGGGGCTACTATCCGAACATTAAAGTGGTTGCGGATGTCACCCCGGTTTAGCGTGCAAGTGGAATCAGAATCAAGGTGGAGCAGGCAAGGTCCAAAGTTGAACTGGCGCTCAACGTGGAGTTAGTGTCTCACCCAATAACTCGGGTGGAGAAGGGTTCTAGATCGGCAAGGCAATGCTCAAGGTTGAACTGGTGCTCAAGGTGGAGTTAGTGTCTCACACATTAAGCGTGGAGCGGGGGTTCTAGGTGGGCAAGGAAATGCTTAAGGTGGAGTTAGTGATTTCCTTCTCATTAACTCAAGGTGGAGTAGGAATCTAGGGCGCATAGTGATAATAATAATGATCGATGGGTAGCTTATACAGACGGTAATCATATGGTGGACTCTGATTGGACTGGTAAAGTGGTTTAATCTCGCAAAAGTGGAGGTTGTTGGAGTATGTAGCGCGATAAACCACATAAGTATAGCTAGGGATAGTCCCACATATAAGAAAGAGGAGCATTTGTGGAGTTTAATAAGCTTGGTCATCTCTTTACGTAACACTGAGGCCTTTTAGATTAAAACCGCACACCTCTTATCCCAAGGTGGTCAAGTAGGGACATCATCGGTGATATGTGGTTGGGCCCATAGTAGGTTACTTTGGTCCATGAATATCCTAACATTGTTCACTAAAAAAAAAAAAATTCGATATAATTTCATTGGTCGCTTGAGGATACAACTCGAAAAATGAGAGGCATAATATAAGAGGATGTCAAGGCGGAATTGCCAGAAAGGGTTTGTGAAGTGAAGAATAAAATATCTATAAGGTTTTCCCTTACTTTTGTAATGATAAAGGGTGAACTTGATATTAATAAATATTATATTTAATATTCATATTTCGAAAAATACATAACTGAACAAAAATTATGCCCGTGCCGTTACGGCACGGGTTAAGGCCTAGTATTTACATAAATAGCATTGTTTTAAAGATATATCAAAAATTTTAAAAACTTAATATCTTTCAAAATATACACCGAATTTTTGTAAAATTTATATATTTGGAAAGCTCTTTTAATTATCTACATAACAAGTACAAATAAGAATAGTAAATTTTTGTTTTAGGAAAAAAATTTCATGACTTTCAAATTTAGTATTGTTGAATGAGTAAAATTCAAGCATGTGTATCGCACATGTGTCCTTACTAGTATGAAGAAAGAAGAGGTGAGTTTTTGTTATTTTTTTCTTTTGTTATATCATATAAATCAATGGTCTAGATCACTGATCTGATTGAGCCTTCCTTCCGCTTCACTTTCACTTTCACAAAAATGTGTAATTGTACCAAAAAAAAGGTTTTAATAATTAAAACATACCTTATGGGGAAACTAGAAGGTATTTTGAACATCAAAGAGTTCCATTATGCTAAAATTATGAACTCTCTTTGGCGCAAAGATTAGGTCAAAAGTGGGAATCTCAACCTTGCCTTTGTCATTTGAATGTTACGTACTGTGTATTATTATATGCCATTTGGCTCTGTTTTCTCTTTCCTTCTCCTTTAATAAAAATTATATGAAAAGAAAGGTTCTAATCTAATTTTCCCTGAAGCTGCTACACTTCCCTCACTTCTTTCCCCCACTCCCTTCCCCCAATAGGTGTCACTGATATTAGCCATTGATCCTTTGGATTGAGACTAACAGGGATCCCTTTGTGTGGCATCAAGGGCTAATATCAGTGACACCTATAGGGGGAAGGGAGTGGGGGAAGCCTAGCATTTTCGAATTTTCCCTCGTGTATTCTTCCATCATATGCCTTTTGGGTTGTAAAACTGAAACAGCCGTCTATCTCATGCAAAGTATCATTTTATACACACGTGTTATTCATGGTTTACTCTATGAAAAGAAACGCACACTGTCGGCTCACTTTAAAAATAATTTGTATACAATTCTAGAATCAGGAGAGTAAGCTGCGAACGTGAAGTACTTGTCTGTTTACTTAATCAAAAAATTGTTCGAGAAAGAAAAAGAATGCGACTTTAAACGAAATCGATGACAAATGAACAATGTGAAAAAACCTCGATTTAAACATGCGAAAATCTGTTTCTTAGTTTTCACCGGGTAATTTGACTGTTTAGGGAAAATCTGGTACTTTAGTCAACGGGATGATTTGTTTTAATTTTCAAGTAAGCAGTTCAAATTTACAATGGAAAATTAATCGAGGTTCATTGCTTGAGCCTTGAAGTAGCAAGAGCAATGAAAATATCATTATCTCCACTAGGGCGATCGTAATTTTCTCATTTCCATTTTCTCTCCATAGGACCATAGAGATATCTAATATCTTGAACCTTCAACGCATGCGCCGGCACTTCATCCAGAGGGACCTTTAGGCTTTGCCTTGTACGTTTCTGTGGTCATGGGTTTTGAAAGAAGAGCGTTTTCTTACTCAAAAGCATGGCCCATTCCCTAATTGTACGTAGCCCATCTACCCATTTTATACATCGTGGGCTCTGGGATCAAAAGCTTCCATGACTATACTTACTTAGGTTGGGTTTGGTAATGCTTTTATTTTCTCAAAAGCACTTTCAAAAGCTATATATGTCAATAATTTTTGAAATTAGTGTTTGGTAAAAAAAAAATCAAAGTGCTTTTTATCGAAAGCACTTCCAAAATTCCTCAATTTTTAAAAGCTGGGGAGGAGGAGCTTTTAAAAGCTACAAAAGCATAAGTTGTGGCCCCACCTAAATTTAATGATTGATTTATCTTTTTTTATCCCTACTTTATTTTATAAATGACAAAAGTTACCTTAAATTTATATACAATCAATTTTTTTTTATTTCTTATATTGCCTTCTTTAAATTTTTTAAATTTTTTTTTAAAATTTTCAAACTATTTTATATATCATTTCATTTCATTTGTCAACAGTAAAATAAAATATTAAATAATACTTAATTTTAGTTTCACTTTTTGTTTGAAATATATATACATATATACAAGTGGTTAAGTAAAATATTTTTTAACAATCATAATAATAGTGGTAATTAGTATGAACATTAATATTATATAGTAAAATAATTAATTATTTTTAAACCCAATAAAATTGAATAAAACTACTATTAGAGATATGTCTGTTTTTGCCATTTGCTACAACAACTATGGTTGAATCTGAAATTTTACCAAACACAATTTGATTGTTTTTTTAATCAGCTTCAACTTTAATTAATATTTTACCAAACATCTAACTGTTTTTTTTCTCACAGCACAGCACAGCAACGCACAACAGAAAAGTGCTTTTACAAAAGCTGCAGCAATACCAAACTAAGCCTTAGTCTTTGGGGGTATTAACGGTAAGGGCAGTGTTATCCCGCACGACACCGCGAGAAAGCATTATAAGCTAGCAACCTCTTGTCCCTTAACAACTCAGCTGTTTGTATTAGGAAATAATAAATGAGAGTCTATATTTATAAGATATGCACTTTAAGTTGTGAGAGTTATATTAGGAATTGTCTTGAGAATTAAGTCTTGTGATTGTATAAGGGTGTTGATGGTGGATTTTCATTTAAGGTTAAAATTGTAAAAGCCAGAAAACTATGCGCTGACATCTTGTAAAAGATAAAGCCATTAATAAGTGTTGGATACTCCCTCACTTAATTCACCTAGAATGGAGCATGTGGCAACAATCCCATTCTCGTGAATACATGAAATTCATCCAGGTTGGAGCATGTAGCAACAATCCCATATACCCTGTGAATTTCTAGCATTATTAATTAATGCGCAATCAGCCTTGTATTTCTGTACTCATTATCGGTGCGGCATGACGACCGAGTGTTACTCTTCTGAGAGCAACACGAACCTCCAAGCATTATAATGAAACCATGTACGAAATACCCGTACGGGATGACTCTCGGTGTGTTATACTAGCCCGATTGAGCCCCTCTCGATGTGTTATACTAGCCCGATTGAGCATCCGGACCGATCAGATCATCCGGAGGATGATCCTGATCATCCAACTCCACAAGCATGATTGGATGACCCGGATCAATTCCATCACCCCCAAGGGTATGGAATATCCACTCCGCCGAACCAACGCGGATCCCGCATGGTCGGCCTCCCCAGAGATTGGCCTAGCTTGCCAAAACGTCCAAAGCAGAGCGTATGGGCGGAAAACCCTAAATTAGGGTTTGCGGCATATTACATGTGTCGCAAAACAGTCTCTCAACCATCCATCTTCGCAGGTATAGATGGAGGGTGTAGATATAGATTCAAAGGGCCCAGAGCATATCAACACAATCACCGTGGGCTCCGCCTACATACGACCAATCGGTCGGGACCAACCATGGTTGGTCATCCCGATTCGTACCCGAATCAAGCATTGACGCACGGCCTTGAAACCCAAAATTAGGGTTTTGAGCATCACGAGCGTCCATCTTCCTAACACGAATGGAGGGTCCAAGATTAGATTAAGCGAGGTTCGGTCATACCAAAGATGACCACCGTGGACCCATCTATCCCCTCACCCGATCGGCCAAGGCATATCATGCCTGGTTGTTCCAAGACGCGCGCCCAAACTAGCGTGGTCACACCTCCCAAACCGCAACCGATCTCAACCGCTCAACTTCGCCGGACGATTTGAGTGGCCCAGATCACGTTTTCATGGGATATTCAGGTATAGGCGTGAACACCAGCCTACCACCTTCACACCAGACCGATCGGCCAAGACCGGCCAAGACTGGTCACCTTGGAACGTGCGCCCAAAGTGGGAATGACGCGCGGCTATTGCGGCACTGGTTTTCTGTCACAAATTGATCTCGACCATTCAACTTCACCGGACGAATTGAGTGGCCCAGATCATACTTTCGTGAGGTAATGGGTATAGGCGCCTATACCGTCATGTTGTCTACACATATGCACGGTCGGCCTTGTCAAAATTATATCCCATGCTTGGTTTCGACCAAGCTGAAGAGTGATGCTTGCGCACCTCTTCAAAAACCCTAATTCCACCAACGGTCGCAGATGAGTGTCTCAAAGATCATCTCGTCCGTCCAACTTCACCGGCTTGGTTATACAACCCTGGTCAGGAGTTAACTGGTCAGTGAGGTGTCATGGTAATCACCGCCCATCACTCTACCACACCGGGATGCGAGACTCGCATAAAATACACATGATACTTCACAAGTATCAACTTCCCGAATAACGAGTTATTCAATTCAAAGATTACATGCTACCTTTCGTGGATCCACGATCCACACACTCGAGACATCAATCATGTCACAAAGCGGGGGATACATGCGGGGTATTGGTCTTGCGGTTTACGGCGTGCGGCGTGCAACAACGCCATCACAAGAACGTGTTAGGAAGTTATGGACGGTTAGCGATGACAGGAGAAGTGGGCAAGACTGATCGTGTAGCATCGACACACAACTCCACTACTCCATCACTCCACTTCCTCCACTTCCCACGAGAGACGTGAATAAGGCTCAATGACTTGTATAAATAGGTTCTCTTCCCTATTTCCACCAACAGGGGCAAGTCCCGGACAAAAACGAAACCAAGTGTTAATACAAAACACCGGAATCGATAGCTTGCATCCTGTAAGTAGGTTCTGCTTTCTGTTACAAGTCATAAGCAAGCCAACACCTTCACAATCTCAACACCTTCTTCGCTTCCCTCCCTAAGATCAACACCATCTCCTTCACTTTGTGACCGAAACAAGTCTGGAACGGCCATTTCTTGGTTTAGGCCGGACTTGCACAGATTGATTTCCGAATCTACAAGCACTCACCGCGCAGTGCATTTGTTTAAGGTTTAAACTCATTTCTCATCCACACACCCCAAATTACCAAAACCGGCAGAAATAGTTTTCACCCATAAACAAAGGGAAACTTTGTTGTTTGGTCCTAGGCCCATATAGTTATTTATAGTAGGGTCCAACCGGATTTTATCCTTATCCTAAGGTCCAAAGTTTTTTGAATCAAGAAAATGACTACTATACCCTACTACTAAATACGTGTGAAACAACAGATTTCTCAGTATTCCATATATGTACTGCTGATTTAAATTTATAATCTAAAAAGCAAATGCATGTTAAAAACAAGTAATAAGTCTATGAAAAACAGAATCGAACACTTATATATATATATATATATATATATACATACACTTATGGATCAAATAAAAAAAGTGATAAAACGATAAACAATAACAAACCAAAGCAGTATGTTTTAGTATTCCATATATGTACTGCTGATTCATAATCTAAAAATCAACTGCATGTCAAAAACAAGTAATGAATCTATAAAAATACAGTACTGAAACACTTTTATTTCAGTATTCCATATATGTACTTCTGGATTATACCAAAAAATGATAAAACTATTTAAAAAAAAACTAGCAATAGACTTGTATCCCACACTCCCATTTCCCCTTTAATTTCCCATACAAACACCACCTGCAAAAAAAAAGGTTCAATATTTATTAGGCTATAACATTCGGAAACCGATTTCAGAGAATCCAAAACCAAATCAAAGCAGTATTTTTCAGTATGTCATATATGTACTACTGCATTCATAATCTAAAAATCAACTGCATGTCAAAAAAAAAGTCATGAATCTATGAAAAAGTATAATCGCAACACTTTTGTTTCAGTATTCCATATATGTACTTCTGGATTAAAAAAATAAGAAGAAGATAAAACTAAAAATAGCTAAATCAAAGCAGTAATTTTCAGTATACCATATATTAACTGCTGATTCATAACTTAAAAATCAATTTCCTGTCAAAAATAAGTAATGAATCTGTGAAAAAACAGAATTGCACACTTTTATTTCAATATTCCATATATGTACTTCTGGATCAAACAAAAAAAGTGATAAAACTATAAAATCAAATCAATATTCATCGGCATGCCATATCTGTACTGCAGTATTTTTCAGTATGCAATATATGTACTTCTGAAACTCTTGTATTTCGGTATTCCATATATGTACTTCTGGATAAAACAAAAAAAAAAAGGAAATAAAACCATAAAAATTAACAAAATTTTCAGTATGCCATCTATGTACTGCAGTTTTTTTTTCAGTATACCATATATGTACTTCTGAAAAGTGAGAAAATCAAAGGCAATATTTTCCAATATGACGTATATGTACTTTTGAAAAGCTTTTATTTCAGTATTCCATATATGTACTCCTGGATTAAACAATAAAAGTGATAAAACTATATAAAAAAAAATAACAAACCAAAGCAGTAATGAATGTATATATGAAAAATCAGAATCTAAACACTTTTATTTCAGTATTTAATATATATACTTCTGGATCAAACAAAAAAAAGTGATAATACTATAAAAAACTAACAACATCAAAGCATTATTTTTCAGTATGCCATATATGTATTGCTGATTCATAATCTAATAATCAGTTGCGTGTCAAAAACAACTAACGAATCTATGCAAAAACGGAATCGAAACACTTTTATTTATATATTTCGTATATGTAATTCTGGATCAAATAATTTTTTTTTGTAAACCTAGGTTTTTGTCAGTACTGCAGATACGTACTTTCGGTTCATACACAAAAACAAATTGAAACAAATCTAAAACCAACAAGATGAAACTGATATAATCAAATCTACTGAAGAAATGAACAAAAAACGTGATTATTCATCTAGATCTGAACTATTTTCATAAAAATAAAATAAACAATCAAGCATCCATAAAACGATTAGATATTAAAAACCCTAAAGAACAATCAAGCATCCATAATACGAAGATGAAAACGTCACGAAATCGATCAGATCTTCATGATTCAGTTGAGAAACAAAAAAAATATGGAGAGAAGATTACGTACGCATAATCGGAGAGGAGATTACCTGGAAACCACGAAAGATCTTCGTAAGCAATCTTCAACAAAAATGAATTGGAGATAAGATTTCGAAAGCGGCAGTAGCAGAGAAGATGAGAGGGAGAGAGAAAAACGGATCTGAGAAACGCATGAAAAGAAAAATAAAAATAACTAGATTATATTTGTGTTATAGTAGAAGGCTATTTCGAGAAATCTAAATATATACTTAATAGGTTACGCACGTGTACATGACCTGGGCTTAAAAAATTGGGTCCATTTTTCTTTTTTCTTTTAATTATGGACCTCCGGTTACTGGGCTTTAGTGGGTGGACCATCCACTAACTAATACCACTATAATAGTACCTATAGGTAATTCCTACTTGTATAAATATCTTGAAGAATTAATGAGAAAGACACACCAAGATTATTATCAATGTAGTCTTTTATGCTTCCGCGTTTATGCTCTCCTCTCTCTTGATCGATCCTTAACATGGTATCAGAGCAAGGTGAGAGGGAGAGAGGAGAGGAAGAGAAGTTAGATGTTTTCCTAAAGAGTTTAGAAGACTAAAAAATAGTTGCGCAATATTCTAATGGTTATTGTGACAAGTTTGAAGCGAGAAGTCAGGTGAAGGAGAAGTTTGATGTCGTTTGAATTCATGGTGAAAATCGAGTTTAGGGCATGTTATTGATGCCGAGAAAACATGGCAAACGAGATACTGCTGCTGGAATATCGTGACTGGTTGCGAAGGATTAGGGTTCTCTGAACAAACAAAAGGATGGTGGTTTTGGAACGAGAAAAGGTAGGGATGTGCTGCTGTCACTGTTGGATCTCTGATATTGTTGATGATTCTCATGGTGCTCTGTTGTCAACGTTGATTGAAAGAAGAGCTTGGCAGAAAAGAATGGCTTCCTGCCAATGTTGAGCTGAAAACTTCAAATGGTCTGGTGCTGATGATCAAGGTTGATGTGAGCGGATGCTGCTGATGGACACCGGTAATGGAGATGTGTTGGAAATCAAGTCTAACCAAGACTATGACTTGAAGGTGACGTAAAGACTATATGCACAGAAAAGTGATGTGAAGATTATATGCACACATATTTAAACAAGAAAATGCCGTACATTGTTGCTTTACAATCAAGCATTAAAGTTTCTAGAAGGTGTTTTGTTATGACTTGAGTTTGAAGTTTACTTTGTTCTAGAAGTTTGTTTATTTTAGGAGTTTGAGTTTTATTAGGTATGTCTTAAAATTTCCTTTTTTGAGAACTCTCGGTGTTATTGAGTTATATAAATAGGTTGTAAAGCCATGAAACAAAGTACACCATAATTATTAATTAAACTGAGTTTAAGATTCTCTCTTGTTATGTTCCTTTCGTAAGTCTTTGTATATCAGATTTCTACATCTGGTATCAGAGCAATCTGATCTTAGGTCTGTGGTTTAATCAAAGAAGAAGAAGATGACTACAAACTTGAATTCAATCAAGGTTACGGTTTTTGATGGGAAGAATTTTGAACATTGGAGAATACAGATGGAGAACATATTTTCATATCAAGAGGTATGGTATATTGTTGATATAAGATATGCAGAACCAGCAGCAGGAGCTGAACTTACTCCAGCTGAGCAAACTACTTTAACAGAAAATAGAAAAAAGAATTCGAAAGCAACATATATTTTTCATCAAGGAATTCATGAGTCTATTATGGATAAAGTTGTGTACATCAAAGAGGTTAAGAGAGCTTGGGATTCTTTAACTAGCTATTACAAAGGTTCTGATGAAGTAAAGAAGGTAAGATTACAAACCCTAAAAAGAAGATATGAGTTATTACAGATGGACTCAACTGAGTTAATAGCAAATTTTTTCTCAAAAACATTAAGTCCGGTTAATGAGATGAAAGCCAATAGAGATACTATTGAAGATACTGCCATTATAGAAAAAATATTACGTAGTTTACCAGAAAAATTTGAATCAAAAGTGACTGCAATTGAAGAGTGTAACACAATATCAGAATTAAAGATTGATGATGTGTTAGGTTCTTTGAAAGCTTATGAGCAGAGAATATTAGAGAAAACAGTTGTGAAACCAGTTGAAGAAGCTCTACAAAGTCAGACAAACTGGAACAATGAAGCTACCTCAAGAAGATATCAAGATAACAAAGGACGCAAATTTGTTGATAGATCTAAAGTCCGCTGCTTTAATTGTCAACAACTTGGTCACTTTCAAATTGAATGTCCTGAACCACAGAAGGATGTTTACTATAACAACAATATTGGAAGCTATAGTAACAATAAAAGTGGAGGCTACAACAACAATGGCGGAGGATACAACAACAGAACTGGAGGATACAATAAAAATGGTGGAAGCTACAACAATAAGACTGGAGGTTACAATAACAATGGTGGAGGGTACAACAACAGAGCCGGAGATCACAACAATAAAGATGGAGGTTATAAAGCTGGGAATCATAAAGCAAATATTACAGAAGAACAAGATGAAGATCAAGAAACTCTCTTGTTAGCTTGTTACTCATTAGAAGAACAACCACAAGAACAATGGTGTCTGGACACAGGTTGCAGCAACCATATGAGTGGAAAGAAAGACTTATTTGTAAGTCTTGATGAGACTGTGAGATCTACTGTAAAGTTTGGAAATAACTCAACAATACCAGTCATGGGAAAAGGTATGACAGGAATAAGACTCAAGAATGGTACACAATCTTACATAATGGATGTATTTTATGTACCAAATCTGCATCAAAATCTACTGAGTATGGGTCAGCTTTCAGAAAAAGGGTTCTCTATGAATATCTACAATGGAGTTTGCACAATTAGAGATAAAAGAAGGAGATTGATTGCTAGAGTTCAAATGACTAAGAATAGACTGTTTCCTTTACAGATTCATCATCAAATAGAGAGATGCTACAACTCTACTATTGATGAAAATTCTTGGTTATGGCATAGAAGAATGGGTCATGTAAATTTTCATAATTTACAAATTCTTGCAAGAAAAGATATGGTCTTAGGATTACCAACTATTGAATCTCCTGAATCAAGGTGTGAAGATTGTATTTTTGGAAAACAACATAAAGATCCATTTCCCATAGGCAAAGCAAGAAGAGCAGAGCAATTATTGGAATTGGTTCATAGTTATTTATGTGGACCAATTGAAGTTGAATCTCGTGGTGGAAATAGGTACTATATCACCTTTATTGATGATCTTAGCAGAAAAGGATGGGTTTACCTATTGAAACAAAAGAATGATGCTATTCTAGCATTCAAGAGCTTTAAGGCATATGCTGAAAGACAAAGTGGTAATAGTATCAAAGTTTTACGTACAGATAGAGGTACAGAATACATTGTGGTTGATTCTTTTATGAAGGAACATGGAATACAACATCAAATGACAGCTAGATATACACCACATCAAAATGGTGTAGCAGAAAGGAAAAATCGCACAATTATGGAGATGGTACGTACAATGAGAAAGGCAAAGAATTTACCTAAAGATTATTGGGCAGAAGCTGTTGATTGTGCTGTCTATGTGCTGAATAATTGTCCAACAAGAAGTGTCATTGATATGACACCTGAGGAAGCATGGAGTGGAAGAAAACCCAGTGTTAGACATCTTAAGGTATTTGGGTGCATAGCAAATGCACACATACCTAAAAAAATAAGTAAGAAACTAGATGTCAAGAGTGAAAAATGTATTTTCATTGGTTACAACAATGCAGCCAAAGGTTACAAATTATTGAATCCAGAAACAGGGAAGTTAGTAATCAGTAGAGATGTGATTTTTGAAGAAGAAGCTAAGTGGGAATGGAACTCAGAAGTATCAAGAAGAATTGTTAATGAAACAACATTAGTAGAAGAAAAAGAAGAAACAAGACCAGTTGAAGTGATGGAAGAAAGAATTGAAGATGAAGAAAGAATTGAAAGAATTGAAAATAGAGCAAGAACTGAAAGAATAGTACAGCAAGATACAAGACCAGCACGAAGTCTTAATACACCAGCTCGACTGAATGATTATGTTATTACTAGAGATGATGAAGAAGGTGAAGAACTAATAAACTTTTCTTTATTTGGTGATTGTGATCCAGTAGAATTTGTAGATGCCTCAAAGAATCAAGGTTGGAGACAAGCTATGGATGTTGAAATAGAATCAATTGAAAAGAATAATACATGGAAGCTCACTCCTCTTCCAAAAGGAAAGAAAGTAATTGGTGTTAAGTGGGTTTATAAGACTAAATATAGACCAAGTGGAGAAATAGAGCGTCTTAAAGCAAGACTAGTAGCTAAAGGCTATAAGCAAAAACCCGGAATTGACTATTTTGAAGTATTTGCACCAGTAGCAAGGTTAGATACTGTTAGAATGATCATTGCCTTAGCAGCACAGAATCAGTGGAAGATTTATCAGATGGATGTGAAATCAGCTTTTTTGAATGGAGTGTTAGAAGAGGAAGTCTACATTGAGCAACCAGCTGGGTACATTAAAGAAGGAAAAGAAGATCAAGTTTACAAGTTGAATAAAGCATTGTATGGGTTGAAGCAAGCACCACGTGCTTGGTACACAAGGATTGATACATATTTTCTTGAAAAAGGTTTTGAGAAGTGCCCATATGAACATACTTTGTATGTAAAGACAGATGCTCTGGGCAATCAAATTATAGTTTGCCTCTATGTTGATGATCTTATCTTCACAGGAAACAATACTAAGATGATTGATGAATTCAGGGAGGCCATGATCAGAGAATTTGAGATGACAAATATGGGTTTAATGACATATTTCCTTGGACTTGAAGTTTTACAGTCTGATAAAGGAATTTTTGTGTCACAACAAAGATATGCAAAGACTTTATTAGAACGTTTCAAGATGAGCAACTGTAAAGCAATTAGAACTTCAGTAGAAGAAAGGTTGAAGTTAGAAAAAGATGGAAATTGAGAATGTACCCGTAACTCAAATCCAAAAAGTGATATAAAAAGGAAGCAATATCCGAATTCAATTCATTCCATGTCTGAATCAAATACACATTTCTGAAGAGTCTCACTACATCAGAATAACCTGTACTGAGTCTGCTGAGTCTATCAATTTAAAGACCAAACATACATGAATAAAAGTTCTACTATAAACTATAAATGCAATTTCAAGTTGCAAGTTCTGTTCCAAAATAAGAAATCTCAATCATCAACCAAAAGAACAGGAAAGGAAACTTCATCCAGCGTCATTACACAAGATGTGTGTACCAAACAACCTGCAAATGATTCACCCAACATATTCAGGAATTCCCATATTTTCCCATATTTTACACAAGATTGAAATGAAAACAATGCTCATATGGAACCAAATAGCCTATAGAGACGGAACTTTCCTTGAACAAAGAATGAGCATACGACAATCAAAGTTAAACTCGATTTTACCTCATCCTTACTATGAAACTTGGAGCTACTGAGTGTTGAAGGGGAATTTCACAGTTTGACATATAATGTGCATGCCTCTACAATGACTGTATGAGCTAATGACAAGGGGAATGAACACAGATAATAGTATAGAGAAAGAAGTACCTAAAACATATTTGCATGAGATCGTTCCCACCTTCAGGCATAGAAACAAAAGTAAATTAAGAGAAGACCAAGCTCGACCTGCGCAACCCACTCCTTAAGCTCTTCTTCATCCATTAGCACAATCAACTCTGTTATCCCATTAGCACAATCCAATATAGTCCATCTCTCGACTCGAGAACGCTTTGTCGGCACGTATGGGATATTATGTTCATCGTAAATTGTCCTGTAAGGAGTAAAAAAATACATTTATTAGGGAGGTTCTGTAGCATTACCACAAACGACATACTCGGCAACATGTATTGATCACTAAAGACATTAGACGGATGATAACCAACAGAGATGGGTCTTTGTTACAGTAAAATTCTAAGCAGAGAAACTAAGACAATCGAACCGTGTTTCCCCTTCAGCTGATATATTTCAGATCTTCCAGACAATATTTATCAGATTTTAATAATATAACATTGGTTGCATGACCAACAGTTGGATGTAAGTAATATGAAAGTGATGGTTTTAGTGGCACATAAACTACAAGCTAACCTGTAATTCTCCGGATAGTGTCTCCACAATCGTAAGCGTGTAAGCAACCAGGAACAAATTTTACTATAATAAACAAATATTATTCTCATTAATCAATTGTATAAGGGAAACCAATGAACAAAACCAAGTACCCACAAAAGATCAAATTTTAAAACTAAATGCATCTGATGAGGAAATAATGTATGACATTAAGGGTTCCGCCAAAAATCAAAAAGAAAGAACAAATGATAAGGAATACAAAGTCAAATCTTCAACGACTCCACTATATGACATTGTGAATGGATCGATTCATTAGCGTGCCATTGTGTCACTGGTCTTTACAAAATTTATAGTGAACCAGATAGTATGAATAAAGCCAAAAACAAAAATAAGAAAATAACCCACTATGTGCGCAAAGGAATGGCAGTATACAATGGCTCCATCTCATCCACTTAAAAGTAAAATAAAAAGAACCTAGACAACGGAGCAAAGATTTATAAGTTGTAAATGTAACGGCACAAAAGCGAGCAAGTTTCAATAGACACTAGATGCTGCCACGGTGGGACGACCGACGGAAAAAATTGACGCAAAACTAAAAAAAATTAGAAGCATAGTAGAATGCTATATGCATCCCACAGTCCACACTTCAAGAAGCATCAAAATTAGTAGGAATTGTTGCAATTCAATTAAAGCAAGGATGATTTACCTGGATGGGGCTAGCAGCGGTTAATAAACCAGCAACCCCTCCACCGATAACACGGCCATCAGCACCAGCCAGCGAGACACTCAACCCACCAGTTCTAGTACGTAATCCAACACCCTCAACAGTGAACGAGAAAGACCCACATAAAGATAGTATTTCGAAACGTCCCTGCATTGTAAGAGAACGGTCAAAGTAATTACATGTCCTTCCAAAATGTTGTTTGTCAACCTAAATTGTTCAACTAAACTACACAGTAAGGCCTCCAAAAACTTTCGTGCTAGAGATGTAATCAAATAATAGAGATCAAGAGATCTAAATGATTAGACGCCTCAGTACATGCAATTAAATTCAATGAATTCCCGAGAAGAGTAAAGAGAGACTAGTTGGAGATTGATCATTATTTACCTCGTATGGCGACATACCACCAGACGTACATGGCTGGCGAATGGTAACATTTGAAACGACTCCATTTGCTGAGAGAATGCAAATTGCCCGAAGACTCTTCGTGAGAACACAAATATCTTTCCAGCAACATCCTAAAACAGAATCACAAACACACCCACCAGATCAGGTCTCCAGACTAATTATGAAAACACAAAAATAAATTTCATCAAGAAAAGGTTTACCTCTCCTGTATTGACATTAACCACGTGTGGAGTGAAGTTTGCCCCAGCAGAATTAGTTACCCATTCACCTTCACCAAAAATAAATAAATACATGTCAAAACTCAATCTGCGGATGACGGCATAACTTAAAAGTAGGACAACTCATCATTGTCTACCTCAGGATCATGCCTTTGTCGTTCATCTCTAGTTTAACTGAAATGAGAGGTAGTCATACAAAGTATACAATTTGTAAGAGAGTAAACAAAAACATTACTGACATTACATGATTAACATCTCTGTCCATGACACCAATACTATTGAAAACATAAAGGGTGCAGGATAAATAGGCTTCATTAATCATCATCTGGTTCGTAGTTGACAACCACACAATGAAACCATGGCAAACTATTAATTGGTTCGTAGTTAACAACCACAAAGAGCAAATACTGATGCCTTTAACCTTAAATGCAAGACCAAGAGTATTTTAACATGTATTGGTGGATTTTGTTACACTCTCAAGTGCTAAGTATACTTTATAACTACATTCGCGAAAGAGACTAATAAGCAAAGAAGATAGTATTACCGATAATGAAACCACAAGCTCTTTTATTGCATTCTTTTGTCTACTAAGTTTGGGATTTAATAAAAGAACCTATCCATTAAGACAGGCTTGTAATACTGCAACTAAACTAACTTTGGGATTTAACAAAAGAAGAAATTTCACTTAATGGGATAGAGGTGTTTAGAAACTAAAAATACCTGAATCAAAATTAATGGTTGTCCCCAAACGCATTATTACCCTTTCCCTGCATTTTTATAACATCCAAGGGTACTATCCTGCCCTGTGAGGACAAACCTGAGTCAAGAAACCAGAAACGTCCGATTCCAATAGGGATTTACATGGAGCTGATACTTTAGCCAAACCCGAGGTTCGAGAGTCACGCATCATATACCGGTGATCGTCGCTTCACCTAGTGCAGACTTGGTGGAGATGCAAGAACACCCACTACGTGTGCACTAATCACCAAAGATAACCGCATATAACTGGTAATCTCTTAAGCATTTAGAAATGGCACGGAAAAGGAAATCATCAAACACAAAAAAGTTAAGTTTGAGCTCTTAATCTTCGACCAGGTATGGCATAAGATGTTCTGTGTGCTACTCATAAATTTGTGTTATACCCCATATCCAGGCCATCGACAAGACCTGGTATTAGATATTCAAAAGTTGTAAATCCATCATCAACAGGTGTATTTCCATATGCTTAATGGGAATAAAGGCTGTATGTTAGCAGGACAACAAAATTATTGAGGAATTTGAGTTCCGTTTCTGCTCCACAGATCAAAATTGATTGAGATAACCACCAATCAACATTTCAAATCAAAGAATTATCAAACTAACTCAAAATTTCACAATAACTCTACTCCAAAGATCAAATCGATCTGTATGAACTAACCAATCTACCAACTAAAATTAAAAAACTAACCAACCTAAATCAGAATCAAACATGCGAGTAAAAGTTTTAAATCAAACAAACCTAAATTCAACTAAAAAGGAAACCCTAGAATCTAGATGTCAACTTCGATGTTGAATCAAATCGTATCACACCTGAATCTAATCCAAATAGTCGAGGAAACATGGCGAATCGTACCTGAATCCAGATGAAATTGACGATAAGAATCTTTCAAGATTTTCCCAGAGAAATGAGTTTCTTCTCGTTCGAGAGAGACAGAGAGCGAGAGAAACTAAGTTTAGAACGAGAGAGAGAACTGAAATGGGCGAGAATTTGTTTTGTTTAGATGTTGGGTCCGTAAAAACCTAAAGGTCGCGTGTTCGAACCAGGCTCATCGCAATTTTTTTTTAAATGGACAGATTTTTTATCACAAAGTAATGTTGAAAGTAGTCAAATGGCTAGCTGTAAGATCACACTTGTTAAAATGTATGAGATGTATAGGAAGATCTCTATATCTAAGATCACAAACACTATAATACTAATGGTCTTTGAGTTTTAGCCCTTAAAAGACCACAAATGTTCGTACATTGTGATGTTTAGTCTATGTGTTAATCCCACATATTTCAAACAACTTGTAGGAAGTTTAAGATACTTAACTTCTACAAGACCTAGCATAGTTTATGGTGTAGGACTTGTTAGCAGGTTTATGGAAACACCATTTCAATCTCATCTTCATGCAACAAGAAGAATCTTAAGATATGTAAAAGGAACAATTAATTTGGGAATATTATATAGTACTTCAAGGAATGAAAAATTGGTTGGATACACTGATAGTGATTGGGCTGGTGATATTGAAGAAGCAAAAATCACTTCAGGGTTTACTTTTCATATAGGATCAGGGTATTTTTCTTGGTCATCAAAGAAGAAACAAGTAGTTGCATTATCAATAGCAGAAGCAGAATACATAGCTACAACATTTTGTGCCACCCAAGTTGTGTGGATAAGAAGAATGTTAAGTTCATTGAATCATGAGCAGATAAATCCAAAAAGGATTTTATGTGATAACAACTCAGCCATAGCACTCACAAGGAATCCTGTTTTTCATGGAAGAAGCAAGCAATTTGATATAAAATATCATTACATTCGTGAGTTAGTTAAGAATGGAGAAGTGATTGTGAGTTTTTGTCCAAGTTCTGAATAAGTTGCAGATATTTTTACAAAATCATTAAAGGCTGACATATTTTGAGAATTTACGAGAAAGACTTGGAATGACTAGTCTACATAGTCTTGGTTTGAGGGAGGCTGTTGGAATTCAAGTCTAACCAAGACTACGACTTGAAGGTGACGTGAATACTATATGCACAGAAAAGTGATGTGAAGATTATATGCACACAGATTTAAACAAGCAAATGCCGTACACTGATGCTTTACAATCAAGCATTAAAGTTTCTAGAAGGTGTTTTGTTTAGGAATGACTTGAGTTTGAAGTTTACTTTGTTCTAGAAGTTTGTTTATTTTAGGAGTTTGAGTTTTATTAGGTATGTCTTAGAATTTCCTGTTTTGAGAACTCTCGGTGTTATTGAGTTGTATAAATAGGCTGTAAAGCCATGAAACAAAGTACACCAAAATTATAAATTAAACTGAGTTTAAGAATTCTCTCTTGTTATGTTCCTTTCGTAAGTATTTGTATATCCATATTTCTACAAGATGTGATCACTGCCACTGTCAGGTGGTAGTTGATGGTGTTGTAGCAAAGAGATTTGAAGTTCGAGAATAAGAGCAGCAGTCATTGCGAAAAGAAATTGACGGCTGCCAAATCAAGGATGGAACTCAAGCATATGAACTCAAAACAGTAAAGAACCGTGGTCTGGTGATTTTGAAATAATGGGTGGTGTATTTGGAAGACAAAACTCAGTTAAACAAAGGGACTTGTGTTGCAGTTTTGTAGCAGTTTGTAATTCTCGTTGATGTTGATGACGAGGTGATGATGGCAGACGAGCTTGGTGTTATTGAAGCTCAAGTTGTTGACTGCTATAATAATTCAATGAAGAAAACAGAGTTGTGACCAATGGAGCTTAGTTGAGTCCGGGAATAAGGATGGTTGCTGTCACAATTTATGACAGTGACGAAGAAGATGGTGATGGTTGCTGTTGAGGGTTCGAAAAAAAAATTCGATGTCCTTAAGTATGCTGCCATTAAAGGTGATGATTGGAAAGATGATGTTAATGGATGTTTCAATTGATAGAACAAGGAAGGATCTGATGTTTCTATCGTTGATTTATGGATGTATTTTTCGGTTACGATCAATGAAAGAGAATTTCAAAGAGAGAGATGGAATTGTGTTGGTATTTGACAGCATGGTCGTGTTTAAAAGAAGTCAAAACTTGATTTAGAAGCTAATGATGACACGGAAGTTAAGAGAAATAGTTTGTGGTGTTTTTGCCACATAACTTATAAGTAAGCGATACGGCGAGGTTAGAAGAAGTGTTTGGTCAACTGGTTGTCGATGATGAAAAAAGGTGATAAATAGGAAGAAATTGTTTCTGCCGTTGCTACAACATTCTTGAGATCGAGAAGAACAAGGAAGAAGAGATGGTTCTGGAAGCGTTTGTTGCCGACCTAATTTGTGTTAAGGGTTTGTGAAAACTCTGTGTTTGAATGATTGAATGGTCTACTGAGTTGTTGTCGGAACTGGCATTATTGCAGGTGATTTGAAGACGGGCTAAAAGCCTCAAATAAAATAGAGAAGATGCATACAAGATGTGACAGTTTTTCGAAAAAAAAAAAAAAAAAAAGGTTGTAAAGAAAGAGAAGCAATCACCAAGAGGTGATGAGACAATAAACAACAATAGTAGGTTAAAATCCTATGAGTTGTCGAGAGAGTTCTACTGAAGAAACCAAGAATACAAGAAGTATTCTACTGAAGAAACAAAGGGGACCGAAATGTCCTAAAACTATGATTGGGACTGTAATGTCCTTTAACTTCCATTGGGACCGTAATGTCCTTAAACTTCCGAAGGGGACCGAAATGTCTAAAAACTATGATTGGGACCGTAATGTCCTTAAACTACAATTGGGACCGAGATGTCCTAAAACTATGAAGATGGGACCGAGATGTCCTAAAACTACGAAGGGGACCGAAATGTCCTAAAACTACGAAGATGAGGACCGAAACGTCCTTAAACTACAATGAGGACCGAAATTGGAAGAACTTTTCACAAATGTTAGGGAAAGCTCGGTTTAAATTTCTTTTGTCCAAGATGGGCATTCGTGATCTACATGCTCCATCTTGAGGGAGGGTATTAGGAAATAATATATGAGAGTCTATATTTAGGAGATATGCACTTTAAGTTGTGAGAGTTATATTAGGAAATGTCTTGAGAATCAAGTCTTGTGATTGTATAAATATCTTGAAGAATTAATGAGAAAGACACACCAAGATTATTATCAATGTAGTCTTTTATGCTTCCGCGTTTATGCTCTCCTATCTCTTGCTCGATCCTTAATAGTTTGAAATAAACTGCTTGTTTTGATCTTAGATAATCAAGTGTGTATAAAATATCACAAAATAATAACAAGTTCAACGCACCACATAATAACAAGTTACCAATTAGTATAATGTCAATTCACGGAGTCCATCGATAAACAATACTTTGTACCTCCATATATACTCAAGTTGTAAGAAACAACTAGTATATCTTTTCTTGATATTCTGATCATAGTATAATGACCAAGTCACCGATACTAGAGACAAGTGAAAACGCGGGGGTACCAAAATACACCACCAACTTTTTCTTAGGCAAACTGTATGGACAAACTTAAATACAATTATGAGAGTTCAACTTAATGAATCTCAATCAAGGAATAATATTTAGAGTTATATCTCTTTCTCTCACAATCAGAAAGTTTATAGAGACTAGTTCATGAACCTGATTTACGTGTGAGAGTTCTTGGACGATTACAAAGATCAATATTCAAGAATCAATCAAGTTGAATCCAACAAAAGGATGGATGTATCTACTTTGATTGATTTACATACAACCTGTGATATTTCAATTATAAAGATAAACAATGTAATACGGAAAAGAAATAACACATACACAAGAAATTTTGTTAATGAGGAAACCGCAAATACACAAAACCACGGGACCTAGTCCAGATTGAACACCAAACGGTATTAAGCCGCTACAGACACTAGCCTACTACAAATAACTTCAGACTGGAATGTAGTTGAGACCGAATTAAACCCTTACAACAATTCAGTTTCAGTCACGCTCCTTATGCCTCTTGAATCCCAGCAGGACTCTACGCAATTGATTCCCTTAGCTGACGTTCTTTACATCCTAAGAGTTGCTTCAACTCAATTGAAGACTTTAAACCAATCTACCTCCCACATATAAGCCTATATGTGATTTCCTTTTTTTATCGTAGATCAATGTGAGACTGGAAATCGATAGCAATACACAAAGTCTAGCTAACCTCAAAATCCGGACTTATGGTTCCCGAAGAGTAGCCTAGATTATTATTCACCTGACAAGTATTAAACCTGTGGAATCACAAAGACTGAGACGAAGAAAACTTTGTGATTTCTATCTATCTTGTTTGAGTGAGCAGATCAACTATCAAAACAACATCAGGATACTAGAACTATCAAGATAAAGATAATTGGACTCGGCTTCACGAATCCCTAGGTGAAGTCTTTTTAGTCTCTAAACCCTAGAAGGGTTTAAGGGAGATGACGACTCTAAATTACAACTAGGACACACAAAGATAGTGTCAGGGATTCAAAAATCCCATTTGCTTGAGGTTATCCCTTATACAGACTTTCAAACTATTGCTTTCGGTTTAAACTAAGATAGCTTTGGAACCAAGCAAATAATATCCACTGTTAGATGAATCTTTGAAATGTGATTAACATACCAAGATATACACTTTGGTTAGGATGAAATGTGGTCGAACCGTTGTTTATGTGTGAAAACTATTCCTACCGGATTTGGTAATTTGGGGTGTGTGGATGAGGAATGAATCTAAACCCCTAAACAAATGCACTACGCGGTGAGTGCTTGTAGATTCGGAAATCAATCTGTGCAAGTCCGGCCTAAACCAAGAAATGGCCGTTCCAGACTTGTTTCGGTCACAAAGTGAAGAAGATGGGGTTGATCTTAGGGAGGGAAGCGAAGAAGGTGTTGAGATTGTGAAGGTGTTGGCTTGCTTATGACTTGTAACAGAAAGCTGAACCGGCTTACAGGATGCAAGCTATCAGTTCCGGTGTTTTGTATTAACACTTGGTTTCTGTTTTTGTCTGGACTTGCTCTTGTTGGTGGAAATAGGGAAGAGAACCTATTTATACAAGTCATTGAGCCTTATTCACGTCTCTCGTGGGAAGTGGAGGAAGTGGAGTGATGGAGTAGTGGAGTTGTGTGTCGATGCTACACGATCAGTCTTGCCCACTTCTCCTGTCATTGCTAACCGTCCATAACTTCCTAACACGTTCTTGTGATGGCGCGTTGCACGCTGTAAACCGCCAGACCAATACCCCAGTATGTATCCCCCCCAGTTTGTGACATGATTGATGTCTCGAGTGTGTGGATCGTGGATCCACGAAAGGTAGCATGTAATGCTGAATTGAATAATCTGCGTTATTCGGGAAGTTGATACTTGTGAAGTATCATGTGTATTTTATGCGTATGCATCGCATCCTGGTGTGGTAGAGTGATGGGTGGTGATTACCATGACGCCTCACTGACCAGTTAACTCCTGACCAGGGTTGTATAACCAAGCCGGTGAAGTTGGACGGACGAGATGATCTTTGAGATACTCATCTGCGACCGTTGGTGGAATTAGGGTTTTTGAAGAGGTGCGCAAGCATCACTCTTCAGCTTGGTCGAAACCAAGCATAGGATATAATTTTGACAAGGCCGACCGTGCATGTGTGTAGACAACATGACGGTGTAGGCGCCTATACCCATTACCTCACGAAAGTATGATCTGGGCCACTCAATTCATCCGGTGAAGTTGAATGGTCGAGATCAATTTGTGACAGAAAACCAGTGCCGCAATAGCCGCGCGTCATGCCCACTTCGGGCGCACGTTCCAAGGTGACCAATCTTGGTCGGTCTTGGCCGATTGGTCTGGTGTGAAGGTGGTAGGCTGGTGTTCACGCCTATACCTGAATATCCCATGAAAACGTGATCTGGGCCACTCAAATCGTCCGGCGAAGTTGAGCGGTTGAGATCAGTTTGTGGTTTTGGAGGTGTGACCACGCTAGTTTGGGCGCGCGTCTTGGAACAACCAGGCATGATATGCCTTGGCCGATCGGGTGAGGTGATAGATGGGTCCACGGTGGTCATGCTGGTATGACCGAACCTGCTCAATCTAATCTTGGACCCTCCATTCGTGTCGGAGAAGATGGACGCTCGTGATGCTCAAAACCCTAATTTTTGGTTTCAAGGCCGTACGTTAATGCTTGATTCGGGGTACGAATCAGGATGACCAACCATGGTTGGTCCTGACCGATTGGTCAGGTATGTAGGCGGGCCCACGGTGATTGTGTTGATATGCTCTGGGCCCTTTGAATCTACATCTACACCCTCCATCTATACCTGCGAAGATGGATGGTTGAGACTGTTTTGCGACACATGTAATATGCCGCAAACCCTAATTTAGGGTTTTCCACCCATACGCTCTGCTTTGGACGTTTTGGCAAGCTAGGCCAATCTCTGGGGAAGCCGACCATGCGGGATCCGCGTTGGTTCGGCAGTTGATATTCCATACCTACTTGGGGGTGATGGAATTGATCCGGGGTCATCCAATCATGATTGTGGAGTTGGATGATTGTGATCATATCCGGACCGATCTGATCGGTCCGGATGCTCAATCGGGCTAGTATAACACACCGAGAGGGGCTCAATCGGGCTAGTATAACACACCGAGAGTCGGCCAGACGGGTATTTCGTACATGGTTTCATTATAATGCTTGGAGGTTCGTGTTGCTCAGTAAGAGTAACACTCTTCCGTCATGCCGCACCGATAATGAGTACAGAAATACAAGGCTGATTGCGCATTAATTAATAATGCTAGAAATTCACAGGGTATATGGGATTGTTGCTACATGCTCCAACCTCGGATGAATTTCATGTATTCTGAGAATGGGATTGTTGCCACATGCTCCATTCTAGGTGAATTAAGTGAGGGAGTATCCAACACTTATTAATGGCTTTATCTTTTACAAGATGTCGGCGCATAGTTTTCTCGGCTTTTACAATTTTAACCTTAAATGAAAATCCACCATCAACATTAAGTCCCCTGCCTAGCACACAATGGTTACACTATTGTGGGGTAGGCATAAGATGGTGACAGTTAAAGATAAAACTTATGAGATAAAGTTAGATGTTACCAGGAGAGACGGGTTATCCTGTCCTTGGAGTATGTCACGTTCAAAAGGCATCTAGTAGAGCATTCCACTAGTATGATGTCGGTCTTGCCTGCTTCGATCGACCTTGCTATGTCTGCTTCGGTCGAGGGCCCACTCCGTGCTTGCTCCGTTTGAATGTCGGTCTTGCCAGATCGACCTTGTTATGCCTGATTAGGTCGAGGGGCTATTGTGCCTGCTTCGCTCGATCGTGGGGTTGTGCCTAATCGACGGAGTGCTGCGCCTGTTTCGTTCGTGGGGCTACTGCGCCTGCTTGATCGAACGTGGGCTTGAATTTCGTGAACATGATTCCCATGACATAAGAGAACCGTGTTGTGCAAATAAATATGGTCCCGCCATATATGCTTGATTGAACGTGGGTCCCATATCGTGTATGCCTAACTGAATGTCACCTTTATACCAGCCTCGTGCCCTTGACTAACACCGGTCTTGAAACTTGAGCAATATCGGACTTGTGACTTGATCAATACCATACTTGAAGCTTGAGCAATACCGGACTTGTGACTTGATCAATACCAGACTTGAAGCTTGACCAATACCGGACTTGAAACTTGAGTGATACCGGACTCGTCACTTGATCAATACCGGACTTGAAGCTTGAGCAATACCGGACTTGTGACTCGATCAACACCGGACTTGAAACTTGAGTGATACCTGTGACTTGATTAATACCGGTCTCGAGACTTGATCAACACCGGACTTGTGACTTGATCAACACCGGTGTTTGGAACCAATACCACCTTGTGTACTCCAAAGTGAATGTGTGTCGTGTGTGACTACACATCTCACGCGTTTTTATACAAGTCCGACTCATGTCTTTTATTGTAGAATGAAGAAAAGAACTCCTGTTGAGATGTCTTCTGGGGATAATGCTGGTGCCAAGTCAGGAGGTGTTGAAAGCTTCAAAGATATGCCGAACATTGATGATGAGTTGTTCATCGCGCCCTTTCAACTATATGAAAATATCCGTTCCACAGGATAACCCTCCTCCTATCGACTTCAGGGTTTTTCATGCTCCGTTGGGTCCTCATGAAGGATGGATGAGACGTATGTTGAGCAATGAGTACATCAAAGATAACTTGACCAGAGCGCAGATTATTGATGTAGCTTGAGTGTTGAAACGACTCGAGAGGATGTTAAAGTGGCTTCTGGTGCGAACGTTGAGGTGGATCCTGGAGAGAGTGTTAGGATTCTGAAGCGAACGTGGGTCCCGGAGAGAGCGTTGAGGCGGCTCTTGAATATACCATTGAAGCAGCTTCTGCTAGAGGGAGCGTTGAAGTGTTTCCCTCTTGATTCGATTTACCCTTGCGAATTCCATGCTTCTTGCTGACCATCTCTCTCATGTTGAAGAATTCCTTGACTGACGGTGAAGGAACTTCATGCTGAGCCTCAGTCCCCAAGCGTGGTTTACATGGTTTGTTCGTAGTGGTTGTTGTCGATCCAGACATGGAATATCTTGGACATTGTTTCATCATTGTGGGAGTCGTGCATGTGGTACTGGAGTTGGAGTTGACGGACCGCAGGATGTTGTATCTCGGTGGTTTTCCTCTTGCTGCTTGTGGAACCGCTGCTTAAGGTCTGAAGGTTGTATCGCCTGTCGGTGAGATATATGCCCTCGCAAACATTATGAGGCTCTTCATTACCTGCAGGCCCGGTTCTTTCTATCGTGGCATATATTGTTGTATATGAGCGTTCAATGACTCCAGAGGATGACCAAAAGCGCGGATTCTCCAACGTAGCATGATAGACATGTACCACTGTCTGATAAAGTGACTCGCCCGGATCTTATTCGACCATTTGTCGATAGAGTGACTCGCCCGGATCTTGCTCGATATGACTCGTGGACATAGTTATATTCTTGAGGTGCTCCCTTGAGGTATCGGCTCAGTGGAAGATTGCCATCATAGAGCGTTGATACGTTGCACCGGCATTCTTTAAACCAAATGGCAGTATGGTATAATAAAAATTTCCGAGAGGAGTTCGAAAAGCTATCTTACTTGCATCATGTTCGTACATCCTTATCTGGTTGTAGCCGCTACATCCATCCATGGAGGAGAACATGCAGTGTCCGCATTGGTTGCATCTACTAACATGTCGATGTTAGGTAGAGGAGGATCGTTTTTGGAGCAAAGACTGTTCAAGTCTCTGAAGTCTATGCAAGACTCCGATCTATCTATTTTACTCGTGTCCGAACTACAATCGTTTAACCGACTTGGATCCGGTATGACATGTAGATGATGGGTGACCAATTTTCATCTAAATCTGGCATTTCTTCATATCTCCAAGCGAATATGTTCTGGTACTCTTTGAGAAGTTCCACGAGCTTCGCGCGTTTATCCGTACACAAGGTTGAGCTGATGGAGATAAGCCTAGGAGATTCCTCAACGATTTCAATCTCATCAGTTGTGGAGTTGGTGCCATCTTGCGAGATGTTGTGGAGCATCTAGCACTTGTTCTTGTGGTTCGTTCTTTGTTGTAGCATTCCATTGGGTGGAGAGACTGGGTAACAGTCTCCCCTGCTAATTTATAATGGCAGTGTCGGTATACCGTTTTCCCTTTCTGGTCACGACTCACCACAAAAGTTCGTTCCCTCTTCGTGTGAACGTGGGTCATGGCTTCACAGGATGGAGAAGAATGCTTCGTCAGCAAAGATGCATCGTGGGTTTTAGCCTTCAATGACGCAAGCCGGTCTTCTTCCTGAATTGACGCCCACGTGGGGAGTGGGATGCAACGAACTTGTCTGATTCTTTCGGCGGAGCTTCTCCCGTATGTGGTGGTTTGGTTTCCCTCGAAGTCCGTCATTGTAGTAGGCTTCCGTACGACCTTGCCTGGGAGAACCTTGGATGTCCTGAGAGTCTTGAGAGTAATCACATTCGAAGACGCTCCTGTGTCGATAAGGGCCGTCTTGAACTCTGAATCCTTGATGCGTGCGGTGACATGTAGGGCACGGTTGTGAACTTCCTCCGGTTGATTGCGGCAAAATGTCTCCGTGCGCCGATTCTTCGAGAGGTGTGAAAGTTCGCATAAACTTTCCAAGAGAGAAAACACTTCCCGATCCACCGGCCTCTGGTTCATAGTGAAACTATTGACTTGACTTGAGGAGGATCGTTGTGAGGATCAGTCCCCAGTGTAGGAGTCTCCATGACAGGACCGATCATATCTGATGTCGCTTCTTTGATCAGGTCCATGGAGGTCCGCGCCGCTGAAGTACCTTCTCCGGTGCGTTGAATGCTTTCCTTTTTTGCTCCAGGGGCTGTCACGGCTCTTGTGGAAATCGATCAGTTAATGTCTTAAGAAAAGTGAGTACCTCTTTCTGAGTTGCGGCCATATCCGTTTGAGTCTTAGCAAGAACTTCCATCTTCTCCATCAAGTCTGCAATGGTAATGGGGGATGGTCCTCCTCTCGTCCCTCCGGCTCCTCATCCTGATGAAGGAGTGGAAGTTGTTGCCCTGGTGACTACCAGAGGTGTTACACTTGATGAGATGCCAGGATTTGCGGCTGCTCTGGCTCTGGTGATGAGAGGTGTTGTAATATCACTGCTGAGTGATTGAATTGAACGTTCCCATCCTCTGTACTCACATGTTCCTTGATTGATCTCTCCTTCCTCAATCATTTCTTCATGGCTTCGACAAGGGTCTTGAGATATAAATCTTCCAGCAGGGATCCGTAAGCTGCAGGCTCCATTTCTTTATCCGGTAGACGTTGTGGTACCCGGACAAGTCTTTTCCTCTCGTGGAGTTGCCTCGAGTCTTCGTTGTCCTACCGGACCATGTTGTTCGTCTCTCCCGAGTCCCATGTGATTACGCGCTCTTTTCGCATCTCCACTGGTAAAGGTGTGACTCCTGACTAAGGATCCAGCGTTTCTTGCACTGTTTGAGTAGATGCATGCCGACCCTTCTTGTAATTGCGATGTTATATCATTCAAAAGGCGGAATGTCTCGCTCTGTCTTCTAGCGATACCGGCTTGATTTGCCAAGACATCCTCCAGCATTATAGCTACACTTCCCATGATATCTGAACCACCTGTGGTCTCCGAGTGAGGATACATCGCGAGATGAAAACTGAAGAATTAAGAATTCAATTTTTGTAACCGAGAGATCAACCTCCCACTGTGGTCGCCAATTGTTTATGGGTGAAAACTATTCCTGCCGGATTTGGTAATTTGGGGTGTGTGGATGAGGAATGAATCTAAACCCCTAAACAAATGCACTGCGCGGTGAGTGCTTGTAGATTCGGAAATCAATCTGTGCAAGTCCGGCCTAAACCAAGAAATGGCCGTTCCAGACTTGTTTCGGTCACAAAGTGAAGGAGATGGGGTTGATCTTAGGGAGGGAAGCGAAGAAGGTGTTGAGATTGTGAAGGTGTTGGCTTGCTTATGACTTGTAACAGAAAGCTGAACCGGATTACAGGATGCAAGCTATCAGTTCCGGTGTTTTGTATTAACACTTGGTTTCTGTTTTTTGTCTGGACTTGCTCTTGTTGGTGAAAATAGGGAAGAGAACCTATTTATACAAGTCATTGAGCCTTATTCACGTCTCTCGTGGGAAGTGGAGTGATGGAGTAGTGGAGTTGTGTGTCGATGCTACACGATCAGTCTTGCCCACTTCTCCTGTCATCGCTAACCGTCCATAACTTCCTAACACGTTCTTGTGATGCGTTGCGCGCACGCACGCCGTAAACCGCCGAGACCAATACCCCGTATGTATCCCCCGAGTTTGTGACATGATTGATGTCTCGAGTGTGTGGATCGTGGATCCACGAAAGGTAGCATGTAATCTTTGAATTGAATAATGCGTTATTCAGAAGTTGATACTTGTGAAGTATCATGTGTATTTTATGCGCAGTACGCATCCTGGTGTGGTAGAGTGATGGGTGGTGATTACCATGACGCCTCAACGACCAGTTAACTCGACCGTGGTTGTATAACCAAGCCGGTGAAGTTGGACGGACGAGATGATCTTTGAGATACTCATCTCGTGACCGTTGGTGGAATTAGGGTTTTTGAAGAGGTGCGCAAGCATCACTCTTGACTTGGTCGAAACCAAGCATGGGATATAATTTTGACAAGGCCGACCGTGCATGTGTGTAGACAACATGACGGTGTAGGCGCCTATACCCATTACCTCACGAAAGTATGATCCGGGCCACTCAATTCATCCGATGAAGTTGAATGGTCGAGATCAATTTGTGACAGTAAAACCAAGTGCCGCAATAGCCGCGCGTCATGCCCACTTCGGGCGCACGTTCCAAGGTGACCAATCTTGGTCGGTCTTGGCCGATTGGTGCGGTGTGAAGGTGGTAGGCTGGTGTTCACGCCTATACCCGAATATCCCATGAAAACGTGATCCGGGCCACTCAAATCGTCCGGCGAAGTTGAGCGGTTGAGATCGGTTGCGGTTTGGGAGGTGTGACCACGCTAGTTTGGGCGCGTGTCTTGGAACAACCAGGCATGATATGCCTTGGCCGATCGGGTGAGGGGATAGATGGGTCCACGGTGGTCATCTTTGGTATGACCGAACACGCTTAATCTAATCTTGGACCCTCCATTCGTGCCGGAGAAGATGGACGCTCGTGATGCTCAAAACCCTAATTTTGGGTTTCAAGGCCGTGCGTCAATGCTTGATTCAGGGTACGAATCAGGATGACCAACCATGGTTGGTCCTGACCGATTGGTCAGGTATGTAGGCGGGCCCACGGTGATTGTGTTGACATGCTCTGGGCCCTTTGAATCTACATCTACACCCTCCATCTATACCGCGAAGATGGATGGTTGAGACTGCATTTTGCGACACATGTAATATGCCGCAAACCCTAATTTAGGGTTTTCCGCCCATACGCTCCGGTTTTGGACGTTTTGGCAAGCTAGGCCAATCTCTGGGGAGGCCGACCATGCGGGATCCGCGTTGGTTAGGCAGTGGATATTCCATACCTGCATGGGGGTGATGGAATTGATCTGGGTCATCCAATCATGCTTGTGGAGTTGGATGGTTGTGATCATATCCGGATCGATCTGATCAGTCAGGATGCTCAATCGGGCTAGTATAACACATCGAGAGGGGCTCAATCGGGCTAGTATAACACACCGAGAGTCATCCTGTACGGGTATTTCGTACATGGTTTCATTATAATGCTTGGAGGTTCGTGTTGCTCTGTAAGAGTAACACTCAGTCGTCATGCCGCACTGATAATGAGTACGTGAAATACAAGGCCGATTGCGCATTAATTAATAATGCTAGAAATTCACGGGGTATATGGGATTGTTGCTACATGCTCCAACCTCGGATGAATTTCATGTATTCTGTGAATGGGATTGTTGCCACATGCTCCATTCTAGGTGAATTAAGTGAGGGAGTATCCAACACTTATTAATGGCTTTATCTTTTACAAGATGTCAGCGCATAGTTTTCTGGCTTTTACAATTTTAACCTTAAATGAAAATCCACCATCAACAACCGTGTATAAAGATATTGTTCATGGACGGTTAATCGAAACTATCTGATTGAACCATAAGCTTAATTATTTTCATATAACACTGAAGACTTTAAGCTTGAGTCACAACTATAAGTTATAATGTGATCAATCATGTCTATATAGTATTTTTAGAGATTTATTCAAATGTTAATTATCTCACATAAATAATTTTATATGCATCTGAAAATATTCAACAGGGCAAGTACGTGTAGTAGGTACATGTACTCAACCTTGTTCGTGATTATTTTGTCATGGTACATGTACCGGGTATGTGTAGCCTTAAGACAAAAACGGATTCAGGAACTCACAGAACTTTTCTAGTTTGTGTACCGGGTATGGATACCACAGTGGTTTCAAAACCAATAGTTCCTTTATGGTATGCATACTTGGTATACGTACCATTCCTTGTTCACGAGCAACAAACTTTTTATAGTATGGATACCGTACCAAAAGTTGTCGACCTATAGCTACACCGGTATGTGTACTGGGTACATGTACTGCGGCTCCGGACCTATGACAGTTATCCCAGTGTGAAACTAGTATGCATACTTTCATGTATCCAGATTTATAATGGTTATATATTTCCCTTTAAATCAATTCAAAACTTTCCCAAATAACATCAATGATACATATCACTGTTTCAGGTTATTTTCAAATGATAATCTTGAATCACGATTTAGATTATGAACAATAAAATTTTTTTTAACCGAAATTCATTAAGTATGAACAAATGTTCATTAAGCTTAGTCATACATATTTCGAGAATTAATTACCAAGATAAACTTCACTCAAAATTCTTGATATGCTTGCGATAGTCTAATTAGTCGTACAACATCGTCTTATAGATAGAAGGATGAATATAACTTGAGAAATAGGTGGTTCAGTCTTCACTTACCTTTTGTTGAAGAATTTATCCAAAAGCTTTGGTAGATCTTCGCCTTCAAACGGTAGAAGGCAGTGATGTCCGATTCTCAACTACATACTTTTATCCTAATCCGGGACTTGACTAATTGTAGACTAAAAATCAAAATATAATTTAGATTAACTAAATTTGTCAACAAGCTTGATATAGCAACGCTTGTGAGTTCGACTGAGCAATGCTGTAACAACAAGTAAACAAACTTTACTTTGTGTATTATGTTTTCAACAAATACATACTTGAAGAAACAAAGATAGAAATGGAATAAGTCAAGTCTGTTGTTACTAACCTCAAAAGGATGATGTGTTCGTTGATGCCGATACATCTACAGGTTCTTCTTGAGTAACATGAGCGATTCTCAATATTTCTATGTTCCTAGTATAACCTTACAAAGTTGACTCGAGTAATCAAGTCAAGAATCTTCGATTTTATAACTAAAATATCACAATCAAACTTGACATACCAATATTTGTGGGCTCAACCGAACAATGATCTAATAATATCTTTGGGTAGAAATAATCTTCGTATAAGATTGTTTTTGTAATCTTCGATACTTTTTTGGTATACGTTTGTCTTTAGAAAACTTGATTGATACATTTCTTCTTTTAGCACAAATTTTAGTTAACCTAAGATTTTCGAGTGCAAGAACAAACTAGAAATGAACCAGGATTCAGCAAACCAGGATCTAGCAGGATCACATTGTCGCAAAATTTATCGCGTCATTGACTTTTTGGTTACTTTTTTCGAAACCCTAAATATGTTTTGTTCGTTCATTTTGTTTCTTCCGCCAAATGTTAAGTCCTCTGATGTTAGACGTGGATGTGTCCTATACAATTCAAAAACTAACCCGATCCAACAACTAGTTCATATTCTTAATGAGTGATAGGGTGTAGAATACATCCTATTTACTATCTATTGGTTATGCTTTCTTTGCTATTTTTCTTGTAAATTATGTATTTTACGCTTGTTTTGAGTTTTATAGCTACTATGGAGTCGCACGAAGGAAAAGAAGAAGAAATTATCCAATTTGAGCAAAAAGGGCGAAATTGTCATCTTACAGGAAAGTGATATATGGAGTTGACCCAAGGTTAAGGGACAACTCTCTTTTGGAGAAGTACTAAAAGACAGCCAGCAAATGTTAAGGGGCTGCCAGATGGTTAGCCCTTAGAAAGGTAACCGGATACTGAATAACATACCCTACTCTTTAACCCTAAAATGAGAGAAACTCGTCTCTCATTCTTCATTTCATTATTGCATCTGAAATTGAGAGAAAGATGGAGAAACTAATTGACAGAGTGGGTTAGGGTTCTTGATGAGATTCGATGGAGGTTGAAGATGAAGTAAGATTGTGAGATGATTCTGCTCTTGGAAGCTGCAATCAGATCGAGCAATTATGGAAACAATTCGTTGAACAAGAGTAAAGAGGATGTATTGGGGTTTGCTTCTGAATTTGAGATGATGGAAGAATGGGTTTTGGTTTGAATCTGCTGCTGTCATGGTGATTGTCATGGGTACGAGAATGGGTTCGATTTTCTGGTGCTGTTGGTGGCCGCTGGTTGAAATCGAGAAGCAGTGAAGAAATTGAAACCAAGAACAGATATGGGAAATAGAGATAAAGAAACAGACAGGGAGGTGGAGATGAAGTCGATTCAGAGTTGAGTCTGTGATGAAGGAATTGAAGCTCAGGGAGATGCAGTCGAGAATCGAGAGTGGATTAAGAACAACGATTAGTATGGTGTTAAATTGTTGTTGTCGTTCTCGGAAGAAATTGGAAAGGGATTTGATGGCAGAGAGTAAATGAGATGAAGGTGTTGATGATTTGTGAATTCGCTGTTGGTGGTGAGAAATGGGTTCGATGTAATTTGAGATTGAATGGGTTTTGGGAAGAAATTGGAAGGGGATTTGATGGAGATGATTGAGCAGAGATAGATTGAAGTTTGAGGGTTTGAAGAAGAGCAGATGGATTCTGGAAATACAAATGAGAACTGGGTCAGTTGCAGAAAGGGTTGTGTAAAGCTGAGATTGGTGCAGGGTAGTGCTAGTGATGTGGAATGGTTCACAGGGTTGTTGTTGATTCACTGATGCAGGTGCAGATGATAAGAAAATAGGCTGTCTAAGGCTCTGTACAGGGAAGAATGGTTTGTGAAATCCTTAGATGTATGTTAGGATTCTTAACAGGAGAAGACTGAAGATAATGGCCTAACTCGGCCCGAGGAAACACCGGAAAATAGCTTTAACTCGGCTGGAATTTTATTCGAGATGAGTCAACTCGGTGACTCGTTACACCACTTTCGCTGATCCGTTCTAGTAAGACCATTTAGACGATTCAGACTCCACTGACTCCTTTGTGACTTGACTTTCTTGACTAACGGTTGACCGTCTTGACCGTTACTTATAACGGTATCGGAACGGAATATTCCGTCGACAGAGAAGAAGATTTCAGGTGACTGGCGGCGACTTTTTCGGCCAAATTCCGGCCATAATACCAGTTTTCCGGCGACCAAAATTACAGATTTTTGTGTGGATTCTTCTCATGGGTGTGAAGACTTGGACTTGGAATTGGATGGAGATTTGGGCTAAAATTTGGAAAGAGAAGATGGAGGATTTGAGAAAGACTTGAACTTGGAAATTGAATTGTTAAAGGAAAGGGTTTCTATTCCTTGGAAGATTTGGAGAACATTGAAGCCTATAAGTAGAGAAGTTCTCTACACACTTTTATACATCTTTTGACACACCTCTCTACACACACAACACTTGTGTTTTTGCTTGCTTTTCAAATTCTTCTTTTTAATTATTTGTGTGAACTTGAAAAATTCTCCCTTTAATTATTTGTGTGAATTTCAAAAACATGAGTAGCTAATTTTCTTATTGATTGAGGATGAATTCCTAGTTCTTAACATGATTTGAGTTTTGTTTCAATTCTATCTTGAAGTTTTTCACATGATTATCGTTTGTTTTTACTAATAGGAATGTTTATACATTCATGGTTGATTGATAGGTTGTTTAGAGTGCACGCTAAATTGATTTGTTAATTTGATCTAAAGCTAGTGAAAGTTAGGGGATAAGTAATCGTTTCTTGACTCTTTACATAAGTAGCAAACACGAGACCTTGCGGAGGGATTCCGTGGAGCAATTGTGTGTGAAAATAACGTTAGCAAGTAGACCTTGATCTAAGAGTCTAACTACTAATATCAACCTAATAAGTTCATAAATCTTAATGCGTTTATTTAAATTACATCTTGAGTGATCTACTACTAGGTGGTTTGGTAAATAGAATCCGGTAGTCGAGAACTTCCGTATCCGGTGATATAAGGGATTTAGGGGTTTAGCACTGATCTAGCTGCTTTACCTACGGTTGGTGATAATCTGTGACTAATAACATGTGGATGAAAAACATAATTTGAATCATTGTTTTGCAACGAAGAAGGATTCCTTGGTCTTGTCTCTCTTATTGATTTCAACTTTATCTTTTAATTGCTTTGTTTACTTTCTTTTGCTTTATACCCCCCTTTTGTGACAATTTTTACAACTAGAATCTCTTGCTCCTCGTGGGAACGAACTTGACTACACTATATTACTTGTTAATTAGGTGGAAAAATATTGATTAATTTGTTGTGGTTACGACACGCATCAAATTTTGGCGCCGCTGCCGGGGAGCAGCGGACGATTTTAGTTGTTTTTATTTTTCTTTTTGCTATATTCTTTCTTTGTTAGATTCTATACCGTATCTAACTTAGTTTTTGAGAATCTTGTTTCAGGTGTTATACCTTTGGTGAATGCTTAAAAAGGGCAGACCGAGTCCAATACGTCTTCGATCCGGCACTCAACTAAAGGATTTCATTCGAGCGGTTAACACTCCACTTCCTCCTTCTTCATCAAGTGAATTCGCATATTCGGACAAAGAGGAAGAAACAATGGCTGAACGTACACTGAAGGACCTAGCTTCTCACAAGCTTGATACACAACAATGGTGTATCCAAACTAACTCAACCTTCGAGATCAAGCCGGGGTTGATTAGAGAGTTACCAAAGTTTCATGGCATGATGAATGAAGATCCTAACAAACATCTTATGGACTTCTATACCATAGTTATGGCTATGCTTCCACCGGAGACTAATGCGGATGGAGCAATGTTGAAAGATTTCCCGTTTTCTTTGGCGGGCAATGCTAAGGAATGGTTATATTATTTTCCTTCCGGAAGTATCACAACATGGAATGGGATGAAGAAACTTTTCCTCGAGAGATATTTTCCCGCATCCAAAGCTACTCAAATTCGCAAGGAGATTTGTGGGTTGAAGCAACATGTGGGAGAGTCATTATATGAATGTTGGGAGCGATACAAGAGGTTGGTGGCAAGCTGTCCACACCATCAATTCAGCGATGTTATGATACTCCAATACTTCTACGAAGCTCTCCACCCAAGTGATAGGTCTCTTCTTGACGCCGCGGGTGGTGGTGCACTAATGAACAAGACGGTGACCCAAGCCACCGAGTTGATTGAGAGTATGGCGGCAAACTCGCAAAAATTCTACACAAGAGATGAACCAATGGTTAGGCGAGTGCATGAAGTTAGTGATTCATCATCACACCTTGATCAAAGGATGGGTAACATGGAGAAAATAATTCAAAGGATGGCCGCGGTTATTATTCCGGATGATGAGACCGAACAAGTAAATGCTTTATATCCAAATCAAAGGCCGAGGTACGATCCATACTCGAATACTTACAATCCCGGTTGGAAGGATCATCCCAACTTTAGTTACGCAAACAAGCAAGCGGAGGCTCCTAATCCATATGCGCAACAAGGTGGTTTCCAACAATCACGCTTCCAACCTCAACAATTCCAACCACAACAAGTCAAGGAGCGAGATTCTTCAATTGATGACAAGCTCAATGCATTGATGAAAGGTATGCAAGGTATCACCACTTTGGTTCAACAACAACAACAAAAGACCGATTCGGAAATCAAGGCTTTGGAAATTCAAGTGGGGCAATTGGCGACCGATGTGAACCTATTGAAAGCTCAAGCGTCCACAAAGCTTCCTTCACAACCATTTGTTAATCCAAGAGAGAGCGTTAATGCGATTACTTTGAGGAGTGGGAAACAAGTGGAGCAACCAAATCAACAAGATAAGGTGTATGATGAGAAAGAGGAAATTGAAACCGCACCAAAGGAGAATACATCCCCAACCAACCTACCCAAGGAGACGGTTCCTACTTTCACGACTCCACCCCCGTTTCCTAGTCGATTTGCTAAATCGAAGAAAGACTTGGAATACAAGGATATTTGGGACATCCTTAAGAAAGTACAAGTCAATATTCCACTCATTGAAGCTATTCGTCAAATTCCTCGTTGTGCAAAGTTCTTAAAGGAGTTGTGCATGAAGAAGAAAAGGTTAAAAGGGAATGAAGTCATGAGTGTGGGGAGAATGCTTCGGCGTTCATTCTCAAGAAACTCCCACCAAAATTAAAGGACCCCGGTAGTTTCACTATACCTTGCACAATTGGTAAAACAAGGTTTACTCGAGCTTTACTAGATTTGGGAGCAATGGTTAATGTTATGCCTTCCTCGATTTATGATTCTTTGAATCTTGGTCCTCTTAAGGAGACCGGGGTAGTTCTTGAACTTTCTAACCGATCTAATGTTTACCCGAAAGGGATTGTTGAGAATGTTTTGGTGCAGGTTAATGAGCTTGTATTTCCGGCCGATTTCTATGTCTTAGACATGAATGATGAGAATTCTTCCAAGTCTACACCTTTGCTATTGGGTAGACCATTCTTAAGCACCGCCGGAACAAAGATTGATGTCCAAAATGGCACCTTGACTATGTGATGGTTATTTTCAATGATGTTGTAGTAATAGGTTCGTTCAAGACTTGTGAAAGCAGATTTTTTAGACTTAATTTTTGTAAATAAAAATAACAAGCTCAATTAAAAATTTGTTTGGAAATTATGGAGAGACTGGGGCTAGGATTCCGCTATTTACCAATTCCAAAGTGATACTAGTTACAATCATGCAATTTCACACGTTCAATTTGATTCTCAACTATTGCAAAAGTAGATTTTTTAGAAACAACAAATGTTAATCCAAAGCATGGGATATCAAAACCTTAGGCTAAGCATATTCCATCAATAGAAAATACAATTGTTTAACAAAAATCATAAAATCTATTTTTAATCTAGGCAAATAATCATAATTAAAATTGCACAAATTAAATAATTAAGAATTACCACTTTTTCATTGGAAAAATAGCTTCCTCCATCGCCCCAAGGATTAGGTTTAGCTCATCATGTTGGAAACGCCATACAAACTATCACAAGTTTGTTAGATTCATACGACATACAATCACTCAATTCAATTTATAACAAACAAGAACACAAATTTTGATATGAGTTACTCAACATAAACAGTGGGTTTCATCAAACATCCTGGCTGATAAAATTAAAACATAATTAAGATACTACAAACTACACTAAAATGATGTTGGCTAGCCCAGCATGAACCCTAACAAACACAAACACCTTCTATTTATACATCTCAAAAATATCCCAAACCCTAATTTCTTTCAAAACAGAATTAAAACACAAACACTCTCACCCATGCTCTCGACTCTGCTTTGTCGATTGGCCTGAAATGATGCGTGCTTCCTATGCTCGAGAAACCCTAACCCTAGCCCTCTTCTCTTTCTATTTCTCACTTAGTCTCTAGGGCGAAACTATGAGGGAAATAGAGGGAGGGGAGAGGTGGTCTATTGCACTTTGGTGTTGTCGGTGGTCGTGGCAGGCGGCGTCTGCTCGAGAGGACGGAGGTGGTGGCGCTCCGCCATGGTCGGGACAGAAGGGTTTTGCGAGCGAGCTCGTCGGGTGGAGAGGAGGAGAAATGAATTAGGTTTTGGTGAAGGGGGTTATATAGGTGTTGTGGTGTGAGGTGTACATCAAGATTTGATGGGAATGCCTAGCGAGCGTAGGATGAAGCGTGGAGATCTCGAACGGCTTAGGGGAGGTAAGCGGTTTTGGCTTGATCTAGTGTTGCACTTGAGCATCAAGCGATCTATGATGCAGTGGAGGAGCGACCATTGGATGTGGAAGATAGAGATCTCAACGGCTTGGGTGTACGGGCTCGGATCCGGGTCATGGGTAGCTCTAGCCCAAGTCTTCCTTGTTGGGTTGCAACCGATTTTGCGCTTGGGCTTTGCTATCAAGCTACATAGATGTTTGACTCCAATTCTTCGCTCTTTAGCTCCTCAGTTTCTCCGGACTTTATTTATTACCTAAAAACACAAAATTTAATTAATACAAATATTTATTCTTGAAAACAAGGAAAATACAGAATATGGGATAATATCTGATTTATGAGCACAAAAGATGAGTAAAATGCCAATAAAAAGGTGTATAAATATGCACTATTTGGCACTCATCAAATACCCCCAAACCTGAATTTTACTTGTCCTCAAGTGAAACAAAAATAAGAAATCCTAACTATACCCCGTGAGGTCTCTCGAATGCATTTAGCGTATGCACTAAGCCTTTAAACCCCTAGGTGTCCCTAGTGGACGAGTTGTAGTCTCGTGAGGGTTTACAAGAGGTGTACCCACAAAACCTTCTCCAACTGAGTGTAAAAGAGTCTCAAGCATCCAAGAAGCTATGAGGACATAGAGTTTTGCATGCTAGTAACTTGGAGTTAGAACTATCGAAGAACGCTTCTCATCCTTAAGTCCGAGCGAGAAGTAACCATACCATATGAAAGAATTCGGATTCGATTGTGATCATAAGTCTCAACTTCCGCCTCACCATTAGGTTTTATGATAATTGCACTCAAAAAGATCGCTTTTTTAGTCTCTCATGTGTGCGGGCGGGAGTAAAAGAGAGAAATCCCTGCACACGTTGTAGGTAAGAAGGATAACCTTCCGAAATAAAACTGAGACTCCACGAAGTGTGGACAAAAAGAATCTTTTTCCGATGATCTCTAAGAAAGGAAATCAACCATTAGCAAGGGTGGGAGTACTCACTCACTTCTCACCCGATCGGCAATTTATATCACTCTCTCATAAGAAACCATAGAAACGTCTTCAATCTTCAATCTTCGGTCTTCGGTCTTCAATTGTTGATGACGAACTTCTAAACTTCACAAAACTCGACAATTTTTAACTTTTCTACTCAAATTCCTTGTTGTTTGGATTTTTCTTTTTAAACTCTTCTTTACCATGGTGGTAGCAAAAATAAGAAAATAAACTACAATATTTTTTTTTTTGATTTTTTGAATTTTTTTGATTTTTTTGATTTTTTTTTTTTTTTTGATTTAATAATAAGTGAAAATAAAAATACAAATAATGAAACAACTAACTCCATGGACAAAGGACTTTATCACTCAATTTTTCCACAACTTGTATTGTCTTGATTTTATAAATTTTATTAATTCTCATCCTATTTTCTTTTCTTTTTGCACATAAACCTTGGACTATATCAACTTTTCTTTCAATATTCGATTCCGCTCAGGTTCTTGGCGACGATGATGTGTTTCTATGGGTCTTGGCCGATTGAGAGAGAGAATGATGCTAACTACAAATCCGGTATTTAGAAGGAGTTTTCATCTTTAGACGTCACCCTCATGATTGACAAAAACTAGCACTCAAGAGATCAAAAGTAGTCACAAAAATGGTGCGTAAGTTGGGTAGCTCACCATTCCTACCGGAATTTACGTACGGTGACACACACTCTCAATGACTTTTCTAGAAAGTTGCAAAAATTGAAGGTTGGTGCCTCACTTGATGTAAAATGGGTAGTCTCCACTATGGGTGATCACAATTCTACCACCGAATATCTAAACAAAGACACCTAATTCGCCCTCAGGTATGGTTAAATCCAACTTTAACGCTCTAATCAACTAAGGAACCCGATTGTGTTCTCCAAGTGCACTTCCAAGTTTTGTTATTTCGGTGGAGATTCTCTATGTAAACATAGCTAAAAGCATGCTAGTGACTCTAAAATCTCTAAAGTTGGAGGTTTTTATTTGCAAAAAGTTTTTTGAATTTTGATTTTTTTTTTTTTTTTTTTTTTTTGAAATAAAAGATAAAATAAAAGACTAAAAACTCTAAATGCAAATGCACCCCCAAACCTAAATCAAACATTGTCCTCAATGTGTCTTCATATAGAAAAAATTTAAACAAGTCACATACAGAGAGAACTATATCTTTGATAAGAGAAAAGGGAAGAGATTAGGATGTCGATGAGCACGGTTAAGCTTCATTTGTCAAGGCTAGAATCCAATATTCTCAACGGAGATCATATCGGATTAGCATAATATATGTGCAAGAAGACTCAACCGATTCAAGAAAAGAAAAATTTAACAAGTCCCTTGGATTATATACAAAAATTTACTAACAATCTAAAGAGTTGAAATTGACAAAAAAGATAATGTACAAAAACATAGAACATGAAAATGGACTTTGGTTTATGGGGAATTTGGTTTGGGGATTTAGTTTGTTTGGGATTTGGTTTGTTTGGGTTTTTGGTTTGTTGGGAAAATACGACCCGGTGGAGCGCAAGCTGCATTCGGTTTAAGCCCAGTGTTTAGTCTAAGTGCAAATGCACGGCTAAAATTATCCCGAGTTGCCCGAGTTGTTGGACGGCCCGATTAAGTGGGCTTTATGCAGTGTGTAGAGCCCGGTAGGTGTGAAAGTGCACGGCCCGGCGGAGGGCACATCCAGTTTTGTGAAACACACGGCCAGTTGTTGTGGGCTTAGATGTCAAAGGTTTGCCTCGGCCCGGTAGGCAGCTCGGTTTATGGACCTTGGGCCGAGATTGAGCACGGCCCAGGTGGCAGGTTTCGGTTGTGTCTTGGTTGTTTTTGTGCGAGTTTTGAAACATAGTGCGGCGGCAACTCACAAGATTGACACGACTCTGCACAATGCGGTGTGTGCCTGAGCCTGGGGTTTGAGCGGCAGAGCTCGGCAAGTTATCACAGGTTAAGCACAAAATAAGGCTTTATGATCACCAAAGGCAATTCGGGGTATCGGGGAGTCACCATCAATCTTTGGCTTTCCAAGGGTAGCTCCAAACTGCGAGCTTTCGAGGGCTAGCAAGTTGGTGGGGCTCACTGAGGTTCAAAGTTTTGAGTGCACACAAGGCAAAGTAATGTCAGGCTTACAAATGCTTAGATGCTGAGTAACATTGTGTACGGTTAACAAATGCCGGATACGGGTGAACAATTTAACCCCAACATTCCATGAGATGAGCACAAGCTTTGCGGGGCTTCGGGGAATGGATAATCTAACAATAGTTCGGGTTAAGCATGCGAGAGGGTTTGGCAAACACAATTTTCACTGGTTTGCACCCAAAGGTAAGGTAGATGGCTTAACGGACTCAACATGGTTGATAGATTCGGGCCCAAAAGGTTCATGGGCCGTAATTTCACTCGAGTGTCACGGATTGATGCATAGAGATACCATGGCAGCTAGCTCAGAGTCAAACACTAATGGCAGAGCAACAATCAAGTAGATGAGCAACAATCAAGCAGATGGCTCCCTAGAGCAATGCACTAGGCACAAGGCAAGTCAATACAGAACTACATAGAATTGTTATTCAAGCCTTGCGACTACAGGGGCTAGCAAAGGTTGTTTGGCTCCACGAGTTGCGGGTATTGAAGACTTTCAAAACATTTGCCAGGTATCCCACTTCACAGCAGTTACAAGTTACTCATGAATACACGGTGCTTGTATTTTCTGACACATGCTCGGCCTTGACAAATTAGCTAATGCACGGATGCACAGCTTAGCAAAAGTTCTAGCAAGATTTCGGGTATTTGATAACTCACACAAGGTCTCGGCACTTGAATAGATCATGTCAACGAGGGTCGGGTTATGCTCGGGTTGCCTTCACTTGGGCTTGACTAACTTGGGTAATCCAAGTAGCGGCTCAACTCCCGACTTCAGGGAGGGGAATGGTAGCTCTGAGATGGTCTATGCACGATTGCGAGATACTAGCATGGCACATGCAACTCTGACATGCTCAGAGAACGAGGTTTGAAAACTGGGATTATCACTAAGTTTTCCTAAGGTGTGCTTAGGTCTCAAACAAGGGTTAGCGAGATACCAGATTCAACGGATGTCGCGAGGGCGAGTTGAGAATGATACTAACTTGCTTTAGCCACGGTGGGCGTGCCCCGGCTCCTTGTCTCGCCTGGGGTTGGCTCGGTTTAATAGTTTGCAGCATCATGGCGAGTACACAACTCAACAGCCAATCTCGGTTCCAAGAAATGAGCCACGGATAATAATGCTGACAGGGTGGAAAGACAACAATTGTTATGCTTATTTGGGTGACGGGAAAAAGATTTACAAGTGACACTAAGATGCGAGATGCTATGATTTGTGAGATCAATTAACTAAAATGCAGGTGGAAAAACTAGCGAGATGGAAAAACTAGCGAGGTGGAAAAACTGGCAGATGTATGATGCAATAGCAGGTGAAAAAAAAATGTAAAAAGTCGAACTAAGTTACACTACTACGGGGCTATGATCTTATAATGAAAAGCAAGGCCAATGAAAACGGGCTAAAACTACAATGAAAACAAAAGGTGGGTATATACAGGGAGAAAAGGAAATCGGTTAAGCAAAGCCAATGAACACAGGGCACTCGCCAAGTCCCCGAGCAACGAGCGCCAAAAACTTAGTAGGCCTGGAAATGATGTAAATAAATTGGCCTACGGTGATAACCGCAAGTGCACGCGTCTATTGGGAGCCGCGGCAAGTCGTGGTCGATCCACAAGGACTTGTGGTGCTCTGGTTGATCTATGGCTTGCTTCTCTGAATTTCTAAGAGGTAAGTGATAACAATTCAGGGTTTGTCGATGCGACTAAGTGTAAATGTGACACTAAACTAAGGTAACTAAATAAGTTATAACTAATTGGAAGCTACCGGGGTTGTTAGATTACACCTCATAACCCTATCTAAGGCAAAACACACTCCATTCATGTCTTGTGCCTCCCTTTGAAGGCCTCGGGTAAAAAAATTACTTAGCAAACTCTCTAATTTACTCTAGTATAGCTTGTCTTTTCAAAGAGCAAACTATCAAAGCTTATTTGGTTTGTTAAGCTAATTAATTACTTCTAAGGTAATTCGGTGATTTCACTAACTTACTCCTAGCATAGCCTGTCTTCTTACAGTACAAACTATCACAAGTTTGTTAGATTCATCTGAGCACACAATCACTCAATTGATTCATAACAGCAGAACACAAATTTTGATATGAGGTTACTCAACATAGGCACGGGGTTTCATCAAACACCTGGTGATAAAATTAAAACATAATTAAGATACTACAAACTACACTAAAATGATCTGGCTAGCCAGGCATGAACCCCTAACAAACACAAACACCTTCTATTTATACATCTCAAAAATATCCCAAACCCTAATTTCTTTCAAAATATGAAATTAAAACACAAACACTCTCACCCATGCTCTCGACTTTGTTTGTCGATTCCGCTCACGCGTCTCGAGAACACGTGCTTCCTATTTCTCCCAAGCCCTAACCCTACTTAACCCCTCTTCTCTTCTATTTTCTCACCTTAGTCTCTAGAGAAGAAGCTATGAAATAGAGGGAGGCGGAGGGATGGTTACATTGCGGCTCTTTGGTGTTGTCGGTGGCTGTGGCGGGCGGCTATGCTGAAGGACGGAGGTGGTGGCGCTCTGCCATGAGTCGGGGAAGAAGGGTGGAGGAAGCGAGAGCTCATCGGGTGGAGAGGAGGAGAAATGAATTAGGTTTTGGTGAAGGGGGTTATATAGGTGTTGTGGTGTGGCGGGTACATCAAGATTTGATGGGAATGACGGAGCGAGCGTAGGATGGAGCCCGATGGAGATCCGAGGCGGCTCGGGGAGGTAGCGGTTTTGGCTTGATCTAGTGTTGCACGGGAGCATCGATCTATGATGCACGTGGAAGCGGTGACCATTGGATGTGGAAGATAGAGATCTTGACGGCTGGAGTGTACGGGCTCGGATCCGGGTCATGGGTAGCTCTAGCTCAAGCCCAAGTCTTCCTTGTTGGGTTGCAGCTGACTTTTTGCAACCGCAGAGCTTTGCTATCCGCCCACGATGTTTGACAATTCTTCGCTCTTTGGCTCCTCGGTTTCTCCGGACTTTATTTATTACCTAAAAACACAAAATTAATTAATACAAATATTTATTCTTAAAAACAAGGAAAATACAGAATATGGGATAATATCTAATTTATAAGCACAAAAGATGAGTAAAATGCCAATAAAAAGGTGTATAAATATGCACTATTTGGCACTCATCAATTTCTCTGGGGTGTTTTCAGCACTTTTTCTGGGTGCGTTTAGCACATCATCCGGGTGCCTCCAACATATTTCCGGGGTGCCTTTAGTAATCCTCTCGGACTTCAATCACCACTTTCGAGCTAATTTCCTCTCGCGCAAGCCAAACATTTCCCAAAACACCTACAAAGACATAAAACCATAATAAATGCAAAATCGAAAAGCACTAACAATACACACAATTGAGATCAAGGTATTTTACATAAATGTCTATCATATAACCACATGGAATGAGATGAAGAAGTTAGTACCTTGAGGAGCCATTTTCCGCATCAAAAGCAAGAAGTTGATTCACAAGGAGATCTCGTGGTATTAGGCAAGTATCCGTGAGAGACTCTCTAAGAAAGTATCGGGAGCTGCATGTGCTAAACTTCTAGCTAGATGTCCACACCATCAAATTACGATCAACTCATTATTCAATACTTCTACGAGGGTTGCTTTTTAACGAGAGAAATTTGATTGATGCCGTAAGTGGTAGTGCACTCTACCAACAAGACCATTGCGAAGCTACAAGTTTGTTGGAGAATATGGCTGCGAACACTCAACAATTCTACACTCGAGGTAAAACCAAAGGGTAAGGAAAGTGAATGAAGTTGGTGATTCTTGACATTTGGAACATGAATGGGCAACATGGAGAGGATGATGCAACAAATAGCAAGCTTGTTGTCATACCATCATCATACACCGAAGATGTTGAGCAAGCAAGTGCTATGTTCCAAAATCAGCAAAGGCCAAGATATGATCCATACTCTAGCACATACAATCCTGGTTGAGCGGATCATCCTACATTTCGGCCTACGCCAACAAGGCAAGCGGCATTCAAATCCTCCTTTTAATCAACAAAGTAGGTACCAACTCTGCAAAAAGCCACAGCCAAGAAACTCAAGGCACGAGTATATATGACAAGTTGAATCTCATTCTCAACACAATGGCGCAAGATAAGCAAAAGTCGAGATAGATATGAAGGACATCCGAACACAAATGGGTCAACTAGCTACTACCGTGAGCAAATTGGAAGCACAAGCAGCTGAAAACTTCCTCGCAACCACTAAATCATAAGGAGAATGTCAATGCTATTGAGCTACGAAGTGGGAAGCAGAGTAGAGAAGCCGACAACATCACTCGGTGTCCCATGAACCCGATTTGGAGAAAGAAGAGGGTGAAACAACCTATAAAAAGGTCCGACCTATGACAAATTCTAACTCTAAAACTCGTGTTTCTACTTATGCTACTCCTCCGCCTTTTCCTAGCAGGTTTGCAAAAGTCGAACAAGGAGACATTGTACCAAGAGATTTGGGAGATCTTTAAGAAGATTGAAGTGAACATTCCACTAATTGAGGCTGATAAGGCAGTTCCTCACTATGCAAAGTTCTTGAAGGAATTTTGCACTAACAAGCACAAATTGACCAACAATGAGGTAATGAGTGTGGGGAGAATGCTCCTGGCATATCATCAAAAGAAACTCCCACCTAAGTTGAAAGATCCCTGTGAGTTTTACCCATACCATGTACTCATCTGGTAAAATCGAAGTTTGAACGTGCTTTACAGATTTAGGAGCATCCATTAATGTCATGCCCGCTTGATGATATGAATCCTTAAATCTTGGACCTTTATGAATACTGTAAGATTGCTATACAACTTGCCGATCAGGTCTAATACTTACCCGAAAGGGGTTATTGAAGATGTTTTGGTGCAGGTTAATCAACTCATATTCCTAGCGGATTTCTATGTTCTTGACATGATGGATGAAGATTCACCATAGTCTACTCCGTTGCTGTTGGGTAGACCATTCATGAGAACCGCTAGAACAAAGATATATGTTTTTAAAGGCGCCTTAACTATGGAATTTGATGATGAAATCATAAGTTTCAATATCTTTGAAGCTATGAGATATCCTAGTGATGTGCATTCATGTTTTTCGATTGATATTATTGATTCTCTAGCTCAACAGATTTTTGAATTGAATGGTGATGATGCTTTAAAAAACACCATAGTGGAGGGTTTAGGTTATGGAAAATACAAAGACCTTGAAAGTGAATTGTTTATTTATGATGACCTTAAAGAGGCTGTTTTAGCTCTTAAATCATTACAAGAAATTCCACAAAAGTATAGATACGCCTTATGTTTCCTTGCCGATTACTAATGAGAAACTTTCTACGTCGACTAATGTGCACCTATTCTCGAGCTGAAACCTCTTCCTGATTACCTCAAATGACATATTATAGGTGATAAGGAAGAGTTACTGCGTGATCATAGCCAAAGACCTTACCAAGGTGCAAGAGGAGAAACTTGTTCGAAAGCAAGATGGCAGTCTCATGCCACTTGGGTGGACCTTATCAGCTGATATCAAAGGAATCAACCCTTCCACATGTACGCACCGAATACTTGAGGAGGGGCAAAACCAACAAGAGAAGCTCAACGCCGCTTGAACCCTCCAATGATGGAAGTAGTGAAGAAAGGACTCCTGAAGTTGTCTGATGTCGGGGTTATCTATCCCATATCCGATAGCAAATGGGTGAGCCCGGCTCAAGTCGCTCGCAAAGAAGTCCGGAATCACGGTGGTGAAAACGAAGATAATAGACTTGGTTCCAACTAGAATCCGGATCGGTTGGAGAGTGTGCATTGACTCATCGAAAACTCAACTCTACCACACCGAAGGACCATTTTCCTTACCATTCATTGATCAAATGCTTGAAAGGTTATCTGGACACTCTCAATATTGCTTTCTTGACGGTTTTTCGGTTATAACCAGATTGTAATAGCTCACGAAGATCAAGAAAAGGCGACGTTTACTTGTCCTTTTGGCACTTTTGCGATATAGACGATGTGCCATTTGGCTCGTGCACTGCTCCGACCACTTTCAACGTCAGATGGTAAGTATATTTTCGCATTATGTGGAAAGCATCATAGAAGTGTTTATGAATGATTTTAGCGCGTATGGTGATTCTTTTGACAAGTGCTTAGATAACCTTGCACTTATTCTTAAACGATGCGTAGAAACTAATCTTGTGCTTAATTGGGAAAAGTGTCACTTTATGGTGAATCATGGGATTGTACTAGGCCACTGTTATATCCTCTAGAGGGGTTGGAAGTGGACAAGCAAGATAGCATTTGATTCGTAATCACAATACCCCAATCCGTGAGGGAGGTTCGCTCTTTTATTGGTCATGCAGTTTTTATAGGAGATTCATCAAGGATTTCTCCAAGATTGTAATGCCCATGTATAGACTTTGCGTGAAAGATGTGGCCTTTGATTAGACAAGGAATGCAAGGAAGCTCGACACTTGAAATAGTAGTTGATCACGTACCAATCATCAAAGCACCGGACTGGAGCAAGCCATTTGAGCTGGGATGTGGCGATGTAAGTGATTATGCTCAGATTGAATCCGTGTCAGGGACTGACGATGCAGTAAAGCCCCATATTCCATTTACTACTCCACTACTTCGAAAAGGAGCTCCTGGCCGTAGTATTTTGCCATTTGGAGAAGTTTAGATCTTACTTGGGTGGGTGCGAAGTGCTGGTTGTTTTCTCCCGAGCCATGCCGCACTTCTCGGTGCCTGCTCACATAGAAAGATGCTTGAAAGCCAAGGCTCTATAAGATGGATTCTTACTACCTTCCAAGATACTCGACTCGCAAATCAAGGACAAGAAGGGCGGCACACGCCTGATAGCGGATCATCTAAGAAAGATTGGTTGTGTCCGAAGAAGCCGATTCCTTTCAGACATGATAGCTTCCCCTGGGATGAGCAACTCTTTTGCGGTTGCTGGCAACAACTCCATGGTGCTGCTGACATGTGTTAACTTCTTGGTGACGTGGACAAGTACACTGTCCCGTGTCCACGCTTCGTAAACTCTGATATCGCTAGAAAGGATTGCTAAGCAACTATATATGGGATGAGACCTTATTTGCGGAAGCATTGCTCCGATCAAATGATCGTAGTGTGCGTACTGAATCGAGTTCAATCACTTCCGAATTTATGTCATCTTATGCTTATGGTGGCCATTTCGGAGCAGAGGACAGACCTCGAGGTTCCTCGAAAGTGGTTTTTATTGGCCTACATTGCTTGAGGATGCATATTTATTTTGTAAGGCTTGTGATAGGTGTCAAAGGCAGCAACTAAGTGATAGAAACCAAATGCCGCAAACACCAATCTCGTTGTTGAGATTCTTGATGTTTGAGGTATCGATTTTATGGGGCCTTCGTGAATTCCAATGGTAAATTTTATATACTTCTTCTTCATAGATTACTGTTTCTAAGTGGGTGGAGGCTAAAGCCACCGCTACTAAGATTCTCAAGTTGTTTGTGAGTTTGTGAAGGAACTTATCTTTTCTAGATTTGGTACACCTGAGTGGTGATTAGGTGATGGAGGTTAGCACTCAAGAAGATCCTTTCACGCTCTTCTAAAGAGTATAATGTTTCTCATAAAGTTGGCACACCGTATCATCCACAAGCAAGCTGGTCAAGTGAAATTTCCAACCGGAGATTAAGTCCATCCTACGTGAAGACGGTGAACGCAAGGAAGGATTTGGGTTATAGACTCGATGATGCTTTATGGGCGTATAGGACGAGCTTACAAGACATATACGGTATGTCTCCTTTTGGGCTTGTCTATGGTAAACCTTGCCATCTTCGAGGTCGAACTTGAACACAAAAGCTTATTAGGCTATCAAGGTATGTAATATGGAATTAGATCAGGTGAGTGAACATGGAAACTTCAACTCAATAGTTAGAAGAGATACAAAATGATGCATATGAAAGTTCACACATATACAAAGAAAAGACTAAAGCTTTCCATGACAAAATGATTTCCGGAAAGGATTTTGAAGTAGGCGAAAGTTCTTTTATTTCATTCTCGCCTTAAATTGTTTCTAGATAACTTAGAGTCCAAAGATGGATTTGGACCATTTGGCTTACTCATGTGTTTGGCGCGATGAGTGCAGAGCCAAATTATTAGTCCTGAAAACAGGTCAAGGTCAACGACTCATCGCTTTGAAACCATACTAAGGAACACCTGTATTTGAGAATCAGATATGGTCAATTGAGGATCCAATCCCTCCGAGGATAATCGGAGATGCAAGCCTGGCCGACGACTTTAAATCAAGCTACGCATGGGAGGCAACCCACCGGTTTTGTATCTTTATCTTTTTATTTTTAAGCATTTATCTTTATTTTCTTGTTTTGCATATCATTTGGCGGAATTTCCCATCTTGAACTTTACTTTGAATGATTAAATTTTACATTGAGGACAATGCAATTTTTAAGTGTATGGGAACATTTATAATGCTTAGAGTTTGATGCCTTTAGTTAAAAAAATTCGCTTATAAACCCAAATCTAGAAACTTGTGCCTTTAGGATGACACTACCAATATATATAAGTGGATGGAACCATCTTGGTTACAGAGTTGAGGAACCCATTAACTAAAAGGACTCGGGACAAAGCCTGCGTTAGGAAATAACATGATAGTTGTTACCATATCTCTAATGTCACCATATCACCTTCCTCGCTTTTTATTTTTAAACTTTTGTTTCTCTAAGTGATTCATGGTCACTAACATCGAATTGTTATTACTACTAGGATGAAATAGAGTGATTGAGTTACTAAAAAAAAGACCAGATCAATTAGACCAACCGAGTATATAAGTGAAAAAAGAAGAAGAAGAAAGAAAATGATACTTGGATTGCAATATGTGTGTTCTCCTGCGTCTCGTCAGCTAAACAAGCTGATAGTGTGGAACGAGGATCACGCGGGAATTACTATGTAATCTGCTGACAAGAACCATGCGCTTAGATCAAAGATCTAATCATGTCATTAATTTGAAAAAAAGAAAAGAAAAAAATAATCTTAAAAAAAGTGAAAAAGAAAAAATATTATTATTGTTCAATAAAATCGATCACTGTTCCCTTGTATATGCCAATTGAGTTGACCTCTAAATTAGAATTATAGATTTATGGTTCCCTTTGTATATGCTGAGTTGAGTTGATATTAGAATTGCACCCGATCTCAATCCATTAGGTCATAGGTTCATCTTGAAGGTGACCTTCATGTATATGGGAAACACCGATCACTTGTCAACATTGCAAACATCTACCTCTATATCCATCTTCTTAATCTATTCATGTGTGATTGTGGTTAGTTAGATTCCGAGTATTGTGGTTTGTTCAACTTTATAAGTAGAGCTTTATTTACTTATTGTAGGATTCAAATATCGCACAACATATTTTCTTAGCATGCGAGATCCAATTATTTCCTTAACTCGCTTAAGAGCTTGCGTAGATTCATTATTTTCATGTCCTCGCGAGAAGGTAGTGCAAGGTCATGAGAACGCCTCTTGAGAGAGTAATAAGACTCGAGAACGCCTCGAGAGGAGGTAGCAAGACTGAGAGAATGCCCCGAGGAGGAGGTAGCGCAGAGCCCATGCAATCATTAAAGGGCTCAGAGAATGTCCCAGAGGAGGTAGCGAGAGCCTACGAAATCATCAAAGCGGCTCGAGAGAATGTCTCGAGAGGAGGCAGCTGAGATGTCACGAAATTATCAAAAGAGCTCTCGAGAGGCATGAGCCAACTATGTGAGCCGTCATCCATTATGTAAACACCTATATAAAGTAGGAGAGCAGGAGAGGAGAAGTGGGGGAGGGAATAATTTTGGAGAGAGAGATTTTAGAGAGAGAGAGATATTGTCTTTCTTTATCATCTTCTTTCCCTGCAAATAATTAGATCTCAGGAGCTCTGTGAAAATATCCATTAACGGAGATTTCCAATGTAATATTAATGTAACCTCAACAATCATAGTAGCTTAAGAATCGTGGGACGTAGATCACATCGATCGAACCATCGTAAAAAAATCTTACGTGTCTATTTAAATTTCTAGCACTTACGTTTAAAACTTAGGTGATTAATATGATTTAGATCTACAAAACATAGCGAGGGGTGTAAGTGTGGGATTTCCGCAACTACACTTATATAAGGAATTTGGATTTGCATCAAGGTACCTCTTCCTATAATCATTTTGGATTCGTTCATAGTATTCTTCACAGTAGCAGTTTCTGAAATTTGGAGTAAAGGTTTTGTGGGTACACCTCTTGTAAACCTTTACGAGACTA